>LNAC01000206.1:1138189-1315953 GCA_002007465.1 Ailurus styani
TTAAGATTTTATTTATTTATTTGACACAGAGAGAGAGATTACAAGTAGGCAGAGAGGCAGGGAGAGGAGGAAGCAGGCTCCCTGCTGAGCAGAGAGCCTGATGCGGGGCTCTATCCCAGGACCCTGAGATCATGACCTGAGCCGAAAGCAGAGGCTTTAACCCACTGAGCCACCCAGGAGCCCTGGCCTGAAGGTTTCCTTAATAGTGCAGGCAGAAAGGAAGCTGCAGAGTGCTGCTTACCTGTGCATTTGCTTATCAGCAGGATGCTGTAGTACACTGAGAAGAAAGGAAAGAGGTAATGGAGCAGTAAGATCATGGCTTCAACCTAGAGGTCATGGAACCATGGATTCCATTTTCTGAACTCACAGGGCATCTAGGGAAAGCCATTTTCCTTTAGTGGACCTATTTCTCCATCTGTAGAAAAAGGTCAGTAGATTGGGGCAAACAAATGGAAATTATAACAAGCATTTTCTGAGGGTCTATGAAGTGCCATGCAAGCTTCATATTTGCCTATATAGTCACAACTCTGCAGGATAGTATGATTATCTCTTTTTTCATGAGTAAAGAAACAGGCTTAGAAAAAAAAAAAGATGTATTTCTAGGTTTGCACAGCTAGTATCTTGCAGAGTTGAGATTTGCACATGGTTTTATTGGGTTGTAAAAATCAATTCCTTCTTTTGTCCAGGTGATTGAATGTAAGAATCTTAGTATAGGGGAGCAATAGAGAGGAGGCTGTATTACTCACTAAAGTATGTAGGAAAGGAGAACCGGCACTTAACCAAGTGAGATAGTAAAGAACTCTGTGATTTCTTACCTTTCTGGCTTTCCCGAGTTCCCTTGCATCTCTTTCTGTTGCATTAAGACCTGCACTTCAAGCCGGACTAGATTCAGCAAAATCTGAGCTCCGTAGCTTGCTCTACAAGTTCCCCCCTACTTAAGAGGATAGTGAAGTTCCTTAGAGTAGCATTCAGCATCCTCCAAGTCTGGTCTTAACTCACCCCCATCCCAGAATTCTCTTCAATGATGCCAACACCAATGCCCACTCTATTCTGACTAGACCTCCATATTCCCCATTTGAACACTAGGACCTATGACTCACTGGGCTTTTGCTTCTGGCATTTCCCCACCTACCAGCCTTGGAACACATGGCCTTCTTCTGAACATTTTGAATCAAAACATCCTTGTTCTTCTCTGCAGAAAAGGACCAGGGTCACCTAAAGACTCATGTGGTCCTAGTTTGGGGAGATGGAGAATCTTTGACTTCAAAAGGCTGTAGGTTTGAATGCCAGAAAGGCTGCTGGAAATGTCACAGAACTGCAACAGGATAAACGATAAGTAGAGGAATTTTATGATGTTCTTGAATACCTCAAACTGCAGCTGTTAGTTACAGTGTATTGCTTATAATGGTGATATATGATGATATAATTGCTTTTAATTAATTTCATAAATCTATTAATTCATATGTAGTTTTTACTGTGTAAACTATATTACTGCATTTGTGTTTATATAGTTTTATAGATTATAGACATGAATAATACATGATTTTAATTTGAAGTTTATTTTAGCAATGAAAACTCTTTTTCTCTAGAGAATTTATTATAATGAGTCTATTCTTTATATATGAAAAGCTGTTTATATTTTTAAAATATCTTTAGGTCATTATCTTATTTAATACTTGAAGCACTGCTTAAAAATACTAAGAAATTGAGGGTCAGATAGGTTAAGTAATTTTTCTCAAGCTACACAGCACCCAAGAAGAATTCAGATTAGAATATATGACTGTTTCATTACTTTCTCCATAGATCATGGTATTTCTTTTCAAAAAACAAGCAGATGATTTCAAGGTTAAAGATTTGGGTATTTTTTTCAGTCTGTTCCTGGGAGGTAGGAGGTGGGGAATGTGGCACCCCTCCTTGCTGATTGGATTTTGAATTTATTTTCTTTATTCTGAATTACATAAAAAAGAGAAAATTCTTCACTGATTGCCTTTTTTTCTAGCTGAAAGTCCATTCTATATTTAGTAGAGACCTTTTTGATAACTAGGCTGTTGGATTTGATATTCCTTTTAGTTACATTTATATTCCAAAAAGCCAAACTCATCAGCAACTGCAAATAAAGTCACCATCATCATTACTCACAATATTATTTTCACCAAGTGCAAAATATAAACGATGGCATGGCTGAAACATATTGATCGTATTTCTTTGGAAAATCATGAAACTTCCTCTGAGATATACTATTTGTCATAACTGTATTTTTAGCCAAGAATAATGAATAACTGATAAAATGAAATATGGTAGGACATAATTGGCAAATGGAGAGCATTTTGTAGAAATCACTCAAAGTACTTTGAATTTCATTTCTAGTCATGGTTTATTTAACACTAGCTGAGCACTCAGAGTTGTGCACAAAAGATTGATGATCTTTTAGAGAAATTCCTAAGTGTAATATTATGTCTTAAAGAATTATGCCACTCTCTTTAAGGGTGCTGAGAAAGATGTTAGGAGGCATCAATAACAATTCAAGTATTACTAACCATCTGCATTTTGTAAATCAAGTAGACAGAGGGTTTTCCCGTACATCCCCTAACGGAATTGAATGATCCCAAAAGACATTTACTAAAGTATTTGTATAACAGTATAGTTTGTTACTGAAAGGTAATAGATTTGTGGATAACCCTAGATGTCTTAAGAAGAAGAATGAAATAGAAATAATACAAGAATCTACACAGGGGAAAATTTCTATGGAAGTTTGGTGTTAGCATTAATGTTTCAGTCGGCATTTCCTAAAGAATCATTTTTGCTCCCAACAGAGAAGTCATAAATGTTCGGTCTAGTGAGTGTTGTTCTAAATAGTTCTCCTGTGTCCTAAAGATTTTTACGAGGTTGTCTCAGTACATATGCTACCTCCAGGAAATCATTCATTCATTGAGAACTTTTAGATCTTAGAAACTGGAGAAGTTGATGTTTGTAACAAATGTTTTCCACACACCTTTCTCATTTCTGTCTGTCTTGTTTGCTTTCTGGGCTTTAGCTTCTTTTCAAGCAGTGGGATATTATAAAATTAGTATAGGTTTAGAGTCAGAAAACTCAATTGGAGTTGCAGATCTGATATCTACTTGCTTTGAAGCTATGGACGAGTTTCTTAGCTTCCCCGTGCCTTAGGTTTTTTCACCTATAAGATAGAGATAAAAATAGTACTTAGGAGTAATGCTCAGAAAAATGATATAGAGTAGATCCTCTTAAAGTAAGCTATTAAATCTCTTAACCCTTCTGATCCAGAGATCCCTTTTTTAAAGGTTGGGAAAATAATATATAATTATGAGCTCACCTAGTGGTTGTCACATCTGATCAAAAAGAGGAAAAGAATATGAAATGTTCTGATAAAATAGTTTGCCTTATCTTTTTGGAAGAGACAGTGTGTTTAAGTGTATTGGAATCAGAAGAATTGAGTTTGAGTCCTGGTGAAAAAATGATTCTATCTGTGAACAAACTGCTTGGACCATTTGGGAGAGGCTGTTTCTATCTTGGAAAATTATAAAAAAACTGTCATTTATTTAGGTCAGTGTGAGACGCCAAATGAGGTAGTGTATGCAACCACATAACTCTTAAGAATGGAAAATAACACTGTTAACATTTTCTTTTAATATCACAATTACTAAGAACCAAATGGATTGCCTGGTTCTAGGAAAGAAGTAGAGACATCATGCTTTCTTTCCTATCCACTGAATTCAGAAGGGTGCCTCTCCCTGATGAATTGCATTGAAACCCTCCGATCTATTGCTGAGAGGAAGCCAAGTCATCATTTAGGTGTCACAAGTCTTTGCCAATTGGTCTGTTAGCCACTGTGGAGCACACAGAGTTAAGACTTACATGGATATTCCTTGAGGAGTAAAGTCTATTGGGAGAAGTGAGTCTGAACACATGCATACAAGCTGGGTGTTGGAAGCACTCAGAAGTGGAGAAAGAATCCATTCTCTGGGTTTTTATGGCATTTGGACTGTGTGGCAGAGATCAACGGGTTGAGTCTTGCGGGAAACAGAAGAGAGACAAGCAGCATTCTTAGGAAACTATGGTGGCAGTGTCAGAGGGAGGCAGTGGGATGCTTACATGGTAAAGAGAACCTCCTCTATCACTGGGAAATTGAATGGGACTAAAAACTGGCCACTGTGGAAGCCAGGCTTCATCCAAAAGATATGAGAGAACTCATACGAATTTTAAAGCCAGATGAGATGATGACAGAACTATTTTAATCCACCTTCTGGTTGCCCCTGTATGGATCTACCATACATGGATCTCTTCTCTCATCCTAATGGGGCAGCCCCAAGACTCTCCCTCCTTTTCTTCCCCAGCCTTCATCTGCACAGAAGATTCCTCTCCTTTTCGCCTTCTCAGAAATGTCCCCAACCTGTTCTTTGGTTTCTTCCTATTCCATGCACTATGATTTCCTTAGTCAGCTCGCAGCTTTTACAGATCAGCTCAATGCTTCCTAATGCCTTTTTTTTGTCCTCTGGAGAGATTCCACTGCCCACTCACTCTATTTGCCTAATGCTGCCCTAAAGCTTTATAGCTACAGGTGCCATATGGCGGGTAATGTATTTGCATGCCTGTTTCCCCAGGTAAACTGTGAGTCTTTTGATGAAATGGCCTATGTTTTTCTCCTTTTTTGTAACCCACTTTACTTCATTTTATCACCAACAGGAGCAATTTTATGAGAGCAGAACAGCAGCAAAGTTAAGAGATACAATGTTGCTGACATTGAGCACGAGAAAATCTAATTTGAAATTACTTCTAAGGTACTCCGTCCCTTTAGAATTTAATCTATTCATACTATCATCTCCTTTAAAACAACCTATGCTTTGTTGCTGCAATTTTAATCTGAGATTCATTCATTTATTAACCACATATTTATAGAGAGGGAGTGACTATGTGAAAAAATCCTGAGATGAATATCAGTAGACCTCAGTTCTGCTCTTACTTCTTCCTCCAAGTAGACCTATGACCTTAGACAAACATTTATTTTGTAGACATGAATTTCCTAGCTATGAATTGAGACATTGGTTGCATGCTCCCCAAGATTCTTTTGAGCTTTAGCATGCTCCAGTGTGCATCATGCCATAACAAATTGTTCTTATGACTATCAGAATGAAGGTAAAAACTGTAAAAGTTTGAAAGAACCTATTTATTCCTCCTCCCTGTCCACGAGATTAGAGAGCAACTGACACCAGGAGTTGGGTAAATATTAAAACCCACAATTCACTTTACGTCTTACAGATATTAGTTAGAAAATGTAGCCCGGACATGAAGTCAGAAGAGGAGTTCTTATCCCCATGAATTGAGCCCCGCTATAGATGGACATCCAGCGGACAGCAGGGAGCTAAGTACAACACAGCAGGAGTAGATGGGGAAATGTTCTCAGCTTGTGTGTAGGTCCTTCTAGAGGAAGACAAAGGACAGGGACATACACTACTACCTTTAACTTTGATCACTAGTGTAGCTAACAAACACCCAGATTTCACACGTGACAGTGCCTCCTTCTGTGCTTCCTAGGAAATGTAGTGAGTGATGGGTAGCAAGCATCTAGGAAACTCTACCCCTACACTTCCTAGAGAGGTGGAAGTGTTGGGGAGACTTTCTATTTTTAGGCAGAGAGGAACATAAGGTGAAGACCAGCACACCAACACACACACACACACACACACACACACACACAACATGTTCTACAAAATGCATGCAGTAAGGTTGATTTTAACAGAAATGATCAAAAATGTGCTATTCTTTAGAACCTAGAATCAAAAGATGTCACTGAGATTGAGGAGTTGTTGATGTGCAGTCACCACTTGGAGCATTTATCTTTCTGGTCTCATTCCTACTTTATGAAATTTTTATTATCCAAAAAAAATTATAATAGGTTCAAAAGTGTATTTATTGGTTCACTGTTGAAATTCATATATCTTCTTGTAGAAATGTTGACTGAACATGATTCAAAGGCAGAAAATTAGGTATAGCAATAATAAATCCTTCAATGTCCCCTCTCTGTCTCCAAACAAATAAATAAATGCAAACAATGGACATGGTCTCTCTTTACTCTTCTAGAAAATGTCCCCATGCATTTTTTTCACATGCTCCCTCTTTGCATATAATGTTCTTCCTTATCTTGGCTGCTGTAAGTCCTCAGGGTAAAAGAACCATCCCCACCTTCTCATTCACTTATAGAAATCTCTCACAGCCTCACTGGGATATCTTTCTTGACCTCTGAACTAAGTACAAAGTAGTCTCTCTCTAGTCTCTCCTCACCTCCCTCTCTCTCCGCCGATGTGTTCCCCTGTAATACTCTAGACATTTAAAAGGACTGACTTTTAATTTTTGTTCAATTGTCTCTCAAGTCTCTAGTTTGTGCATTGCTCAGGATCAGAGACATTATATACACAGGAGGTTACCAATAAATCTTTGTCCAATAAATGAATAATTGATGCTTTTTTGTTCGGTGAATGAAAAATAGATGTTTTAAAAGAAATTTTATAGATGCAATTATATAGTTTGGTTTTATGGACAATTTTCTAAATTCAAAGGTAGTAAAGTCAAAAGTCTTAAGAAGAAATGGAGACAAGGATTTGAATGCGAGCGGTTTATTTGTGATGTAATTCTAGAAATCATAGGAAAGAGTTAAAGAAGTGAGTAGGGAAGGGAAGAAAGTCAGTAAAAGTTGTGCTAACTGATTGCTCTGGTAGGTTGGTTGGCCTCCATCTTGATAAATACCTCTGAGAATCTGCAAAGAGCAAATCTCAGAATTCTCCCACCCAAGAAACAAGGAAGCTGAAGTTTTTAAGTACTGAACTCCTCTTAATGATCTGTTGAATGCTGCTTCTATGCTGCTAATTCATTGGTACCTCCAGTATATCTTTGTGGAGCTCTGTCAGTTCCTGTGACTAGATAAAGCCCTTGGGCAAAAGTTCCTAAGTATTCATAGCAGGAAGCCACCAAGTCAGTAACACACAGGAACACTAAATACAACAGGTATTAGTAAATGTCTCAACAACGTCTTTAAGAGTGGCCAATCCATATCCAGAAAACATGTCAATTCTTTTAAGGACAAGTTTCTAAATGTGTGCAGATGATAGAGTTTGTATGTGATTTGTCCTTAAGTGGCTGATTAAGCTTCCAATCATATTTGATCAGAGAAAGAGCTCAGTTTTTAACTTCTTGTGATAGGTTTGACATTAGCCACACAATATTTGTAACAGCTTTCATAAAGGAAGCCCATAATGTTGGACCCATGAGTAGCCTCCACTCCTACCACTATGAATGTTCACTGTATGGGCATATTGAACAGGTGCTAATGTGGACAAGAAGGGAGACTCTTTACCCTCCACTGGATGAGTTCATCCTGTTTATCTGTTTGGGCAGGGGTTCAGCTGAGGTAGATACCTTCTCTAGTGGTCATGGACCTGAGACAAAATGATTTACACATTTTGGGCCATGTCATAGGTCCATCCCCATACATTTTTCCGAAAATTTTCTTATTTCATTATCCTCAACTTCTAATCTTTTCCAGGCTAACTCATTTGTCATTGCCCAGGTAACTCTGTGTGTATTCTACCTGTGACCACTTTTCCTATGAAGTTGATGAACAGATACACAGCTGAAGGTCTGTGAACTAGGGAATAATGACCATCACCACTATATCTCATGGATATTATTGATTGAGGTTATATACAGAAATTGTCTATTTTCTGCTCACACTAACATAAGAAGTTGACTCATTTACAAACTAGTCTCATGTTATCCTTCTAATGTTAACTCATCATAGAGAACTCCTAATAGACCCAGAAGTATGAACTGAGGAGAGACATTGGTCAGAAGACCCCAGTGATATAAGGATATGAACGTACCATTTTCATAATATGATGGATTGATGCTGTGCTTTTCTGACAATATTTAGCTTATGAAGGACTCATTGTATGATATAAAGTTACCATATATGAGTTCACCTATGAGTTTATCCATTGCATACTCACTAGACATCTCATGTTCTATGACAGAGTTTCCACTAAGGTCCAGTGGCTTGTCAAAAATTTCTGTTCAAAAGTGAATAGTGCTCGGGTATAAAGAACACAGCCTGGCTTCAGAGGTTTGTCAGAGAATCAACATGTTGTAGAACACCATGGCTTCTACATATGGATAATTTCACCTTGTTGAACGCACCCAAGAAGAACTGCTTCCTGAATTTTAGGCAGAAGGCTGTAATGTTCTAACCTCATTCAAAACTGAGAGCCCAGTGAATCAGAACTATACCTATCAAAGTGGTATTTGTTTTCTTCAAAACTCAAAATAATCATCCAAGCACAGTTCCCATTTCTTAGTGATAGGAAAGACAAAGTGAAATATTCTGAAATTATTTGGGAAGAAATGTCTCAGTGTTACCCAAACTCTCAGATATCTAAAAGTTCACAGATATGTCAGGCCCCTGAAACTTTATAGGGTTTAATATTCCACCTTCTCACGCATAAATGCCTTTCCAGAATTTACAGAGTGCTTGCCATTTCATGCTCATCGGGTCGAATTAACATGATGTTATCAGTATAGTGCAGAGGTTTAAAAACTATAGTACCTAATTCAAATGTAGACTGTTGCCTGTTTTCATACCTAAAGTCTTATTGAGTCAGTCATATCCATTATTATTTTTTATTTGAGTATAATTGACACAAAGTGTTACATTAGTTTCAGGTATACAATGTTGTGGTTCAACAACTTTATACACTATGTTCTGCTCACCGCAAGTACAGCTATCAATGGTCATCATGCAACACTATTACAATACCATTGACTATATTCCCTATATTGTACCCTTAACCCCATGACTTACTGATTCCATAACTGGAAGCCTATATCTCCAAATCCCCTTCACCCCCACCCCTCTCCTCTCTGGCAACCACCAGTTTGTTCTCTGTATTTATAGGTTTGATTCTGCTTTTTGTTTGTTTATCCATTCATGTTGTTTTGTTTTGTTTTGTTTTTTAGATTCCACATATACATGAAATTGCACAGAATTTGTCTGTCACTCGGACCAATTTCACTTAGCATAATACCCTCTAGGTCCATCCATGCTGTCACAATTGGCAAGATCTCATCCTTTTTCTTTGACAAGTAATATTCCAGTGTGTGTGTGTGTGTGTGTGTGTGTGTGTGTGTGTGTGTGTGTGTGACATCTTCTCAATCCATTCATCTATCAATGGACACTGGACACTTGAATTGTTTTCATATCTTGATTATTGTAAATAATGCTGTACTAAACAGAGGGGTAACTATGTCTTTTCAAATTCATGTTTATGTTTCCTGTGGGTAAATACCCAGTAGTGGAATTGCTAGATCATTTGGTATTTCTATTTTTAATTTTTTTGAAGAACTTCCATATTATTTTCCACAGTAGCTGTAGCAATTTACATTCTCACCAACAATGCTGAGGGCTCCCTTTTCTCCACAACTTTTCCTATGCTTGTTATACCTTGTCTTTTTTAGTCTGGCTATTCTTTTGGTGTAAGGTGATATCTCATTGTGGTTTTGATTTGCATTTCCCTGATGACTGGTGATTGAACATCATGTATCTGTTGGCCATCTGTATGTCTTCTTTGGAAAAATGTCCATTGGGATCCTCTGCCCATTTTTTATTGAATTATATCATTTTCAAATCTTTTCTTCCATGCAGTAGATTGTCTTCTTGTTTTGTTGATGGTTTTCTTTGCTGTGTAAAAACTTTTTTAATTTGAGGTAGTCCCAGCAGTTTGAATTTTTGCTTTTGTTTCCCTTGCTTAGGAGACATATCTAGAAAAATGCTGTTATGGTCTGTGTCAAAGAAATTAATGCCTATCTTCTATTCTAGGAGTTTTATGGTTTCAAGTCTCACATTTAGATCTTTCATCCGTTTTGAGTTTATTTTTGTGCTTAATGTAAGAAAGTGATCCAGTTTAACTATTTTGTATATAACTGTCCAGTTACTGAAGAGACATCTTTTCCCATTGTATATTCTTGCCTCCTTTGTCATAGATTTATGGAACATGTAAGTGTGGGTTTATTTCTGGGCTCTCTATTCTGTTCCAAAGATTTACATGTCTATTTTTGTGCCAGTACCCTACTGTTTTTATTTCTACAGCTTTGTAGTATATCTTGAAATCCGTGGGATTTCCACACCCATTAATTTATATAATGCCTATGACTGTTCAATGGCAGAGTTTAGAAGTTATGACAAAGACTCTATGGTCTGCAAAATCTAAAATACTTCCTACTTGGCTCTTCACAGTAAAAGTTTGTTAAACTCTGGTAGAACAGAACAGATGATTAAGGTCCCTTCAATCCACACTGAAACAGAGCCGGATATTAATATAGTTTTAGTCGACTGTGGAAGTGTACTGCTGTCTTTTCAAGTGAGTGCTAATAATATGCGATTTTCCCTTCTGATAGGCATTGGAAAATGTAGTTTCCTCAGATCTATAGCTATAGATCAAGAGCAAGCAGGGAATGGTGATTTCTTCTAGAAAAGATATAACTCCAGTACAGAAATTATGATTGAGGCTACCAATTTGCTACATTTATGAAAGATTACCATCATCTATCAAGACCATCTTTTTTCTTTCCATTTTTACATGCCACATCAGTGAATTAAGCAGAAGTGTAATGAATCCAATGATTGCTCTGTCATTTAAGTTTTTGAGGGTGGCATTATCACTGCTACTTCATCCAAGATGTTCAAGTACTTATGGATTACTGTGAATGGGAGATGTGGACAGTTTTGGAAGTTTCCACTTGGCTTGTTGTAGCATGATAGCTCTTCATTCACAAGTGAGGGGACAGGATGATGGTTCTGCTGGTTGTCAAGTTTATCCCTATGGATTATGCTCTCTGGAACACCAGGTCATTATGAGTTCAGAAACTGAGATGGAACATATTTGGATCAGGTGTCTAATTATTTTGTGATCTCTGAACCTCCACACTCTAAAAGGGGAGACCATACTCATTTCTTTGTTATCAGTGATATTTCAGGTTCTGTATCCTATAGCTCCATCAACATCTAGATTTTTTTTTTCCTCAATGAAGAGTTACTTTTACAAAAGCTTTATGTTGCTTTAGGAAGACATAGCTATTGTATACTCTTGCTAGAGCATTACAATTTCTTCCTTAAACACATATGATCTTCCTTTCAATCATAGATTCTGGAGTCCAACAATTGGCTTAGATCTGGAAACTGGGTAAGGTAGAGAGATTTTCTAATGGATCAGTTGACATAAGATTTTTTCTTGTTTCTTTTAAAAACATATACAAATAAAACATTATTCTCATTGGCTGTTCATCTACCTTGCCACTTCAAATGCCATCACCAAGGTCCCTGGTTTCCTTCTGGGACTTGCTTCCTCTCCACCTTATCTCTAATGAATGTGTGTACCTCTTGTTCTCAGCTATTTTGAAATTCTTTCATTCTTATCTATTAAGGTCATACTGATAAATAAATCTATCATTTATTTATAGATCATTATTACCTCTAAGCCTCAAGGATCAATTCCAAAAGTATACTCAGATTAACTTAGAGCATCCATCTAGGCATATTTATGTCCTCCCTTTAAATAAACTCTCCCCCATCCAGCCATATATTCTACTGGACCCTATGGATCTATCATCAGAGATGTTCCTCTGATTCCTGATGATGAGTAATATCTAGAGAATATTTTCAGAATACACCCTTTCATTTTTGGGCCATGCAGACACTAAATATTAACTTAGAACAATAAAGAGAGAGAAACTGATGTTGAGAGGGGCAAATATCATATTGGTTGGCATTTGCCTTGGACAAAACCCTTATGTAGTCTTAATACAATGAGAAATTGTTCTTTATAAAGAGTAGAAGGCCACTCTGAATCACAGAAACTTAGAAAAATAAGAATATCTCTGGATAAGGAGTGTGGACATCCAGATTTAGGGTTCTGTTGTCTCACTGCTTAAAACTAATCTTAAAAAACTGAGCACCTTGTTCATGCTAGTTCTCTGCTAAGTACTGAGAACTGAGTAGGGAATGAAGCACATACAGATTTTATGGTCTTAAAAGAGAGTATTATGTAAATACAGACTGTGATAAATAGAGCAAAGGGGTAGAGAGAAAAATGTACAAGGGAACACAGAGCTGAAGTGTTCATACAGGTTTGGTAGATCAGGAGGCTTTCTGGGGGTAGAGGTATTTATATTTGAAGTTTAAAGGAGTAGAGTTTTTGAGATTTGTAGTGGTTTATGTGGATAAAAAGAAAAAAAAACATTTTGAATAGAGATTATTATATTGGCCTTGCATGAGATAGAGTATAATTAGTTCAAAAACATTAAAAAATATTAGGTCCATTTAGTGCAGGGGTCATCAAAGATTTTCTATGGGGGGGTCAGAGAGTAAATACTTTAAGCTTTGCATGCTTTGCAAGCATCAATCTCTGTTGTAACTACTGCAGTTATAGCAGGAAAACAGGCATAGACACTATGTAGACAAATGGCTATGGCTAAGCCCTAATTCAACCTTATTTACAAAAATAGTCATTGGGCACTAGCTTGAATACCCCTGATCTAGACTGTAGGGGGCAAGAGTTGTGAGAAATTTGGAGCTACTGTTGCAAGCTATGGACAGACTATGAATGATCTTGAATGGGAATGTTTTAGGACCATCGTTGCCATTAATTAGTGGTCATGAAGGTAACGAGCAAGGTAAGGAGATCAGGAGATGTTGTTTGATCTTCCTCTTTCATGAGTAGATTAAGAAGGTAAAATAGGGACAGATAATGCAATTAGGAAGGCATTGTAGTAATCAGAACAAATAAGAATGACCTGAACCCTACACTCCTGCACTATTTCTCTCTACCTGTGACCTTGCTGTTTGGCCCAAGGTGTACTGCGTAGTTTCCAGGTTCTGTAAGTTATAAGACTTTACTTTTTCAGAGTCTCCTATTGATCATTGTTTTAGGACATCTTTCATTAATAATAAGAACCATCAGAGTTGGTCCAAGCACAACACTGCTTGTCAATAGGTTGAGGCGTGTCAAACAAGGTACAAACTATTTCATAGAACAAGATTAAGATTTTACCAAATAATTACTTATTTTTTACCTGAAATTCCATTTAGAATGAGCATCCTGGATTATTATTTGCTAAATCTGATAAACCTACAAGTATATGCTTGGTGTAGTTTGTAACTAGGAGAGAGATATAGGTATGAAATATAAATCTAGCAATCATTTACATATAGCTCATGAGGGAAGCTCTGAACTATTCAGCTCCCTTGACCCTGGCCAAGTTAACACATCTGTGTAACGTGTAGACTCCATTAATTGATATTCTTCAACCTTTTCTGCTGTAAGATAATATGCAACTATGGATATGTTTTTTTGACTATATTTACTTGTTATTGTTGTACTATTAGCTACTATGGACAAAATTTGCTGTAATTTCACAGAGTTCATTGCCATATTAAATTTTTAGGGAAGAGCAATTACCACCTGCATGCAAAAGTATCTCTGGTTCTGCTTTTTTTCAATCCTTTCATAAAAATTAATGGTCAGCCATTCTGATATAGAAATGTTTATTTTTCTAAAACCACTTTCTCTTATTCATTCACTTTGGTCACAGTATGCCATATTTGGATCATAAATTTTGATTTATACTCAAGTCACACTGAGGGGATATTGATTCACTTGAATATATTTGATGCATTACATTTCTGATTGCTACAGTTGCCTACAAAACAGAAAAATTACTTCTCCCTATTCTTATCCTCAAGAGAACTTCTTATTTGAGAAAGAATCACATTTGATTCCCATATAGGTTTGGCCCTCTTCTAAATAGCTGGTCAGAAGGGAAGAAACTCCTCCATATGCCAGAATAATGATGTCAGGGTCCCCAACCCACACAATGTTAAGAACATTCATAAAATAAATTCAATTACATTTTTATAGTTTAATAATACTGACAGACATGATCAACTATGTTGTGAAGCCTTCATATTGCTATCACGATCACTGTAGGTAGGAAACTGAAGCTCAGGAAGGCTAAGTGATTTACCCAAGTAGGTTGCCCCTGTGAATGAAGGAACTAATACTGAACGCAGGCATTCTGCTTCCAAATCTTGTTCTCTCTCCATTGTACCATGCTGTCCTTATCAATTTCATAGGTGTCCCTCACAAATAAGTATAGTTATTTTCAAGGAACTTATACAAGGGAGCGACATAAAGAATATTAGGGAAATATAGAACAGATTTAAAAAGAGAAGGCTCAATTCTACAGTCTGCTCTACCAGCAGAACTTCAAAAGATGCACTGCAAAATGGTCTAAAAAGGTATGTCTCACGTGAAGTGTTTCTACCACAAAAACAGAACAAACAAAACAACAAAAAAGACATAGGGACACACCGAGAGGTCTTGGTTATGTCAATTACCTTGACTGTGGTGATGGTTATCACTGTTGTATACATATGTCCAAATTCACCAAATTACACACATGAAATATGTACAGTTCTTTGCATATCAATAATGCCTCAATAAAGCTGTGATGAATTAAAATGAAATTTTAGAAAGGCAATTGCTGTTTCTCAAGGATTTAGAAGAGATAATCTGAAGACTTAGATGTTCAGAAATAGCTGGATAGAAAAGATAGTTGAATAGTATATAGAGTTAAATATCATCTATAGTCCTGTATCCCATTATTTTATTAGTGAATCAGTCTGCATCTGGATGTAGGTAGGCAATTGGGTTTTTGAGAGGTCTAGAAACTAGCCATGGAAACAACACCTAAAGAAGTTTTAAACATTTAAGTTGAAGAAGAGGATTTAGGTGAAGCTGAATGTCAGGTAGAAAGAGGGAGACTGAGTCTTTGTGACCCCGAAGGGCAGAGCTTGGGCCAGAGATTAAGGAAAAGTAAAAGGATGAGAAAACAGGGAGAAGGAAGAGGAGGAACAGAAAGACAAACTACTATCTAGGAAGCACCTGATATATACCAAGGAGTTTGAACATTCAGTTAATCTCCATGCTTCTAGTTCCTCAGTTGACAGTTTGTAGACATTCTATTGCACTCAGTATGCATTTACCTTCTAATTACTTTTGCCTTAAAGGTGTGTACAAACAAACAAAGAAAAAACAAACCTATAACTGTCCCAAAGACTCATAGATCCCCTTATAGGCACGAAGCTGCCAAATATAATTTTTGTTTCTCCATCTTACTAAATCACTTGATCTTCTGATGTCTGAAGATGAAGGATGTGGTAAACATTTGTTAGGTTTCACTGTCCAGCTTCTGTTCCCTTTTCTTCTGGTATCAGCCTCTCCAATTCCCCCTTCTTTCCTTCAGTTGCATCCATGTGGTTTATGTGGCTTAGATTCCCCACTGTTCTATGGGTGGCCATAATTTTAAACAACAGATTCTATTTGTGTATTTCTATGGCTATGTCATCACACAAATCACAAGAATGGGTTTGCTATCCAATCTGGGGCAGTAAATGGTAAATTTAGAGCAACCTTCTTTCTCTCCTTCCCTCCCTTCTTCTTTTTTTTTTTCCTTCCTTTCCTTTTCCTTTTTTAATTTTTTTTTTTTTGCATTTTTGGGTACAGTGAGACCTTGATCACTAGTTTCAGTGCTATGAGGACATGAGCCTGGAGCTGACAGAGACCTCATGTAGGGGAGTTATGAAATGAATTATGGAATTATCCTTAAAATATCATAAAAGAAAGCAGACCTTAAAGAGAGAAAAATATAGAATGTCAATGATTCAGCTTCCTTTGAGCTCTTGGAAATAGCAAAGAGGGAAGCTAAGACCACCCTTGAATTTTGTAGATAGCCAAAACCTTATTTTAAATGATGCTGGTTTTGGAATGCTTTTCATCACTTATAATTGATTAACATGAGGGAATGTCCTTTGTTCGGGCACTCTCTGGCCATGTCATTCCTGTGTCATTCCTTTTGTTTCCCAAACCCTAGACCTCATCAACTCTAACATGGAAGTAATTGCAACTCTCTGCCATAAAGAATTCTGCAACTTCAGCTTCTTTACATTTCATGTATAAGTGATGTCATGCAGTACTCCTCTTTCTCTGCCTGATTTATCTTATTAGTATAATGTCTATGGACCCCAGAAGAAATTAATTCTGCCAACACCTTGATCTTGAACTTCCAGGCTCTAGGACTGTGAGAAAATAAATTTCTGTTGTTTAAGCCTAAATAAAAATAAAAATAGAAGTAAAAAATATATATCTATAGGTACTAGTCAGTGTAGATGGAACATAAATTCAAATCCCAATTCTGCCCTTCATTTAGCTGCGTGATCTTCATGTATACTGCTCCAGAAATATGTTTATGTAAGCAAGAGTTCAAAAGATTGCTCTAGAGTTAAAGTTTTTTTAAGTGATCATTTTAAATAATAGTTTATAACACAATGTGTATTTTACTCCTATGCTTTGATCAGTAGAGGCCCCTAAATAGATGAAATTTTGTTTTTAATGTTTCAAATTTTTATTTAAATTCTAGTTAACATATAGAGTAATGTTGGTTTCAGAAGTAGAATTTAGTGATTATCACTTACATATGACACCCAGTGCTCATCACAAGTGCCCCCCTTAATACCCACCACCTATTTAGCTCATCCCCTGCCTACCTCCCCTCCAGCAACCCTCAGTGTGTTCTCTACAATTAAGAGTCTCTTATGGGTTTGCTTCCCTCTCTCTTTTTAACGATATGAATGGAGCTGAAGTATATTATGCTAAGTGAATTAAGTCAGTGAAGGAAAGACAAATACGATATAATCTCACTCATATGTGCAATTTAAGAAATAAAACAGTTACACTTGTTCTTATAAGATACAGTTGTAGTGTCATAGAGCTCACACTGGAGGAAGAAGAGGAACACTTATTTATGAAGCCACTCTATTCCATAGCATTTTTGAGTTCCTAAGCAGGTCACTTAATTTCTGGAAAATTAAGTTTGCCCATTGCTAAAGTGGAATTAATAATACTCACCTAGCAATTTTTTTGTATTGCGTTTAGGTGAATGTAATTAAGACAGCTTGTCAGCCAGCCTAATGCCATGTCTAGAACATATTGAAGGAGCATTCCCTTGAACGTAGGCTTCAATAAATAAGAATGTCTTCCCTCCTTTTCACCACAGACTCCCCAGTATTTAGGACAACTGGTGACATGTAAAATCTACTTAACTATCATTCCTTGGATTAGTTAATATCTTGACATTTAAAAACTCATTTACACTATCTTCTAATTATTGCATTAAGTTTCATTGATAGTAATTCATAGGGAAGGCTTGATTTCCAATCCACTTTCAATGGCTGAGAAATGACCAGGCAAGAAAGGAAAAAAAAATATATTGGAGCCAGAGCATTAAAAATATTCTGGAAATCAATTACCCCTCTTCAGGGATATTAAATATTCCAGTTTGTCGGAAGAGTTCTGATATAAACTTATTGCCCAGAAGTAATTATAAGTGATCCCCCTTTTACTTTTAAGGGTGTCGGAGCTTGGATAATAAATTATGAGACTCTCGTGCTATTGCCTGTTGAGGAAGGAGAAAGCCCTTCTCTAGCACTCCCAAGTGATTGAGAGGTCAGGAAGTCATTGCAAGGCCCAATCTGTTGTTGATCAGCTCAAATCCTAGGAAGCATATATCAAAATTCTACTTTACCCACCTGTTATTCCCGAGAGCCATAAAACCAAACAAAGACGGATTTCATTTTCCATTTCTCTTGTCTCTAAATGGAATTTCTGTGACTATTTGAAGACCACTATGTGTTCTCATTAGGTCTTCTTATTTTCAAATGAGATATTACTAGTTACTTTAATGTTTTTCATAACTTTTAATTTCCAGATTTCTCCTTATGCTGGGCACACTCCTCTGGATGAACTCAAAGTTACCAAAGAAAGCTCAGAATCAAGACTGTCTTCTCCTTCATTATACATTTTACATCTTTGTGTTTTCTCTGTTTCTCTTCCTCTCTCTCTTTCTGTCTTTGTCCCTCTTCTGTCCCTGAACACGAGACAACCAACTTTCTGTTCATGTTCTTTCAATCTCTTAGGTTCTTGAACTTTATCACTACTGTTGATCTATTTCTCATTCTCTTGTGCTATCTTTCTGGCCCTTCCTCTGCTTTCATTTTCAACCACTATTTCTGGTTTATGATTCCTTTCTCTTTTGTTTGTCTTTCTCCTATTTCCTTTCCTCTCTGAACCGAGCGTGTATCACTAAGCATGGGTCTGTTGTTCATATAGTGCCACCCATCTCCTTTGTCACAGAATAACTGGCAGTTTTGAGTGATGTGAGTAGCAAGGTCAGGCTGTCAAAAATTGGAATCCAAAATGTCAAACTGAAGGGTAACAGGACCTGTTTTTATCCATATTCTGTTTCTATTTTCCTGCAGATCATACTGTGTTTTAGTTCTGTGAAACAATATTACAGATTTTCCTGGTATCATCACACCTAGCATTCACAGAGATGATCCCTGAAAAAAATGAATAATGAGGTTTTGCTAAGAATCTAAGTGTGAAATTAACCTGAATAGAAAAGGGTTGCATTCTGAAGAAGCGTGGAAGAATAAGAAGCATTAAATTGCAGAGTCAGATTGACCTGCCACAGAGATAGACATCATTTGGATGCTGAGAGGATAAATCTACAGTTGGAGGAGTCAAAATGCAGTCATTTTTGCATTTAAAGTGTCCCTCATTAAATTTATGATTAATTGAATAGGCCCATTGAAGTTCTCATTGAAACATGGGGTTTAAAATTGTATGGAGGTCCATGAAGTTCTGCCCACTAGATTTTAAAAAGAACTACCACCTATTTAGTGCTCAGTATGTTACTGGCACTTTGCTAGGCATTTCCACACATTTTTACAATATTTAATTTTAAGATAATTTCAGTCTTGTGAAAGAATTACAAAAACAGTACAAAGAAATCCCATATATCAGTAGTTTTTGACTGGGGGGGTAGTTTTATGTCTTCTCCCTCACAGATATTTGGCAATATCTGGATACATTTTTTATTATCACAGTGAGTTGGGGAGGGATTCACTTGCTTTTGGAAGCTAGTGGGTAGAGGCCAAGAATGCTGCTCAAAATCCTACAATGCACAGAATAGACCCTACATTAAGGATGTATCTGGCTCGAGGGGCGCCTGGGTGGCTCAGTGGTTAAGAGGCTGCCTTCAGCTCAGGTCATGGTCCCAGGGTCCTGGGAGCAAGCCCTGCATTGGCCTTCGCTCTGCGGGAAAGACTGCTTCTCTCTCTCCCACTCTTCCTGCTTGTGTTCCCTCTCTCGCTGAGTCTCTCTCTGTCAAATAAATAAATAAAATCTTAAAAAAAAAAAAAGATATATCTGGCTCCAAATGTCAATAGTTCTGAGGTTGACAATCCCTACCATATGTCCTTCATTCAGATTCCCCAGATATTAACTTCTTATATAGCCACAGTACAGTGACAAAACACAGGAAAAATAGGAAACTAACATTGACACATTACCACCATCTAATCTATAGAGCATATTTACATTTTTCCAATTATTACACTAATATCTCTTTTTTAAATCCAGAATCCAACACAGGATCTTGCATTTAGTTAAAATGCCTCCTTAGTCTCCTTTAATCTTTCATGACCTTGGTATTTTCAAAGACCATTGGCTGGACATTCAGTAACATTGCCTTTGATTTTTTTTTTTAAGATTTTATTTATTTATTTGACACAGAGAGAGAGATCACAAGTAGGCAGAGAGACAGGCAGAGAGAGAGGAGGAAGTAGACTCCCTGCTGCGCAGAGAGCCCAATGAGGGGATTGATCCCAGGACCCTGAGATCATGACCTGAGCAGAAGGCAGAGGCTTAACCCACTGAGCCACGCAGGTGCCCCTGCCTTTGATTTTGTAAAATTTTTTTAATTTTATGATTCAGGTTATGTCATTTTGATAGGAATACACAGAAATGATGTGCCCAGCTTAGGGAATCATAACGAGAGTCAGATGGCATAGATTTGTTCCATTAGTGATGTTGTTAACTTTGATCACTTAAGATGATGTCTTCTAGGTTTCTGCATTATAATGTTGTTATTTTCCCCTTTGTAATTAATAAGCATCCCATCAAAGTCACTTACAGATTATGCAAATATCCATCTCTCATCCTATATCTGTCCATTAATTTTAGTATTCATTAATGATTCTTACCTGAAGAAAAAAGTTGCTATTTTAGAGTTTGAGAAATGGCATTTTCTTTTTTTTCATTTTTTTTTAAAGATTTTATTTATTTAATTGACAGAGAGAGAGATTAAAAGTAGGCAGAGAGGCAGGCAGAGAGAGAGGAGGAAGCAGGCTCCCGCTGAGCAGGCAGCCAGACACGGAGCTCGATCCCAGGACCCTGAGATCATGACCTGAGCTGAAGGCAGAGGCTTTAACCCACTGAGCCACTCAGGTGCCCCAAGCAATGGTGTTTTCTTATTTCCATTATTTTTTTGTAAGTTTATTTATCGGTTCGAATTCTCTTGTAAAGAAGAGATTTTCCTTGTGCTCCTTTGCTTATTCAATTATTCACTGATTTCAACATAGACACAAAATGTTCTACTTTTTCTTAGAGTTGTCCCCCATTAATATCATCATCACCATCCTACTTATTATTATTGTTATTATGATTATTTTGCTCTATTACTGTTGTTGTTGTTACATTTGGCCATTGAGAAGCACTTCAAGTTACCTTTTATGTTTTTTTGAAATGTTGTCAAGTTTTGAGAACTTCCTTCCTTTCTGATACTACTAGATATGTCAGGCTCATCTTGAATTTTCTCTGCCCCAACTCTGGAATCAGCCATTTCTCCAAGGAGTCCTAGCCCCTTTTATTTTTGAAAAATACTTGGAAATCAAGCTGTGGCAGCCAGTGTGCACACTAGTACTGGGGTATTATTGCTTCTAGTTCCTCTCAGTACCCAGAGGTAGATCTGAGGATAACTTTTGATGAAGTCTTGTTTATTTATTTTTTTTAAATAAAAGGCTATTTATAAACCCATTTCTACTATACTACTCATTCTATGTTTTAGACACAAAGAAAATTTAAAGATCATAAATTTAAAGATCAAGTTTTTCAGCACAAATGTATTTTTGCAATATTCATTTAATTATATTTTGGCTTTTAAGATTTTAAAATTCTACTTTCAAATGATCTGGTGTCAACTGGTTTTTACTCTTAAGTTGCATACATTCTCCTCCTTTCTTGGTAGCCACTTTCAATGTGCACAGGGTAAATACCTTCTGCTCCTCACAGTCTTTTGCTTTTTAAGGGGTGGACCAAACCCCTGTTTCAGGGGTGTGACCTAGGCCTGTTCAATAAAGTCATGGCATATCCCTTCTTACTATAATTGGTTCAAGAGTAGGTGAGTAATATACTCAACTAATGAATCATTGAAAATTATATCAAAAACTAATGATGTATTATACCTTGGCTAATTGAATTTAAAAAAGAAAAGAGAGAATAAGTGCATGACTCACTTAGTGCCAATAAGAATCAACATAGCTAGTACTTTTGCTGAAATGGTAAGAAAATAAAATTGACGTATGGTGATGAGGATTTTGTGAGGACTGAATATAAACCTAGATCTCCTGGCAGGTATCTTGTTCCAATAAGAATGGAAAGAAACTTCATGGAGTTAAACAAAGCCAAAAATGTAACAAGCAAGGCAAAACTGTGATGTTAGTAACTGAGTCCTTGAAACCAGCTCAACTACTGGACTTTGCAGTTACAAAGTACTGTTCTCGGTGGAACCGAATGAGAATGTTGTTGGTAAAGACAGAGAGAGAAATCCAATCACCAAACTGTCTAAAGCAGGAGATGACAACTTCTTTTTTTCTGTAAAGGGTCAGATAGTAAAATTTTAGGCTTCGTGAATGATAAGATCTGTGTGACAACTACTCAACTCTATTGTTCTAATGTGAAAATAGTCACAGACAATACATAACTGTGTGTGTTGTATACCTGAAACTAATATAACACTGTGTGTTAACTATACTTCAATAATACATTTTAAAAAGAAAAAAAAAAAAGAAACGTGGTCTAGAAAAAAAGAAGTATACAACACACAGTGATTCAACAGTTCCGTACATTACTGCTCACCATGATAAATGCAGTCATCATCTGTCACTGTGGTAATTTTGTTTTTCCCTCATATGATAAAGTTGAAAAACTGTTGATTTGTTTAAAAAATATTTGCATGTTTTGGGTTTTTTTATAATATCATTTTTTTTTCAGTGATCCAAGATTCATTGTTTATGCACCCCATCCAGTGCTCCATGCAATAAGTGCCCTCCTTAATACCCACCACCAGGCGCACCCATCCCCTCTCCCCCCTCCCCTCCATAACCCTCAGCTTGTTTCTCAGAGTCCACAGTCTCTCATGGTTTATCTCCCCTTCCAATTTACCCCAATTCACTTTTCCTTTCCTTCCCCTGGACCATGTTTCAGATTTACGGGGTTACCTTTCAAATAAGGGCATTGGAAAAATAGAAGAGGTATAATAATGTGGATATATAATATTAGCATAATGTATGTGTATTCAGAGGGAAAACATACAATAGTCAGAGGAAAACGTATTAATATAGGTCAAAATGAGTTAGAAGTTAAATTAGTAGAACATTTTATTGGTAGATCGGTCCCATGATAGATTGATTTCATTAGTAGCTCAGCTTCTCTTTGTTCTGCAATCATGCTATTTGCCACATGACTTTTTCAAAAGACAATAAATTCTCAGACACATGAGGGAGCTGAACCAAGATCAGAGGCATCTGACCATCAGATGCTTGAGCAAGAAGAGGTTATGTTTTGTTATGATACAGATTTTTTGTGGCTATTTATTATGCAGTCCTATTTTTGCAAAAATCAATTGATATAAAACCTCATGGAGTGGCAAGCAAAATCGGACTGAAAAAGAAAAAGCTTCGCAGCCGTGAAACATTGTCCTTTCTTACGGCTGCAAAAGCTAGATGAGCCAAGAATGTTGTGTATGTATCACTAAGTAGAGTGAAGATTTAGGTGCAAGTTGAACATAGATGCCCAGATATCTCAAGGACTGTTCAAATATCTCATTATGAGAACACCACCTTAGAGTAAAGAAAGATCTTATTAAGCAAAGAGAGCCACATGGCCTTGAAAATAAATAGTAGGAGAAGAGCATCAAGTGGTCTCAAAAACTCCACGGTGGGGGAAGGCATGGAAAAAGAAGTTTGTGTTACAGAAAAGAATGAGGTCTTAAGAAGAATTTGAGGTTAGAATAAAATGGTGAAAGCAAGTTTAAATATCCAAGAGCTTCTGGATATGGCATAGAGAGTTTGCATCTTCCACTGCCTTTGTTAAAAGCCATGTCAATATTAAATCTTGCAACTGCCAAACATTCATTGTTGCCTGTGCCATTTGATGGCAAAGTGATCTGGAAGTAACCTAGGACTGGATCACCATAAAGGCTCATTCTCTCAGTTACCTGTATAAGAGATCAGAGGAAACTAGCAGCTACCTGCTTAGATGTTTCTCCTGACCCAGGATGTTAAACTTTCTGGGGATGGAGGGTGGATTTGGGAGTAGAACAACAACAATAATATCATGAATAATAATAACTCCCACATTTATTGAGTTCATTTTCCAGGCACAGTGAATGCTAAGAAATTTACCTGTATTATATGAGTAAACCATCCAAACATACTAGGTATTGTTATTTTTCTCATCATTAATGGGCAATGAAAGTAAACCTTAAGGAGGAGGTCAAATCATTTATCTAAGGTCGCACAGCTAATATATGAGGAGGAAGAGTCTTTGATAAAGTCTGAGTTTAAGGTTTAGTATTGGCAGAACAGAGGAGGTGATCCATAATTTTTAGTGGTCGGAGAAGTTGTTACACAGAGATGCTTGTTTTGGATATTCTAGAGTGTATAGGAAAGTGCCAGGTATCAGCAGGTCTATCAGGGAAAAGAAGAAAGCCATTCCTGGAGGAGAAGACAACCTTTTTCAAGACAACGAAGCATGTGCTTCTGAAGTGTAAGAAATTTGAGATGGATTGAAAATATGGTGTAAGGTGGCAGTGGCAGTGGATTCTATTGGTGAACAGTTAAGACAAGATAGTGGACACCAGTTTCTGCTATATTCTAAAGTCTGGGTTTCATTTTATAGGACCTAGGTGATCCTGGAATGACTTTAGACTTGAAAATGATATGGTTAGAGTCAGAATTTAGAATGTATGCTTGCTCTGACTTTTCAGTGAATAGCCTGGATATGAGTGAGACCAGTTTCACTTTGACACATTAGGCATAGAATCCATTCAATCCATAGAATCCATCCAAAGTATCTGTAAGTATATTCAACAATAGTCTCTTAATACAGTGCCTGTTTGAAGTACCCTAATAGAGTGAGTTAAAAGAAATGCATCAGCCTCAAAGATTAGTGTAGGGAAACATATGGTGTTAGACTTTGGATCTATGAGAAAAAGAGAAAGCTCCACCATTTACCTCTGTACTCTAACTAGCTTGAGAGATACAGTCGTTTCTTTCTAAAATTTCAGGAACAGCCACCATGTAACTTCTAACAAAAACACACAATTATCTTGGGTGAATTCTGGGCTTCTTTTTAAAGATTTATCTATTTATTTGAGAGAGGGGGGAGGGGCAGAGGGAGAGGGACAAGCGGACTAGTCACTGAGCATGGAGCCCCACACGGAGCTCAGTCTCAGGACTCTGAGATCATGGCCTGCACTGAAACCAAGAGTCACATGCTCAACTGACAGCCACCCGGGGAATCCTGGACTATTTTAAATGCTTCAGATTTCAAGAATCTTCACTTTCCCCTTTCAAAACCATGATAAAAATCAAATAGCTTCTTATTTTTTATTTCCATTCTAATAATTAATCTTCTCAATATTCTTCTTCCCTGAGGAGCCCTTAGAGGCACCTAGGTTTTCCCTTAGAAATTAAAACCACTAAAACCTAGCTTTAAATATAAAATTAGGACCATTTTACAAATCTCATTTGTATAATAAAATGAGATGAGGCTACACCTGTGCGTACACACACACACACACACACACACACACACACAATCTCTTTGGAATGTAATCAAAATACATCAGTAGAACCAAAAATCACCAAATGTGGATGTAGCTACCTGGGTAGCATCTGCTTCTACTAGATTCTTAAGGGTAATAATTTATCTTAAGGACCGAGAAGAGATTCCTTAGCCTTACTAATCAGCCTCCTTATCTAAAACATGGGATAAGTTCATCTCCTAGAGGGCTCCCTCTTGGGGCAGGACTTAAGCTGAAATGTGAAGGCTGAGAAGAGGTCTGTTGAATGTGGAACAATGTTCCAGATAAAGTGACAGCAGGTGTCAGAACTGAACGGCGTCAGAAGTATGGATAGCCTAGCATGGCTAGAGTCCAGTGAATGAGGGGCAGGCTGCAATAGTAATTCAATCCATGCCATAAGGCAAGTGGGAGCCTGACAGGAGGCCACCATGGGTCAAGCGGGGATCAAGTGGGAGAGATTGAATTGAATGTTAAGTGCACTAGGAATATATTGAAGAGTCAAGCATATTGTGAAATATTCTGATTTACGTGTGTAAAAAGTTTGAGAAGTAGGTAGTGGTGACAGTTAACCAATATTGTGAATGCAACCCAGGATGCTGAATTGTACATTTAAAAATGGTGAAAATGGCAAATGTATGTTATGCGTGTTATACCAAAATTCTAAAAAGCTGAGGGAAAAAAGACATCTGTGCCTGGAATGTGGGGGACTAATTTAAAAGAGGAGGAAGAGAATCAAGGAATGCAGCTAAAATGTAGAAAGGTCTTCATTCTGTGTGTTTCCACACATAGAAATCAAGACCCAGACACGTTCTGAAGCAGAGCTGGGAGAGAAGTTTTCTTAATAGCACTAAATTAAGAAATGCATGCCCCTCTACTGCCTCATTGCTCAATTTCAATGTTTAAATAAGCTTTGTTTCATTTCGAAGTCTCTGATATAGAGGTTTTTCCCAACTATGCATGAGAATTCTCATCAACAGAAATATTAATAATACTTTTATTATAGCAGAGCAATTATGACATATATAGCAGCAATTATAGTACATGCATTAAAATAGTCATCATATAGTCTGAAATTTCTGACAGAAAAGACAATTAAAATTTTTTTCCTTCTTAAGTTATAGTTATTCCACTATTTGTCACGTTGACTATTAGGGGATACATTTTGATTTTTTTAGATTAAATAACACTACAGACAATGAATTTTAAAAGACGATTTGCCAAAAAATTCTGAAAATTAGAAGAGGTCTATTGCATGGGATTTGTGTCAGCCTCATTATTCTTTTTGAAAACTCTTATGTAAGTAAAAAGAAGTCTTTGATACTTAATGCCTCGTAATAGAAGATCTGCAATGATAAGTATAATCAGAGGAAAACTACGAGAACGGAAGTACCTTTGACAATGCTTAATCACATTGGGCAATTGAACGCATTTGTCCAGAGAGAATGAATTCCAATGACTAAGATTTAGGCATTTTGGTATCATAAAGGAAGCCCACAAACTCCCTGATCAGTTAAAATAGAATTGTCTTCAATTTGCAAGAATAATCTCCATAATTGGACCATGAAAGTAGAAGCAGGGCAATGCAGCAGTAGAGTGATTTTGATAGGAGGTCATGATATCTCCATAGTGCGAAAATATGTTCAACACTTATCTCTGAATGCCTAGAAGAAGTTTTAGCGCTTGCACAGGTCAGAATGATTATCAATCTCACAACATAATTTTATTTTGTATAAAAAAAAACCCTACCTCCACAACTTCTTCACTTCAAAACTACCTTCACAACTTTAATTCTGAAATGTTGCTTTCAGCGACATCCATTGGTTATGGCCATCTATGTGCAATTCTCTCCACACACACTTATTATGAGTTTCATCTGTGGTATCCATTGTGCTCCAGAAAGATGAGTAAGCTGAAATTTTAGCATGGTGAGAAAAAGGGATAATAGTTTTAGAGAACTAAAGTCTTAGTTGTGCCACTTACTAATTCTACCACCTTATAAAATTGCTGCAAATTTACTCAATATAAATTTCATCTGTAAAAATGGGCATATAATTTATCTTGCACTGCTATCATGAGAATTTCTCAGGGTACTTCATATAAAACACTTGGCACAGATCCCAGGGTATAATATAAGCCCTTTAGGGTAACCTACTTCCTCTGTCTTGGCACAGAGGTTGTACACTTGAAAATGAACTTCATGCATACCCATGCATTGCTTACTTGCCAACAAGGATTTATTGAACTTCCTCTGTATGCTAGACCATTACCTAGATATTGGGAAAATATCATCAAACAATAAAATGTCCCCAAAATGTAGGTTTACATTCTAGTGGGTAGGATAATGAGCTAGTGGTCGATCATTAACCATATACATTTTTATGGTACTTACCATGTTCCGGGGACTGATCTAGGCATTTAATGTACACTAATTCACTGAATGCTGAAACAATCCTCTGCAGTAGGCCCTATTATTATTCCCATCTTACATTTGAGGAAACTGAGGTAGAGAAGTATCCCATAAGCTTCCCACACTGGTATATGGCAGAGTTGGGGTTCAAATCCTGTCAGATAGTTTTTCAAACACTGTCTTTTACTGCTGCTTCTTTGAACATGTAAAGAATTTAGGTTGGGTGTTTAGCAGCACAGAGAGGTAGGAAACTTGACAGGTGACTCATTCACCACAAGCAATTGGATGTTATTCAGAGTGTAATGGGAAGCTATCAGAAGGTTTTAAGCAAGAGGCTGATGAAAAACATTCTTACATTTTATAAATTCAATCTGATGATAATGGGGGGTTTTTCAGGGAGAGTTGGTGAGGAACTATGAAAAGAGTTCAGATATGATTGTAGAAATCCTGGTGACAGTGATGAGAGCTGAGACGTAACAGTGGTGTTACAGATGGAGAATTTGTTGATGTGGGATCCATGTGGATGGTTATACAGAGAACCTGCTGATAGGCTGAATTGTGGAAGGAAGAGAGGGATCAATCTGGCTGTATTTTTGTTTTGAGCAGTTGCACAGAAGGTGTTGTGACCCACAGCGGAAAAGTGACTGGGATGATAGAGCAAACAAGAGTTTTCTTTTAGATCTGTAGAATTTGGTACGGGTATCAAGAATCCACTTGAACACACAAAGCAGGAACATGGTGAAAAGTTAATGGCTAGTGATACAAATATGAATGTATCATCATATACCTGTGTTTAAAAATATGAAATCAAGTAAGTGCTTATAGTGGGAAAATACAAAGGAAAAGAAGACAGTTGGGAGCCAAACCCTCAAGGTGTGGGAGTACTTATGGATTGAATCAAAGAGAGTGGAGTCAGCAGAAGAGACTGGAGAAAGGATGGCTAGAGAGGTCAGGGAAAAGCCAAGGAAGAAGAGACAATGGAAGCCAGAAGGATGGATGTGCCATTTCACTGTCCTAACGGTCACCCTGACAAGGGGGGATTCTTATCACTTACAGTTTATAGAAAAAGAAAGGGAGCCTCCACATAGTTAAAGCTTGCCCAATGTCACACTTAGGGGGGGATATGATCCATCTTTTAGATATGTCTTTATCTTTCATTCATGAAATATGTATATGAATATATAGGAAAGATGTACATATGAATATAACATACCATATTTATACAGTATAATATACTATTAATAGAGTGTATTTAGGTACTAAATATGTTCATATATTTGTATGTATATTCATATATATATATATACTTCTTGTTAACTTTATAAATAATACCAATGATAATACTCTAATCAAGATACATACAAAGTATTTGCAGATGCTAATGAGGAAATTAATATTAATTTCTTTCCTTAAAATAACACAATGAAGGTAATATTTTTCCTTGAAACCTGACAAATAACTAGGAATTCCTCCGAGTGGCAGAAATGGCAAGAAGAAATGGCAAGCATTCTAGACAGAGAACCAGCAGAAGTTTAAAAAACGGTCGCCATGGAGAAAGTACATTGTATTAAAGTTTTGCGTGTCTGTGTTTTAAGTTTTTGTTCCTGGAATATTTGTACAATAGGAGCAGAAAACAGTGACTGTGTAAAAGACTTGAAAGAAACATGGCTCCAGAATTTTTTTTTTTAACACAAATGAGTTTGCACTTTAATCCGTAGGCACAATAGGGAAACTTCAGTTTACAAACCAGAGTAGCATGTTAAACTTATCCGGGAGGAAAATAATGTTGATTTCAGGAGTAAACAAAGTATCTTTGTTGGCTCAGGACTCTTTCTTTGAGGACAAGCCTGACTTCACTCTTAACTGGTTCAGACGGTCATCGTCCCTTCTTCACCTTGTGTGGAGGGATGAATAACTGGCTCAAATTGAGACATTTATAGTGCACTAATCCACTGGGCCCAGTGGTCAAGTGATGGACCATCCATGTCTTTCTTTTGTGTAGCAGATGGCTTCTGGGAGAATGAAGCTTTCTTCTCTACAACCACAAAGTTGAGACCACAAGAAGCTAGAACTGCCAGCGGATAGATCCCAAGTTGTCTGAAAGTGTGCAGAGACAAAGGCCTGTGCCATCATTCTGGATCTAGCCATTCCTAGGACACTTTTCTCATCTAGGCTTCACAGCTAAATATACCGTTAGTTTCCTTTTATCCTGGAGTACATTTGGGTCCCATCTACTAGATCGTAGTGGAAAAGCCTGAGAACATATATTACCAGGTAATTACATCACCAACCCTGGTATGAATCGAGGAGAATATAACTATGGAAATAAAAACATAATGCCAAAGGATAGATTTGAGACATTTTGGAAAGAACAGATGTTCAACTTAATTTAATACAAAGAACAAGGGCATATTTAGAATCACTGTCTTGTTGAAAATGGAATGGTTATTGATATGACCATCCATAGGTAAGCAGGCCACATCTCTGGTATGACAGAGGTGGAGCAGTGAGATGAAGAAATGGTTTATTTAAGAGTGGAAGAGTGAGTACTGTCTGGTGCTCATGGAATTTGAGGGGTGTGTAGTGGAAGGCATAAGTCTAACCAGTGAAAAGGCAGGTATCGCAGTGCAAAGCAATGTCTGGACTAGACTGCACAACTGGGAATTGTTGGCAATTGATCTAAGAGCCAGGAGGGTTGGAAAATATTTTTAGAGAAGGAAAATAAGAACAATGCAGAGAAAGAGTCATACAGCACTGTTACATGCTCTTCAAAAACAGAACTCAGTTCTCTTCATTGGTGCACGCTCCCACACTGGCACACAGTGGCTTATAAACAAGTGAGTAATTGTGCAAGACACAGAGCCAGGCACGTCATTTGCAGTGCCCTTAAAGCTTCCTCCAATACTATGAGGTGGGTTTCCATTTCTATCTGCATTTTACAAGGAAGGGCAGTAATAAAATCAATTACAGTCTAAAATTAATAAAACTCTAGAGTTTATGATTCTGCATCCAGATCTGTGTGTATATGTTTAATAAAAAATAATCAAAAATATGTCTGTGCCAAAATTCTTAAATATATATCTCTACATTTTAAAACTATATGATTTTTACAATTTATTTAAATTCAATTAGTCAAGGTATTGTAGATCATTGGTTTTTGATATAATGTTCAATGATTCATCAGCTGCATATAACATCCAGTGCTCATCACATCACATGTCCTCCTTAATGCCCACCACCCAGGTATCTCATCCCCCCACCCACCACCCTTTCCACTGGAGTCAAGAGTCTCATATGGTTTGTCTCCTTCTCTGATTTCTTCCCATTTAATTTCCACCCCCACACCTATTGTCCTCTGCACTATAAAAAATTAATTAATTAATTAATTAAAATAAAAACTATAAGATTATTTTAAGGTTATTTATTTATTTATTTTTTACATACACAGGTGCAAAACCTCCTATGGAGACAGTTTGGCTATCCCAGTGTCAAGTAGAAATTAGTCAGGCAATGATCAGCATTAATCTTGACTGCTGAGCCATTGTGATTTATTAGCAGTACTGTTTCATACTCTGTGCTCTGAGAAAAAGACTCAACTTCGCTTTCAAAGCATTAGGTAAAATAATTCTGGCCCAAAATATGAAGATTTAGTATATGTACAAAAATAATTGATTTTAAAGTAGTTATGAAAGAAAAATTATCTGTGACTATAATTAAGTTATCGTGAAAGAAATGGACACAGTGAAAACCTGCATTTGGCATTAAGTAAATTAATTCTTAGTTCAGGAGCTTTAGTTCATTGTTCTTGTCTGCTTCTGTTTAAATGCATTTATATACTAGGGAATATAACTGTCCATGTTTAAAAATCAATCAATCAATAAATAAGCAGCATATCTAATTTAGTCCAAAAAGATTACTTTAATGTACTCTGTTTAGAATGTAAGCTTTAACAAATATCTTTCTCTTCACTTATTTTTCTAGTCCTGGAACATCTCACTTTAGGATCAATGAATCATATTAATTAAGTGATACAATTTAAGCAAACAAATGCACTGTAGATTGTAAATAACCAAGTTGATAGTCATTAACTATTTAATAATGGCTAAGTGTCTTCCAAATATATGACGCAATTTAAAATCTAAATAAGAAAAGTATGTTAAGAAAGACAGGAAAATGAATGTTTGCCTTTTTCCCTATTGGATATATCAAACTCCATTAGAAAAGTGACCACGAACTCATTTATTCCTTTAAGGCTCTTCTCAGAAGACTTCATTATTTTATTTCATTCCTTAATTGATATCAGTGGAGGTTAAATGTGCTGTGGGCTTAAGTTTGACTCAGGAGAGAAAAGACCTAATTTATTAAAGAGGATTTGACCCCCACTAGCTGTGTTACCTTGACCAATGCATTGCGTTTTGATGGCCTTCATTTCTTCAAGTGTAAATTTGGAATATCAATCATTTCCCTATTTTCCTCATACTTTTGATGTAGGAACCAAAGGAGAGAAGCATGGTCATTGTTTATGTACTTTCAAAATCTTCACATTTTTCATCTTTGTGTATTTGAAGAAGGCTACCAGGAATTTCTAGGATGGAATCTGACTGGTCCCTAGGGCAAGGGTGCAGCAAATGACCACTTTTCAAGTAAATGTTACATTGTGCTTTGTTACATTGTGCAGAAATTTGCTACTTTGGTGACATCTATTCCATCAGCAGCTGCTTATATTCAGGAAATGGAGGAATAAGCCAACACGAGAAAATTTCAATTTATAATAAATGTTAGCCTTTTAGAGATAGTCATTATTAGGCTTTCCCATTTTGAAATATCTCACAAGTCACATAAATCATCAGAGGGTTACTGACCGCTTACAGAATTAGTGCAAAAGGATGGTCTCAAGGGATGTTTCATCATGAGGAACTATTGCAAACACACCCCTTTCAGTGGGCTGGAATGTTGGAGTCCAACTGATTCCATCTCAAAGTACTAAAGACATACCCATGCATTCCTGTTCTCTGCCTCCTGCTTTTTGTAAGCCGCAAGCAGAACTTCCCTCTTTCATTAGGGTATTTTCTTAGAAAATGCCTGTTACCACTTTTAATCATCCTGCTTGAAACAAAGTTTTCTCCAAATTCACCCCTGCTTCAGCAGACAAACTATGTAGATGATTCACCTTACCATTAATTTAGGAAATGTAATGAAAACTCATTTAATTTCAAGCTACACAGAGGCATACTATGTTAAAAAAAAATAAGCCTTCTTAACCAAATTGGGCTTACTATTTTTATTATTCATATTATTTATTTAGTCTACTTGACTCCATTTTAGGGATTTTATAAAATTTTCTTATTTCATTTTTACAGATTTCAAGAAAAGAAAACTGAAGTTTAGAGAAGCTGAATAATTTTTTTTCAAGGTTAGATAGCTAGTAAACCAGGACATTGTCAGAGATGAGAGTTTCCTCTAAGTTAAGGACAGAGTTTTAGCTCTTATGTTATTTAAAAATAATAAAAATTCAATATCATTTGATAGTATGTCTGAGAGTTTTTTGTAACTATGGTATACAAAATGGTCATCCTATCTTCATGATAAAAATATCATACCACATGGATTCATCTGAAATCATTCCCATGGTTTATTATTTGCTTCAAATGCTTACCTCAGGGGCACCTGGGTGGCTCAGTCGCTAATCGTCTGCCTTCAGCTCAGGTCATGATCCCAGGGTCCTGGGATAGAGCCCCGCATCAGGCTTCCGGCTCCTCGGTAAGCCTGCTTCTCTCTCTCTCCCACTCCCTGTGCTTGTGTTCCCTCTCTCGCTGTGTCTTTCTCTGTCAAATAAATAAAATCTTAGGAAAAAAAAAATGCTTACCTCAAAGGGCATGCTTGATCTTCTTGGTCTAATTGATCCCCAATTATTTGTTAACTACTGCCCTCATGGAAGGGTGGTATAGTCAATGGGCAGAGCAGAGTTTTGTAGTAAGATAAACTGGTCTCATGGCTTACTTACTTGCTATGTGAGAATTGATGGATTATGCAATCTCTTTGTTTCAGTATTGGAAGAATGGAAAGTTTACTATTTATTCATACACTTTCACTGTTAAACATTGCAGTCCAAAAGAAAATAAAAAATAAAAATAAAAAATAAAGTGAAATACAGGTCATAGCTCTCATGGAGAGAATAATTTCACCAGGAAGTCATAATAATTAAGTAAAATTATGTTGTTACAAGGAACAAGAGAAAAAACAATGTTGTGCTCTTGAGAGCCTAGGTAATGGCTTTCTGGACAGAAAAATAAATCCCAATTTCTCGTGTTTGCTGATTCCAATGGCATAAACACTCCCACCAAGGCAAATTTAAGCAAGTTACCACTACCACTGAGTGTTCAGTAGGGAGAGATTTCCTAACAGCGAACTTCTGTGAGCTTCAACAGGATCAACTGACATAGCACATGGAAATTGCCTAACAGAATTTTATTTTTGCAGAACAAATTTCTGAAAACACCAGTGCCTTTTTATTCCACATGTCTACTTAAGATGTTGCTTGACTCCATTTAATAGATTTAAGATCCGTACAAAGGTTAAAAGTTAGAAAGTTTTTCTATTTGTATCAGGAGTCCTTCACAGAACTGTGGTTTAAATTACACGGGTAAAACATCTGTATTTATGCTTTAAGAATCAGAATATAGACTTTTTTTTATGTTTCTTAATTTATTTGTAGAGTTCTTTTTTTTTTTTTTAATTCTTTGCCCAAGGGGTACAGAATTAGTGATTTAGAAGACAAACGAGAGACAAACAACTACTGGACCATGAGTAGAGAATTCGAGAGATAAGTGATACCATAAGACGAAACAATATTAGAATAATTGGGATCCCAGGAGAATATAGACTTTTAAAAGTCTCAGGAACAAAGATTAATATATATGCTGCAATGGATAGATGGAGCAAAAAGTTTATCTGAAGGGCATTAATTTTCTCTTAATATTCATGGTCCTCTCGAGAATAAATAAAATCAACATTTTCCCAGATCTTAGTAACTTAGAAACTTTCATCTATCCTTTGCCATCTTAAGTTTTTTTTTTCACTTCTCTTTCTCAATAACCTTTTCATATTCATTATAATGTCATTCTTACTTCATATTCTCCTTGGAGTTCCAACAAACTCTTAGGTTTCACTTTTTTCTCCTTTATCTTAAATTATAGCTGTTTCTTCTTTTATTCTTCTATTAATTTGTGTTTTAGAGAATATTTTCTAGCTTCTGCTTTACTTTAGGTTTGGAGGCAGTAACTGGAATATAATTGCGTATAAGAAAATACATAGATCTTAAACATACAGTTTGATGAATGTTGACAAATGTATACATAGTTTTGAGATCATTTATTGTGTTGCTTTTACCAACGGTTTATTCTTTATAATTGCTGAATTTCATAATGTATATATTCTCTTACTGATGTCTCTTACTGTGTTGTTTCCAGTTTGGGTTAATTATGAATAATTCTTCCACAGACATTTTTATTCAAATCTTATCTGGGATATATGCTTGTACTTTTTTGGTGGGGGCACAAATACCTTGGGGTGAAATTGATGGATTAGAGGCCAGATATATAAATAATGTTGTAAGAAATTGCCAAAACATTTTCAAAAATTGCTATGACATTTTTACTCCTATCAGCAATGTATGAGAGTCCTAGTTACTCCACATCCTCACCACATTTGGTGTTTTCTGTTTTCTGGCTTTTTATTTTTAGCCATTCCAGTGGGCACACAATGTGGTTATCTCACTGCAGTTTTAAATTGCATTTTAAAAAATTAGTTTCAGAGGTAGAATTTAGTGACTCATCAGTTGCATACAACACCCAGTGCTCAATTACATCAAGTGCCCTCCTTAATACTCATCCCTCAGCTACCCCATCCTCCCCTCCCCCATTTGTTTCCTTGAGTTCAGTGTCTCCTGTGGTTTCTCTCAAGCTCGATTTTCATCTTATTTTATTTTTCCTTCCTTTCCCTATGCTCCTCTGTTTTGTTTCTTAAATTCTACAAATGAGGGAACTCATATGGTAAATTACAACTTTTTGAAGATCAATGATGTTAAGCCTGTTCTCAAGCGCTTATTAACTTCCTTATATTTGCCTTTGTGAAGTTTTATTTTTCTTGTTTTATTGATGATTTGTAGAAACTCTTTATATATTCTGAGTACAAGTTCTGTATCAGATGTATGTGTTGTGAATATTCTTTGCCAGTCTTTCACGTGTGTTTCATTTGTTCACAAAGTCCTTGGAGGAGCATGGAAAGATGGTGCTTTGTATCCTAATAAGTCTATGACTATAAAAAAAAATCTGTCAATTGGAACTTTTGTGGTGGAGAGAATTAGAATGGAAAAAATTACTGGAGACTAACATCTGTTAAAGAAAAAGGACAGAAACAAGCTTAGGCAAAAGGAGCCATCAAACTGAGATGTTCATCTGATAATCTGCAAGTTCAACTGGGAACTCCGGACAAAGACTGTCAGTTAGAGGGCCCCTGTGTTGGGCAGACAACGGTAGGCAATTGCTCCACAGTCTTGCTTGCACTGCTTGGGACCACCCTGAGCAGAATGGAAATCTGGAAGGCTGACTGAGCAGTGCAAGCTATACAGTGGAAGGCTGTATCAAGTCTGTCACAGCCCACTCCTTCTGCTACGTGGATCCATTTGACTTAGCAGGTCTGTCTGCAGATTCTTAAAGTGGTTATAACATGTTAATTCTAAAGCAGCAACATTTGAGTATTCTGATTGTCCTAACTCCTTAACATTTGCTGTTATCGGTCTTTTTAAAATTTCAACCATTCAGGTGAGTATTCGCTTATTGTGGTTCCTCTGATGACTCAGATGCTTAGAATCTTTACGTGTATTATTCTTTTGAGAACTGCCTGTTTCAAATATTCTACTATTTATTTTCTTTAGGTTATTGCAGCCGTACTGTAGAGTGGAGGATGGCCCCCAGCCACCAAATTCGGTTTGGATCTCCTGACCCATGGTGCTACATATACACTAGAAGAGTCTGAGAAGATTTATGATGTATGAGTCTTTCTAGGAAGGACAGAGCAGGATCCGAATTGCTTGAGAGAACAGGCAAGGATGCTGGTTTGGGGTTTTTATGATAGTTAGTGGATAAGCCTGGATTGATGGTTTCCTTGTAATTTGAACTACCTTCAAGTACCAAGAAAGGGAGCGTCTGGGCTTCTGATCAGTGTGCCTAGTTGTGGGGCAGCAGCAAAGGAAGTAACAGGGTGAGGTTTGAAAACTTGCAGCAATCAAATATCAAAAATGGAGTCGGATTCTTTGTTACACTTGTTTGTATTTTTACTGATGACCTGGAAGATATATTATGGATGCCCGTGTTTTGTTTGATATATCTATTGCGAACATTTTCCAAGTCTGTTTGTCGGTTTGTCTGTTCATTTTAAAATTTCAAAGAAAAAACTTTTTAATTTTGAAGATGTTAATATGACACTTTTTTTCTTTGATGTACAGTGATCTTTGTGATCTGCTCCCAAATCCTCACCGTTTGAAATGTCTTGAAGATATTTTCCTATGCTTTCTTCTAGAGGCTATTTTGTTGACTTGGGCTTTAACTCAGGCCAACAAACCATTTCAAATTATTATTTTCTGAATCATGTTATGTGGGATTTGAGAGTTTTGTTGTTCTTCCATGCAGATATCTTTTTATTCCAGAAACATTTGCTTCATAAAATATTTCTTTTTTTCCCATTGAAATAACTTGGAAGATTGGCACAAATTCAGTTGACTGTTTATGTGGGGATTGGTCAGCACCTCTGCTGCTCCACTGATTGATTAATTATTCTTAAGGTGATACCACAGTGTCTTGAGGACTGACGTTTTACAGTAAGTGTTAAAGTCAGGAAATGAAAGTCCTCCAGCATCTTTCTTTTTCACGATTGTCTTGGCTATGGTCAGACCTTTGCACTTCCATATAAATGTGAGACCTAGCTTCTCTATTCCTGTAAAAGGGGTTGATTTAGCTTTGATATGGACTTTATTGAATCTATGGATCCATTTTGTGAAAACACATCTTAGTATATTATATTTCTAATTCATGAATATAGCGTAGGCAGTCCTTGCTTTGCCTGCCACCGACATGCACAGATTTCAGTTACCATGGTTTTGAAGTTCTAGATCAAAAAGAAAAGGTGAACTGAGCTATTCAAAGATAAGGGCAGTGAAAATTTGCCCCCCCAATATAAAAAAATACTGTTTCTCTCTTCTGTAGAAATTTTATCCTTTAATTTGTTGTGCTAGAGTCTATCTTATCTTTAACTTCTGAGTTTGTCCTTTGGCATAGCACAGAGGGAGGGATACGAGGGCAGTGGAATAAAACATAAGGATCCCCCTGTGGTCAGGTGAGCAGCCAGCTTTTTCCTCTGCCTTGTTCCAAGGACCCCGTTTTTCATCCGCTTCACTTTATCGCAGTGACTAAAGTACTATGACCTGTCTGGTTCCAATTAGACACACATTTTCCCTTTTAGCTTTGAAGTCCTATTTCTAAGCACAATTTGTGGGGCTTGGTAGCTGCCGTACCTACCTTGTATTGACTACCTGTTTGCTGAGCTCTCTCCAGAAATAAACATGGTCAGAGATTTCCCCCCTGTTGGAACCTCCACACTGTACCACTTGTACTTGTGCTGAGATCCATGCTCACCTTGTTCAAATGTTTTCAAGGAGTCAAGGGATCAAGGAAATATACTGCCTCTGATAATATTGATGCTCATGTACTGAATATCATTTTAAAAGCACTAAAATAAACAATGAAAAAAATAATAAACTCACCCATAAGCTCCCGACTCAGGGAGGTAGCTGTTCGTATTGCAATGGTTTATAATCTACATAAAGTCATACCAATATACATACATATACTTCTGCATATGTTGATTTTGAAAACACTAATGTATTTATTTACTGCTCAAGCCACCTGAAAACATTCTTTTTAAAAAATATGAACACTAATGATAAAGCAAACTTCTCCATCGAATGTTGCCGTGGCTGAAGTTGTGCACTAACCCAAGACTGCCCAAATCAAATGGGTATAAGTCAATGAGTAAAAGAAGGCTATAAAGGACCCAGGCATGTGGTCCAATGTGGAACAATTTAAAGGTGCAGACCTCACTGCAGACAGAACTCCTTCATGGGTTGAGTGAAGCTCCCTACACACTTTTGGGCCCAAACTTTCAGTATCTGCTTCCCAAGAACCCTAACCTGCCACAGTCACGTTGATCTTGACCGTTTCCACAGACACATAGATGCATGTAAAAATACAGTCCCTAATCTCAGAGAAAACTACTCTGACCAATTGCTGTACATCACTATCACAGACACACAGACACAGACACACACAGACACACACAGACACAGACACACACACACACACACAACCGTAGTATTTGCTATGGACTGAATCTTTGTGTCCTACCTCCAACATTCATATACTGAAATCCTAATTCTCCAGTGTGATGGCATTAGGGGGTAAGGTTTTTAGGAAGTGATTAGGTCCTGAGAGTAGAACCCTCAGGCATGGGATTAATGTCTGAGAAAACAGACCCCAAGGGCTCCTGGGTGGCTCAGTCATTAAGCGTCTGTCTTTTGCTCGGATCATGATCCCAGGGTCCTGGGATAGAGCCCTGCCTAGGGCTCCCTGCTTGGCAGGAAGCCTGCTTCTCCCTCTGCCACTCCCCCTGCCTGTGTTCCCTCTCTCTCTCTCTCTGTCTCTCTCTGTCAAATAAATAAGTAAAAGGTTAAAACAAAAACAAAAACAGACCCCAAAGCTCTCTCTTGTTCCTTCAGCCCTATGAAGATGCAATGAGAAGATGGGCATCTGTGAACCAGAAAGAGGGCCCTCATCAGAGACCAAATCTGTTGGCACCTTAATTGGACTTAGGCCTCCAGAAATATGAGAAATAACTGTCTGTTGTTTAAGCCCCCCAGTCCATGATAATTTGCTAGAGCAGCCAGAATTGACTAAGACTGCATGGGGTTTTTGTTATTTTAACATAGACTATACTGTAGGTATTTATCACTGGGCAACTTTATTATTTTCTCCTTTCTTCTCAAAAGTATGTTTAGAGGTAGAGTCATATATGTTGACCTACCTCTTCATTTTAAGTGCTGCTTTAGTTCATACTTATATACTCTTGACATTAGGCAATTTATTTAGCTATTGCTCTATTGATGGACTCTTAGGTTAGTTCTAGTTTTTATGTGTTTATCTACAACACCAAAACTAATACACTTGCATATGATTCCTTTTGCAGAGATGGGACTCTATGTCTAGGTAAGTACTAAAAAGTGAAATTACTGGTTCAAAATAATAGCCTTGTTGTTATCGCATGCCCTCCAGCATGGCTGTGGTCGTTGAAACTCTTCAGCAATGAATGTGACTGACACATTCCCTATATCCTCTCTCGCACACTTGTGTTCAAGTGCATGTTGCCATTTTTATCCTATAAATTTACTGCTAATGTCTTCTTTAAAATGTTTATTGGGATGCATTTATCTTTCAGTATTTTCTTTTCTCTCTTTTATTTCACTGCCATCATCCAAGCTTTACAACTTATATAAATGCTTTCACATCTATAATCTCATTTCATCCTCACAGCAATTCTATAAAGTAGGCAGAGCAGCAATTTTTGTTAATGAAGTTTGAAAGAAAAGATTTCAATATATATGTTCATCTATAATGTAATAACATGTAAATACGTTTAGAAGTAAAGTTCTGCAGTATTTACATATATTTAATACACTAACATTTTGTTTTGCTATTTCCTGAAAAAAAAAAAAAGAAACATTTCTTATTTCTGAACCTTGCTGCATTCACAGTTCAGTTGAAAAATATCTTAATTCAAGGGCAGTTGAGGGGGTTTATTCATTTTAAATATTAGGCAACTTTCCCTCTGAGAAAATTGTCTTTTTTTTAATATAGTATTAATTATCTTCACAGTTCCCTAAATTCAGAATCCAAGACCATTTGCCTTATTATTGCTTAAAACAGTATAATATCATCTGTCTAAAAGTTATCCAACAACTTCTGAGACTTTAATTAAATTTTCATTCTTTTCTTGCTGCAACAGAAATGGAATTTTTCTTAGATAAAATACACATATAAACTTGACCCTGAAATTAGCAGCTCAAAGAGTGTAATGCAAATTTTAATAAGCTATTATTGGAAACCAATACACAAGATGTGACAATGGGTTGCAAAATATAATTTATGGCACTGTCCTTAATTTTCAAACTAATTTAACTTCTGGAAAGTTTGGAGCTGTCTTAAATACCCTTAAATAAAGAGTAACTAAATACCTGATAGAATATACATATACAGTCACGTCAAATCCCATCTTTTCAGGGATATTTTTGCCAGTAATCCTGGCCACCTCTGCTACTCCCACTCTGTCACTCTCTTTTTTTCTCTCTCCTTCTCATTCCCCCTCTCTCTATTGTATATAAAATCGTATTTCTCCTCTTTTGCTGAATTATGTGTCTTAGTAGTCACTTCTTAGTTAGTCTTTTCTTCCTTCTTCTTATCTTTGTTTTTCTAAGATTTCAAACCTGAGGTCACTTACTGTATGTGTCCCACTGCCAGCCTGAGTCAAAAGCCTGTGCTACACCGTCACAGTAACTAGAATAACTGTGCTCCCCACAGCGAAGCTCATAACCAGGTGTGACAGGCTCTCAATGCCTTCAAACCATGTCCTTTTTGCCTTTACGTATTAGTCAAGGTTCTCCAGGGAACAGAACCAATGGGATATATAGATAAGAGAGAGGTAGAAATAGAAATAGATAAAGAGATGATCATAAGGCATTAGCCCATGTGATTGGAGGGGTAGGGAAGTCCCATATTTAGGGGCAGGTTGACAGGCTGAAAACTTAGGCAGTGTTTCTATGTTTCAGTCTTCTTGAGGCTAAGTTCCTTTTTCAGGAAATTTCAGGCATGGCTTTTAACGTCTTCAACTGATTGGAAAAGGCCTATCCACATTACAAAGGCTAATTTGCTTTACTGAAGTCCCCTGATTTAAATGTTAATCACATCTAAAACTTCCATTCACACCAATAGGTAGACTGATGTTTGACCAGACAACTGGATGCCATAGCAAATTTAACATATAAACTTAACTGGCACACCCTGAAATAAGACTCAAGCCTTAGTATTCCAGGGCAAAAGGAAAGAAATTAGAAACGAAGCAAAATGAAACCAAAGTAAAAGAATCCAGAGACACAATCACACAAACACAGACACTGAATACTTATTACCTTAATTGGTGCTTTTTGTACTTAAGTTTTAAGTCAGGAATTAATGGGTATATTTCATGCCATTTATTTCTCACTTAATTTCTTTTTAGATAAGTACCAAAAAAAATATGATTCCCGGTTTTTCATTGCAAGGCACTGAAGCTTATATAGGTTAACAAAGTTATCCATCAACATATAATGGAAAAAGAGTCTTAAAAATGTACCTACCATCTGAAGATAATCAAAAGAATAGTTGAGGTTCAATCTGGCCAGTAGTTTTAGCTGAGGAAATTTGACTCCTTCATGTTATAAAAGGGAATAGGAAAAAGAAACAAGATATTTTTATACGGTTAGTGACAATGGATTGCATACTGATTATGGAGGAAGTCAAAATAAGAGGGAGTGATCCACAGTTAAAAAAAGAAAAGAAAAAAAAATATTGGGGTTAATGAACTTGAAGAATTGCCATGATGGGCATTCTGAAATAGTGATCTGGGATGGCGGAATGAGGTCTGTAGAATCATAGCATGAGAGCAGTGTCCTTACTAATGGTGTAAGATCCAGGTGTGTGACAATGGGGGCAGGAGGCTGAAGAGGTTCAAAAGACCAGGATTTTGGAAGAGGTAAAGGAATGAGAGGCCAGGTGATTTGTGAATTACTTGCTTGTATATTGACATGTCTGGGAATTATGATAAGAGTAGTGGTGGGACGAGAGAAGAGGCATAAAGCCAGCAGCCAATGTCGTCAACAAATGAAAGAAAATGACCACAGGCTCCATGCATAACCTCATCTGGACAGTGCAGCTAGGGGCATAATTCTGCGGTGCGACCTTCAAAGGAATCAGTGGAGACTGGGCAAGGATGGAAGAGGAATAGTTAAGGAGTGAAAATGACCCAGAAGCACTGAAGGATATAACCACACCTGAGTAAAGTGTTGGAAATAGTAATAGTGATTCTGTCACTAAGCACAGTGTGCTAGTGTGAGGTGAAGACAAAGGTATGTGAGGTCAAAAATATTCAGAGCCAAAACAACTGTAGGTGATAGTTAGTGTCATAAGGATGGAAAACCCAAGAGTTTGGAGCCTTTATCCCTTGGCAGGATGGCCAGCTTTCTATTGGGTGATCATTTGGTGGTGTCTGGTTAAATTCTACAAGAGCAGGAAAGCTATGTGAAGTCAGGTGTCTTCCTACCCAACCTGGGGGGTATGCCTACATCGGGGTGGGATTCTGCTTAGTTATAACGTTTTCCACATTCCTGATTTGGGGAGCAAAGATCTGAAATAAATGGAAGTTTGGACAGAAAATGATACCCATGTAATGTGCATCAAGGGGTCACCATTCCCTTCTTCCAATTTTATAAAATGCACCATTTCTTCTTTCCATGACATGACAGTAATGCCATTTGCTGCCAACTAGCTGTCATTTCGATGCCAAAAATCATCAGACTCTTGCATCACAGATATTAGAGAACCACATGAAAAAATGTGTTGACATTTTTCACTCATAATAATATAGGATTGTTTCCATCTTTAAGTTATCCAAAAATAAATGTGAAAAAATGCTCAGTGACTGAATCATAAATGACAATGACTAAAAGGAAGGTAATAAGGATTTATATTAAAAAAGCTACCTACCAGAATTGTTATTCTTATATTAGTAGAAAAATAATCTTATTGGATTGTTTAGAAGAAAACATGAAGGGATTCAGTGATTCTTCTTGATTTTACTTCGTAATAAATTTGATCTATAGCAGCTGAAATAAAGGTTGTTTTAATGTGGCATATAAAGACATAAATAATCTGCTTCTTTCTTTACATCTTAAAGCAACTTCAACTTCTTGATTATTTTATTAGTATTAGATTCTAGCACTGTTAAGATTCTTAGAGATGCTATAACCCACTTCATCATTTTCTTGACAAGAAATCTGAGGAAGAGCTAAACTAGCAACTGCTAAAATTCAGCAGTCATTCTTTATTGTAGGCTAGGCAAGGTTCACTATTTAATTCTTTTTAATAAGAGTTCAGTTTGGAATTTCAGGCCATCAGGAAACCTGCAGATTTATAAGAGGATTATTAGGCTGCTCTTTGTTGCCTACACAGAACAATGTTGGATGAAACTCAGGTATTCTCACAATGGCTTTAGCACTCTGCTTATGAGATACATTATATTTTCCTTGAACTAAGCATAGTGAGGCATTGTGCTCTTCATGTTCACTTGCTTCTTACAGTAAATTCACCCCATATGAAAATAGCACTTGGGATTCTGATTGGTCTTCTGTCTTGGGAAACATGCAATAAAAGGGATAGTAAAAATACCTACAACTCTTGATGCTATAGTTACTGAAAGCTGTACTTGAGCCTCATCATTTCTTTCCTCTGCAACACATTCTACCAGCTCGATGCGCACTTCTGCTGCTCTAGGTCACTTGCCTGGTGGGCAACCCAGACCTATCTTGGTTTTCATACCTATCTCATACCTTGGCTGATGTGTTTGTCCATTTCACAGTAAAACTGGTTATCATAACACCAAAAGACACTGCAGTTTAACACTGGAGTGCCAAATACATTCTCCTTTCTCCACGCTGTAGGAGGAAGTCAACATCTTAGTAATTGGGGTCATTTAGCCCATCCAGTATGCTGATATCTTTCCTTGGATGTTAGTCTCTGAGTATAAGGAGCCTGGTATGATCAAAAGAAAGTCAGGGNAGTATAAGGAGCCTGGTCTGATCAAAAGAAAGTCAGGGCTTGGAGTTCAATGGAGCTTCTATAGCATTACCAGATGAAAATATTCTCTCTGTAAGAACCAGGACCTCTAAATTCACAGAGCTTAAATCTGGGATTATGAAGAATGAATATTTCCTGACTAGGTAGCTGGTGAGGTGGGGGGGGGTCACTCCTACTTCTACTTTTAGTTATTGAGCAGATGAATTCTACCTGCAGAAGAACTACATAATAGTCATTAACTTAGGATATCCATTCTGTTTTCATGAATGATAACCCATCTCCAACCTGGAACCTCAGTTATATGTTTAAGAGGTCAATCCACCACTGTATTTTCCCAAGATCTTTGAGGTAGTGTAATACATGATAGGAGCAGTCAGGGATAAGTTATTGATAGCCAACATCCCGAGGAACTGGAAGATGGATGTATCAGACCTGAAGGAGAGACACATGAGGCACAGAGCCCTTGAGTGGTTTTGATGCAGCCTCCCTGATATTGGATATAGCATGATTATAAGGTAATCTTATGGACAAATATTTTACTGAGGACCTACCATGTGATATGTAAGACTTCATCATCAATTGAGAAGCTGGAGAAAGAAAATAATTTACTGACATTAGTGGTAGGCAGGATGTTAGAAAGGATTAACATAGGCTGTTGTGAACACCAAACAAGATATCACCTATAAATTTGCCTAAAATGGTACATTTTTATACTAGAGAGTTAATATTTATTGAATCTTACAAGCTACAGTTAGAATTTTATCAGGGGTGAACAATTATCCCAATAACTTTGAAAGTGAATGATTTCTCTGCATTTGAGGATTAGCCTCTTCATTTGAGTGCTCAGATTATAAAAAGGGCAGAGTTGAGGGAGATAAACTAAAGAAGCGGTTACCTGTCTGCCAATCAACATAATTTAATTAAACCTGGGCTCAGTGAAGAGGTAGTTGCAGCACCTGGCTCACCTCCACAGCTAATTTTGTCTGTGTGGAGAAATGTTCTCCTTCTGTAAAATATACAGTAGCACAATCTCCTGCTAATAGGTAGGTAGGGAACGAGTGGATAGAGACCCCAAAAGTGCAGCGAGATTTTACCTTAGGCAATGAGGTGATAATAAGGGAGGTGATCAAAGACAAGAAAAGCATTCAGAGGAATTGGTGGCCTGGATGAGAGACAGGATGAGCAGGCTGAGGATTGTCAGGAAGCTGAGTTTGTACAAGAAACCTCACGTATTTCAGATCATATTGGATCAAATTAATTCCCAATCCATGAAGTGGACTATAGAAGGAGACATTTGCCTACGACACACCATACTTAACTCAGATGAGTGGCAGCCGTTGTGGCTTGGTGAGGTCTACGTGGTTGGAAGCCAGAGGCAAGACACCCTCCTGAAAGAGAGGTTAATGAGTCTAATGCCCAGAGAGACTAGACAGGGCAAATGAGTGAGTCAAGGCAGGTGCAGCAGAGGGAGTGGCAAGGACAATGATATGATGAAAAGCATGTGCAAACCCTGTGTGAAGGGCTCTGCTAGAACTCAGCCTCAGTCAATGGACTTCTGTGGGAAGTGGGCCGGTATTGCAAGATCTCAGACATTTTTCAAGATATTTATGGAATATTTATGTTAATTTATGTAAATTTCCAGTATTTAAATGTTGGAACTAAACAAATTCTTAAAATCTGGCTGGACCATGCTATGAATCTGAAAATCAGAGGTTACCTAGAGATCTCTACTTTGCAACTCAGAAATAAGAGTTTGTCGGAATCTTAGTGTAGAGGGTGAAACTTCAGAGGTTTGCTTCTGTGGCATTCAGCAATCCAAGCATAAATCAGAAAACTGGGGCACCATTCTAGGAATCAGGGTTGGGATATCACAAGAGTGAGCAAAATCTAGAGTTCTGGAGTTCTGTGGACAAGCTCACACCCCAGTGTGCACCAGGTATGTCTGAAAGGCTGCTTTGCAATCTCTTCAGCAACTTCCCAGATGTGATCTGGGGACAGAGGGCAGGGAGATATTGAAGAAAGATACAGGCTATGCTAGATTGGTAGGTGGTAGGTAAAATAAGCACAGGAAATTACACACAAGGCCTGTCTTGAGTGGTGGCAGGATAAGTAGATATTCTCACATCCCCTGTCAAACCTTTAAAGTTTATATAGAGACTTTGACTAGGATCAGTCATATATACTGTTGAGAAGGCCACAGCACCACATCACTATCTCAAGGCTGTGTCCTTGGGACAAACCCTGGGAGTGGCCAGACAAGCAAAACCCACATTCTAAGAACAGGGGAAGGATGGAGAGCCTTCTGAATGCTAGGATCCAGCTCACAAGTGAATCAGTTGTTACATCCCCTGATGGCTTCCCCCAACAATCTACCTCTAATCATGACCAGCTCTTATAATCCCGCATGCTGCCTCCTTCTTCAGGGTGCTTTGAGCACTCAGCAAGGGGTCTCTCTAGCGTGGAGGTGGCTTCTTTGGTGGCTGTCTGGCAGCACTGGAGGTAATTCCACAGACAAATACTAACACATGCAAGAGAAAACACAGATTAAGACAATCATTTCCAAAATCAGTGAAGACTTTTTCCACCAAGAACCTTATGATCTGAACCATTGATTTATCAAGTTCCCTAGACTTGGAGTTGTATCACTCAGGACATTCACTTATGTCCTCATATGATTAAATAGAGATGATACATTGAACACTCATCATATATGAACACAACATTCTTTTTAAATAATGGTATAGGTGCCTCTTCCAGGTAGTAATATTTTGGAGGACAGCTTTTCTCATTAAAGACATTTCAGTGTTCACAAAGGGCAGGCTTTGTTGGCTATCATTCGAGGCTTGCTGGGTGACTTTAGTAAGAGTTACCATGTATGCTATAATGTCCTCCAGGCCAATGGAGGAAACAAAGACAGTGGCCAAATGATTGTACCAGACCATGCCTACCTGGCCTGAGGAGAGGGAGGTAGGTAGCTTTAGGAATGTGGCCAGCATATGTTGGCTGGGGGAGACAACACTGTCAAGCATGAGGAAATCGACTGGAGGCAGAATATGCTGGATACAAACCCCTACCTCCTCCCTTCTTTCGATGGTGTGTGTTCCATTCCAGGTACAGTGTATTTCAATAGGTCGAGCTTGTAGCAGGATGTGGGATCCCAGTGGAAACTGAGCAGTTTTTACCCAGGGTGCAAAGAAACTCATCCATGCAGAGGATGTCCCATTGCAAATTCCAGTAGATAAAATCTTTCCCAGGCATTTTGGAGCATGGCGTTTCAGTAACATGGCACGTTGATTCATGGAGTTGGGGCAATGGCTCTTTCCCAAGACTTTCATACCTTTATAGTATTGGGTGCCTTGGTAGGGGTCCCAAGCCTGGGATATAGGGCAACAGGCCTACTGGTTGATCGCTCAGATGTATTTAAAGCCTGGGACAGCAATTTACTCCACCTGGCTGAAGATAGATTTACCTGCTAGTAACTTAATCTGCTGCTTCAACATTTCATTTTTTTTCTTTCTACCAACTCTGCCACTTGCAGTTACAAGAGGAATGAAACCTCCATTCAAGGTCATGGTCTTTTGCCCAGTCTTACATACCATGACCTTTGGAATGTGATCCCCCCATTACTGTCTAGTCAATGAAGGTATCTACACATGATACAGCTTCTCTAATCTCCTATAGGTGGCAACCTAATTTGCATGGTAACAAGGAAACTTAAATTAGGCCAGACACAATGTCCATGCAGGTGAAGGCATATTCAGAACACTCACTCAGGGGGAGGGGACCATTAGAATCAATTTACCTGTCCCTTACCAGTTGGAAACTCCAGTGAGTGGCCCCAGACTCCGTTGGCAGTTGCCTTGGGTGTTGTTTAGAATACTCAGGACCTGCTGTTACTGTATTAACCAAATCATTATATTTCAGGAGCAATCAGCATCCTTGGCCAATCTGTACCCAATCTGCTATATTTGCACCTGGGTGCAACAGAGGCAAGTCTTTCTATGCACCCAATCTGCTGTATTTACTGAAGGATCCATTCTCTGGGTTTATGCCTGAGCTAAGGCATCAGCTTCTTGATTGCCCGGGGTAGTCAGAGCCTTCTGAGTGGGGACATGGAAGATAGTATGTTCTTGCTGTCTGTCGGGACAAGGGAAAGACATGCTCTTGCAGGCTGATTTCAATGTTTTTCGTACATCCTGACCCCACAAGGGCTTATTTGTGATTAGCTACCCCTCGCCTTCCCATTATCTGAGTTATAGGGTTCATCTCTTTAAAATTGCCCAACTGTCAGTGCAAAGGGTGACCAGCCAGGGCTCGGGAGCGGTCTGGTGATCAAACCAGTCAAACCATGGTGAGTTCAGCCAACTGGCATATGTACTAGCTGCTGTGTACATAGCCACACGCTGGTACTTTGTGGGACTATATCAGGTTTTTGCCCCCTGTCAGAGCTGGAGTCAGAGCTGGAGAGATCCTAAGGGATCTCTTTCCTGTTGTCTCTGCCACAGTGCCTGACCCACACCTTTTGGAGTCACATTAACACACATCTAATTCAAATGGTAGCCTTGCTTGGGAAATGCCCAGAGCAATACTCTGGTTTACTAACACTTTTTGTCTTCTCAAAGGTGGCTTGTTCTTCTGATCCCTACTCTCACACGTGTTTCTTCTTTACCAGGTGTTATGAGATGGAGGCAAAGTGTCAGGGTTGGGCAGGGGGGAGGGGGGAATAAAAGTCCTTCAAAACTCCCAAATCCCTGCAAAGGCATGCACCACTTTCTCATTCTTAGAGGTTGTGTAAGTTTGCACCTTATTGCAGCTTGTGGGATAACACATATCTACCCAACCAGATAGTTCCCCAAAATTTTATGGCATTGCCATCTTGGCCTACAACTTATCTTCAGGTGTGGGAGGCATGCATCCCAAATAGGACTGTATCCCTAAGGCCTCTGCTGCAGAAGGCAGGACATCAGGGATGGAAGGAGCATATGGGGCTTTCTGAATGTGTCTCAGGTTTTAAGGCTTTCCGTTGGACAGAAAACACAAAGTTGGATTGTTGGTCTATCTGTTTAGGGGAGGTCCCACATCAATGAGGTCAAACTACATTTACTTCTGGATTATTTTTACAAGACCATTTATAGCCAATTGAGATAACCTTTTGGCTTTCTGAGTTCCCTTTCTGTCTTGGGTCTTTCCCACAGTCCACACCCATTCCTGGGATTTGTCAGTTTCCACAGATGGAGTGATGTATTGCCCAACATCATCAAAATCTTGTCTCCTGACTGGGTTCAGCATGGATATCAGTGTTCCATGTCAGATGTTAGTGGTGAACTGGAGAATTTTTGCTTCATTCCTGCAGTGAATGGGACTGGATCCAGGCCTTTAAAGATAAGACACAGGTCAACTGTCTCATTCCCAACTCCCTAAGATTTTGTTGTATGTTCTCTACAGATTTCCAGGATCTCACATGTCCAGGAAGATTCTCCATTGAGCCAAGTCTCCCTGTTGGCTAGAGGAATCCAGTCTATAAAGGAGCTAATACCTTGAACCCCCTGAGTACCTACAGGTGCCGCCAGAGGTGTGGTGATGTTGCTCATTTCCTCTCCCTCCTACCCCATCAGAGAAAAGCCTAGTTATTTCCTCTGCCTTTTGCTGTAACTTGGCAAGTTTATTAGTAGGCTCTGGGGGAGTATATTATTTCATTAGGAATATTTCCTGAACTGGGGACTTTCCTAGGGCTAAGGTTGCTGATGCTCTACTTCTGCTTTCCTTTGTATTAGGGGTCAGAGGGCAAGGCTGTTTTGTCGGCTTCACTGTCACTCACCACAGTATCCCTCTATTTTCCGGGGATTCTCTCTGCCACAGTGTGTTCTGCACAGTTTCTCAAGCAAGCACATTAAGGCAGTCAGCATTTTGGGGGAGCCCCGATACTCATGTGGGGTTCCACACACACCTGACATAAAAGGTCATCCCTCCCCACAAAAAGTCTAGAGTCAACTCAGGATTTCCCCATGGATACCTCTTTTCCAAGACCCATTTCTTAGTCTCCTGGCTCCCTGCCAATTGTTGGTTCCCAACCTCTTCTAGAGTGTCCTGAGCATAATCTGAAATCATCCTGCTTGTAGAGCAAGGAGAGATGGAAGAAAGAAGGAAGCTGGCCGCTCCAGATGGGGAGGTGGCAGGTATAATAAGCAAGAGAATGTATATATGAGGCTTGTCTTGGGTAGCTGCAAGATGAGTAGAGCTCCACACAAGCTGGCCCATCTTAAACGTTTATATAGAGGCATTAACTAGGTTCAGTCATGTATTCAGTCCAGGTGGTCTCCACAGGACCTTTCTCTTTCTGAGACATCCTTGGAAGGGCTTTGGTTATGTGAACAGTGGACCAAACCCACATTCCAGGACATGGGAGAGCGTGAGGAACCTTTAATTGCCTGAGTCTAGCTCAAGGGTCAAGAAGTCAAGTCCTTTCCATGAGCTCCCCTAACAAGTGGGTGCACTGTTTTTTTCTTCCTTAGACTCACGACACGCATCTATAATTATGGGAAATGATATGGCTTACTTCAAAGAGTTCTTGAAAGGCTTACATAGGGATCATATCTTTAAGTGGTAGAGAGTTGACTGGCACATCACATGGTCCATGTAACCTAGTGATACCTTTCTTCTCTGTCCTAACCCCAGTGCACTAAACAAGAGGATGAAGGTGCTGAGGGGAGTCCTGGCATTCATTTCTCTTCCAGCATTATTTTTGGTAAACATGTAAATGCACTTTTTTCTTTGTAAAAGATACCTCCACTGCCTGTAAATTGTGCTCAATAATTTTCGTGTACCATCTATTATGCAATTTACACCCACTCCCTTCTCTCCTACAAAATGAAATAAATGAAAAGGAAAATGCAAAAACAACTTTGGTGAAAGCTGGAAAGGCTATAAAAATGATATATTATATAGGGGTATGACCCAGGGACTTTCATAAAATAATTTAGCATCCAGAACTTCCTCATGATGAGTAGTATAATAAAACCCCTGAAACTACCATCTCAAATTTAGGGAAGGCCAGAGGATAAAAAGAGGCAACATTCACATTTGTTTTTAGAACCTCTCACCTTGACTGTTTTTCCTCTGAAAATGAGCTCAGGCTTGATTTAGAAAATAACTATAAAATCAGGTTAAGTCCTCTTAATATTATTTTGAATCCCATGCTATGGATTGTTTTCAACAGCAGTAGGGGCTTTCTTAGCAAGGAACTTTCAGGTACGTAACTAGAATAAGATGAGCTGTTGTGCAGATGTAATGCTCTTCCCACCTTGACAGACACACTTTTATGCCCTGAAGATAATTACCTACTTTGCTCTTTATTTTTTTAAGATTTTATTTATTTATTTGACAGAGATCATAAGTAGGCAGAGAGGCAGGCAGAGAGAGAGGAGGAAGCAGGCCCTCCACTGAGCAGAGAGATGTGGGGCTCGATCCCAGGACCCTGAGATCATGACCTGAGCCAAAGGCAGAGGCTTAACCCACTGAGCCACCCAGGCACCCCTACTTTGCTCTTTAATAAAGGAAACAGGAGAATAGAAAAATTTGTGTAAAAGAACACTAACCCTCAATCTACATGGATCGGTTGTAGTCTTGATGCACAAGGTCAGATGCTTTGTCCAAAGAGCATCCTGCATAAAGATCTTCTAGGTCTGCATATTGCCACACACACAGAGGACTAGACATAGGTCTTAGGTTAATGTAGATTAAATTATTTTTGTGTATTGAGTAGCAATGTTATTGCAGGAAATTTTCTATTAGCTACATCTAGGGGTAAATATTATAATGTGAATTTTACAGATGCAGAAAAAAAACCATAGAGGATAAATAACCTAACATACCTTCGGTTTTCATGTGCTCTTTTATGACCTAGTGTTTATTCATCTGCTTATACTTGAGTTTAGTCTGAAGTTGTATATGTGTGATCTCTTTACTAATTTTTGATATCAGGGTTATACTGATTTCGAAAAATTGATTTAGAAATGGTTTTCTGTGTTCTAAAAAAATTATATACCCATTATATGCCATGAATATTATGTATTTCTAGACAATGTATAAAAGCTAACCTCTTCAATTACTGTACTAAGAGACTTTTCTTTTTTTAAGAGAGAGAGAAAGAGGTGGGGGGAGGGTCAAAAAGAACATCTTAAGCAGGATCCTTGGAGCCTGACACAGGGCTCAATCTCATGACCCTGAGATCATGATCTGAGCCGAAATCAAGACTTGGATGCTTAACTGACTGAGCCACCCAGGCATCCCTATACTCAAAGGCTTTTTGAAAATAACTCTTGGAAAACTTATTTAATGATTACTTTGTCCCAAACTTTTTGCCTCTTCAGAGTTTTTACTATATCTTTATTTAACTAAAGTAATTTACATTTCCATGAGAAAATTATCAATATATCTTTGATGTAGTTTTAAATTTATTAGCAGAAAGTGTGGTGCTCTCATTTTCTTTCTTTTATTTTGGTGATTTTATGACTATTTCAATAAGGAATGTCAGAAGGTGAATCAACTATTGATGGTTAGTTTTTCATAATTTGTGGTCTTTTTGTTAGCTTGACCTAAGGATAAGGGTAGTGGCCCCAAAAGTATCTTATTAGCAAGAGAAAAAAGGATAATTATGTTGTCATTTTATATTGACATAAAAATCAAAACCAAAACATTCAGACAAATTTAACACTTGCACAGTTTATTCCACAACTTAAGAACCAAACATGTACATTCTGTCCTTAAAGAGTTTTTTAAAACCTTTTACTTATTTATTTGATAGAGAGAGTGAGAGAGAGAGAGAGAGCATGGGAAGGGGGAGTGGGAGAAGGAGAAGCAGACTCCCTGCTGAGCATGGAGCTGGATGCAGGACTCCATCCAGGACTCTGGAATCATGACCTGAGCTGAAGGCAGGCGCTTAACTGACTGAGCCCCTCAGGAGCCCCACTAAAGATGTTTAAGGAAACTACAATTTCAGAATAATATTAAGTAGAAGGGTGGATGGGTTGGATCATCGTGGAGGTATTTATGTTGCCCAACCGTCATGAAGAATCACCTTGGCTTGTGTTTATAATGCCTTAAAACGTTGAAAACAAGGATTTATAACTTACATCCAATCAAAATTGCATAATGAATAGACTATCCATCTAGCTTTCTTACAAAAAATGAAAATGCCAAATGTACCTGGGGCTCTTTTCTTTATTCCTCATGTGTACTCATTAATTTCTTTATTCAATTCACATAGTTAGGAAGCATCTGGTTAGATCCAGGAACCAAGATAAAGTCATGAATAGGGCAGACAAGTACTTAATAGAGATTGTGTTCTACTGGAGAAGACAAAAATAAACAAGCAAACTGACAAATGACATGATCTCAAATGTTATCCCTGCTATGAAGGACATGGTCAGGGTGATGGGATAGAGAAAAAAGGTGGGCACTACTTCAGAAGTCTCAAGGGAAGTCTTTTCCGAGAAGGTGAAATTGACAGGAGGAAATAAAATGAAATTCAGCTACCTGAGATCCTAGAGAAAGAACATGGTAAACATGCTGAATAACAAACACAAAGATCTTCAGAGGAAAGAAAGATTGGGGGCGCCTGGGAGGCTCAGTGGGTTAAAGCCTCTGCCTTCGGCTCAGGTCCTCTCAGGGTCCTGGGATCGAGGCCCACATCGGGCTCTCTGCTCGGCAGGGAGCCTGCTTCCTCCTTTCTCTCTGCCTGCCTCTCTGCCTACTTGTGATCTGATCTCTCTGTGTCAAATAAATAAATAAAATCTTAAAAAAAAAAAAAGAAAGATTGGCACATCCTAGGGCTCTGCCCATGTGCACTAAGTTGTAGGAGTGGTGGCTAGGGAAAGATGAGAGAAGATGGTATGAAGGGGGCAGAGTCAAGATTACAAAGGTCTTATTTAGCAAACAAAGGGACTTATGTTTTAGCTTGGGTGCCCAGAGACATCACGCATGGTAGGGAAAGAACAGGTGAGCCTGAGAAATTAACATCATTACTATTTGTCATTGTGGTTTTTCAGGGTTCTAGACTGGGAGGAAGAGGGGTTCCAATTGCAGCCTATGCTTTTGAAGTCAACCTGTACCATCATGTAGAAACCATGCACTCTCCATATTGAAGGCAGTCCTTAGCTATTCAGTGCATTCTTGTTTAGGAGTTAAATTTAACATGATGACAGAATATGATTTTGGTGTCGTATAAGAGAATCATGGATAGATTTTGGCTTAGAGAATGAGATGACAACTTAATCTTTTTTAGTAGTGTTCAGAAATAATTGTCTGTGTATGTGATTTTTGAACTACTGGGAAAGTTTAAATTGAAGTCATTCTTTAATTCTTAAAGAGGTAGAGTTCATTCATACTTGAGAAATAGAGTTGGAAGCTCTAGCAAAGAAAAAAAGATAGAATTTTCTCATAATTTCTATCTATTGTCATTTCCTCAATCTTACAATATTTTCTTTTCCTTGGAAGAAAATAAGAAGGCATGGTAAAGCCAAACTATTTATATTTTCAATGGTCTTTGTAAGAATAGAATTGTTGAGCTATGTCTTCAAACAACTCCATATGGGGATTTTAAATATCACTATCAGGAAAATAGACATTTTTAGCACTGGTTATGAGAAATAATGCTAGCACCAACCCTATTCCATTAAGATCTGGATTTACCTACTTGAAAATGCCATTAAAGTGAGTCGTCTTCTCCCTCCTCTGTATTGGTTTTCTATCGCTGCTGTAACAAATTATCACACACTTACTGGCTTCAAACAACACAATGTATTATTTTGTAGTTCTGGAGGTGAGAGGTCTAACATCACTTGTATGTGTATAAAAGCAATATGTCACCATGGCTGGTTCTTTCTGGAAGCCCTAGAGGGGGAATTTTCTTGCCTTCTAGTGCTGGCACGTGTTCCTTGGCTTATGGCTCTTTCCTCCATCTTTTGAGAGCATCCCTCGAATCTTTGCTTCCATCATCACCTTGCCTTCTCTTCTGATGTGGACTCCTCTTGCATATTTCTTGTGAAGATCGTTATGATTATATCAGGACAATCCAGATCACCTAAGAAAATTTCTCCACCTCAATATCTTTAGCTCGAACATATCAACAAAGTCCCTGTAACCATATAACTCAACATTCCCAGGTTCCAACCAGTAGAACATGGACATACATAAGTGGTCTGGAGGGCACTATGCAGCCCAGCATACCCGGTAAGCCACCTTCATCCACTGTTTTCTGTTCTTGTTCATATAATCAGTCCTCTAATAGCCTTCTCCCTTTGTCTATTTCCAGAATTCTTAATGATCTCTCTTTCTAAAGAATCTGCAAATACCCAGATCATAGGACTAATCACAACATGAATTTTCTCTCCCTGAAATACTTGGAATCACCTTGCCCTTATTCAGATACTTACCAATTCCTGAAAAATAATAAATACTCAATAAACATATGTCAAATGGCTGAGTTAAAGGAGTTAATGTCTTTCTTACTCCTTTGTTTGTGCTTTACTTCAAAAAACCTCTGGTTCTGGAGGGAGCAGAGAATATAAGCAGAGGCATTCTGTAAACTTGAAAATTATTAGATAGATTGCTACTTTTTATTATTATTATAAAAAGGAGGCCACACACCAGAATGACCTAGATTTCCTTAAGAATTTTGAAGCAGTCAATGACAACTTAAGTAAGGGTCAGCTACCAGCTGGGAGCTAGATAAAAAATGGTGGTGGTACCACAGTGTGGATTATATTTGATAAGAATAGTGAGCCAATGAAGGGGGGAAAATGCACATGTATTTGGCCTCTTCTTTTATCTCTGACACTTTATAAATCTGCCCTCCTTCAAAATTAGTGACCTTGAGATCTCAAGCAATCAAAAGTATTTTATCATTTTAATCTATTGACCAGCACTTACCATTGCTTCAATAAAATTATAATGTAGGTCATCTCTACTTTTTTTCTCATACTTCCCATAATGTCTCAGGTACTTCTCCCAACTTTGCCAGCCTGATCATAGGCATCTCCATTATTTCCTCATTTATCTCCTTCTGTCAATCTAGATTCTTCTCTTTCTTCCACGTAAGTGAGGCACTCTGATCATCTGCAGGTAACTAATGTTGAAGCTAATTCAATACTATTCACTGGTTGATGGGGACTCATGTACCACAGGACTCACTGGTGAGAGAGAGGCTGACCTCTTGTTGAGTCAAACTGGACAGTGAGCAGGGCCCGGAAGAGGAAGCGACAGAGTTCTGCATGGAAATGTAGGTGACTCTATAGAGGGAGAGAACCCTTGGATTCCTCAACAAAAAGTTAGGTAGACAAATAAGGAAAGAAACACACTTTTTTTTTTAAGTTAATGTAAGAAAGTCTACCAGGAACATGGACAGGAGTTCAGGGTTATTACATGGTCATGATTATTTCTGTTATTGACTGTGTCAAATGTTCTCCAATCTTTTTTTTCTTCATGTAGTAACAATCTCCATCAATATACCTGAGATCATCTAGTTTGAGTTAGAGCCACGGAGGGTCAATGATGATTAAGTAATTTTCCTGAGGACACACAACTAGTACTTTGCAGAGTTGAGATTCAAAACCACCAATTCAGCAAATTTGGTTTCATACTGTACCTAAGGCCACAGAAGCGATAAGAACACTGGTCTTTCTCACTCCCATGATGAACCACACAAAAGCTGGGCTAACCACACAGCTAACCTGGGGGTTTGGTCACCTTAATAAGGATTAAAATAGTCAAGAAAGATATATTATGTTTGGGGATGAATGTGTGTGTGAGTGTGTGTATGTGTGTGTGTGTAGTGGGAAAACACTGAGTAGTAGTTGAGATCCACAGACACGTGTGTTCTGTTGTGAGCTCTGCCACCTCCAACTGTGGGATCTTTTGAAAGATATGTAATCTTTCCAAAACTGAGTCTCCTCACCCATAAAACAGAGAAGATAATAGAATTATTATGAAAGTTCAATTAGTTAACCCTAAATTAACACTAATTTGCCTAAGCTCAGATTACAGCCTCAAAAAGTGTTCAGTAAATGTTACTGTTTTTATTTTCATTTCATTATTGTTATTATTATTACCATATATTACTTTTTCAAACTACAAGCCAGAGGTATTTAAAGTCCTTCAGTAACACTCACTCTGTCTCCATTACTGCTGTAACTTTGCAGCACAGGGTCAGTAAACCTTGGCTATGAAGTTTATATCCTTAAAGGCAAGCCTTTATGGTCAATGATGGAGCATTTGGTGAAAAATTAAAGTCCTCTAACATCAGAACTGAACTTTTACTGTATGGAGCAGAAGCAGACAATAGATACATAAATCATCACAAAGTTATGTGAGGAAGAGTTGAGAGAACTGAAGATACTTAGCCTGGAGAAGAAGACTGGCTTAAAGAGTTCTGTAGAAACTCAAAGAGTCATCCTAATGAAGAGAGATTTGACTTTTTAAACAGTCCTTATACATATCTATCACCAACGGGTGATGGTTACAGGAAGACAGTTTGAATTTAGCTATTGAAATGGACCATCCTGTAAGATAGTAAGCTCCCTATCACTAGATTTCAGTGAAGCGTCCAGAATATAGAGATCAGAGACACAATGGGGCAACCTCATTAGGGGTTTATAATATTTCCTTTTGATGCCCTCTCTTTTCTTAGCTGTGTGATAGAACCACTTGCTTGAGAGGGCTCTCTGTTTCTGTTAGTCACGTAAGACATAAGGGACCAGGAATTTTATGGAAACATTGGTGCTAATGTTTCTTCACTTTCCAGTCCCAGTCACCTGGATGGTGGTCCTGATGGGAATTTGAACCTAAAGTTGTTGCTATTAAGATTGTACATTTGTTTGGAGCACCCATTCTCTATTGCCTTTGGAAACCAAGAAAGATGGCTGCAGGAGGTGGGCCAAGTTTCTAACTAACTACTCTGGATGAATTAACAAAATTGTTAAGACTAGCTTATCCATATAGTCTTGTCCATCTCTTAGAACTTCAACTTCTAGCCCATATTTTAAATTGAGTATTTCTGTCATATTATATGTATTAATAAATATACAGTATCTTTCTATTTGTGATCCAGTTATCAAGGTATCTTTGAATATACAGCCAATCATTAATTTCTAGTGTCTTAAGTGTATTTTTTATTACTTTTCTCAATTCCCTGAAGAGAAGGCCAGTGTCCTTCAAGATGTAGATTGCTCTCAGTACATATAAACATCTTAGTTAGGTGATGCCCTAAGCCAACAGCTTGTATGTATCTTCTGTGAAATTAGAGACTTACATGTAGATTCCTTTCCTCTGCCCCATTTAGTGTAGAACCAAACTCAGCTTTTCTTGCAAATGCACACTTCAAGTGCATAGGCTTCATGTGAATAATAGATTTTTATCTATGTAGAACTCACACCTGATGATCCATAACTACTGTACTTTGTCACACATAAAATACCCATCTCAATTAGTGAGTTAGCAGCCCATCAAGTTAATGCCAAAGATATGGGACCTTGAGAATGTTCATTGCAACTAATGAAAATATGTTTAGAAATCCCTTCTCCAAGTGAGTCACTAGCAAGAAATTGGCTTATTATTATAGACTGTATTTTGTTCTGAAAAATCAATCTTCCCTTCAACTCTGTCATCTAGCAGCTCATCGGATATTTAAAGCATCAAATAAGCTGTCTGCCTTTAACCATTCTTAGAAATTTGGACATTTTCACAGTTTATCAAGTGACATTAGGGCCATTATTACACAGATTGAAAACACAGTTACAGCAAAATAATTGAATGACTGCTATGCTTCTTTAAATGTAATCATTCTGCTCACATTTAGTCATCATTGGGTAAAAAAATAGCTGCCTTTCTTGGAAGGGTACAGATTCCAGGGGAGACGTGGGTAAAAATATTAAGCATCATTCATTATTTCAAACATCTGTAAGTGTTTGTATTACACATTATGAAAGCCTTGATATAAAATGCCACAATTGAACAGGAAAATATTAAAAATGTCAGCACTATTATATCATTTCTGAAGACTAATTTGCCTTTTTTTTTTTTTTTTTTGTAAGGTTATAATGAGCCTGGTTCGTTTTGGTTCCTATCATTTCTCTTTTCAGTAGTAATGGAAAATTTCCCCCTTAGGCACAGCATGCTATTCTTGTCTTAGACGATTAGGCAGAAATGAAGAAGATCATAAAGGTGAGAGATTTTTTCACAAACAGTATGATGCTCAATACAGTAGCTTGCACAATTTAGACTGAGGAATTCCAAATGAAGTCAAGGATGGTGGTTTTGTGAGGTAGCAGGGCCTATAGAAAACAAATAACAAAGCTTCCATTTCTCACCACACTGGGAGGTATATGGGAAGTCAAAGTTTAGCCTTTGCCTCAGCCTTTCTTTGAATGCTCAATAAGCTGTCAAACAATATAATTTAACTCGAGAATGAATGTAAAGTGCCGATCTCAAGTGCACTGAGGCTAGAATAACAGGTATCAGATAATTATAGGTCTATTTAAATGTAATAGAAAATTTTTTTAGTAATTATTTTTTTGAAGATTAGCATTTGTATATCAGATGTGTCTGAAACAAGAAGGCTCATTACCTATTATGCCTCCAGAAGCAAAGGTGTTAATTGCACTTTTGAGAAAGAATTTAGAAAGAGCATGTGTTTCCGAACAGCCAAAACTGAAAGTTACTTCTACTTCTGCCACTCTCTGCTAATGGGAATGAACAAAAGCCATTTAAATCCACTCATCTTATTTCTTTTTCTGCAAATGGCATTATGTATTAGTTTGAACCATATGAAGCTGTTATTTGACCATGTTGTTGTTGTTGTTGTTGTTTTTAAGATTTTATTTATTTGACAGAGACAGACAGAGAGAGAGGGAACACAAGCAGGGGCAGTGGGAGAAGGAGAAGCAGGCTTCCTGCCAAGTGAGGAGCCTGATGTGGGGCTCGATACCAGCATCCTGGGATCATGACCTGAGCCGAAGGCAGATGCTTAACAACTGAGCCACCCAGGGGCCCCTGACCAAAATGACAAAATATTCACAGTGTTGCTGAGAGAATCAGTGAATAAACCAACAAACAGCCTCACTGAGAACACATGATTTACTGCTATCAATTATCTTTCCTCTTCGGTCATGAACCCTCAAAGCCTCCCAGATGCAGCAGTGGCACCAGTTCCTTGCTGAGAATGAGGAAGCAGCTCATAATAATGAGTATGATTGCAGGTGTTAATCAATACCTATGCATAGAATTTTACACTCAGCATCTCATTTAATTAATTCTTAGAGTATGAGGTAGGTCTTATAATTATTTCTATAAGGTGGATTTGCAAACTGAAGTCACATGTGAGAAACTGGACTCAGGAAGGATAGGTAGAGAACCCCTGGTCTTAACCGGAACCCTATAATATCTTCAGGGAGTTCAGGGATGTACTTTTAGCGTTATAAATAGAATTTCTTGTTTAAGCCTCCTGTAGAAGCTCTTAACATTTAATAATAATGCATAGTCACATGATGCTAAAGATGTTTTAGGCATACAGAATTTTTTCTAAGTAGGCTTCCAGAATTTTTTCTAATTTTTCTAATTAGGCTTCCAGAATTCAAGTCCCTTGTCTATATGACCTTTTACATTGGACAAATCACAGTTTATTTATTTTTAACTTATTTTTAGCTCACATATATATTAATCCCATAGGTAACAGATACTGTTCTAGGCACTTGATCACATTACTGCCTTAATACCTATAATGGTCCTGGTGGATGGCCTAAGATTTCCATTCTGCAGAGGTGGAGACTTGCACACAGAGAGCCTACATAACCATATATATCAGAGATATATAACCAGAGAGCAGAGCCAGGATCTGTACCCAGCACCCTAACTCAAGGCTTTACACTCTGAGCCATGATGATGCTAGATTAACACCTTATCTCAGTTTACTCAATGTTTAAATGGTATTTAAGGAGAATATGCATGAAAAGGCCTGGCACATGTTATACTCAATAAAAGCTTCCTATTATTACTGTAATTCATTATCTCCTTTTAGACTTTTTTTTTTTAACAAACTACAATGATGCAACAATGTTGTCAGTCCTAATTTCAGATGAAAAACTGAACCTTATCAAATCAGATTGATTTCCCCAAAAAGATACAACAAAATTGCCTGGAACCTAGAGCTGTTGACTTTTAATCCACCGTCCTTTTTTTTTTTTTTTAATATTCACTCTTCTGTCCTATTCCATTGTAAATGTTTATTATTAATTTATAATTTCCCCCACAGGCTTGGATCCAGAGAGGCCTCCCTTGTAAAATCCCTAAACACAGATCTCTCTCTTAGAATATATTTCTTGGGGAACATGACTTAAAGTTTTCCAGAATGTGGAGACCTGCTTTCCTCCTTTCTTTAATGTGATCTGGCACTAGAACATTTCAATGATGCCTGGACTTGGTTGGAGCCATACTGACTGTGCCTGGGGCTCTCTGATTCTGACCATTGCCTGTTCCACCGTGACCTTTCAATACCTTCAGACCTTTCAACACCGGCCCCTAACGCAAACACAGGTCTTTTCAACTATTCCCACAACATATCCACATTCCTTGTCTTTGGTCCTGGTGTTGTGGCTTCATTCCATTAGTTTAATCTTCATCTTTGGCCTCTGTCATATATGGCACCACTTCCAGTGTTCTTGGCATTTGAATCTTGTATTCTATCCTTGGTCCTGGTTTGTATACATTTACAGACATCAATAACTTATGTTGTCATAGGTGTGTTCTCTTCACTCTGATTTCTTCCTAGGAAACCTAAAGTCAGAGAGGATTTCAACCACTATCCGACTGCATAAATCCTCATATGTCAGGATCAACCTCACCCTCTGAATTCATCCATCACTTCCCAAATATCATTCAGGGAACTAGAATCTCATAACTTGTTAAAGGCATTCCTCAAGAAAGGAAAGTAATGGGCGCCTGGGTGGCTCAGTGGGTTAAAGCCTCTGCTTTCGGCTCAGGTCATGATCTCAGGGTCCTGGGATCGAGGCCCGCATCGGGCTCCCTGCTCAGCGGGGAGCCTGCTTCCCCCTCTCTCTCTCTGCCTGCCTCTGCCTCCTTGTGATCTCTCTCCCTCTGTGAAATAAATAAATAAAATCTTTAAAAAAAAAAAAAAAGAAAGGAAAGTAAAAAAATAAAATAAAATAAAATAAAATAAAGTAAAAAGAGGTTATTTGGTAAAATTGTCTTTCTNGTAAAAAAATAAAATAAAATAAAATAAAATAAAATAAAGTAAAAAGAGGTTATTTGGTAAAATTGTCTTTCTAAACCCCATTTCAATAATCCACATTTTCTTTTACATGTTAAAGCCTCTCATAATCTTTACAACCAGGAAATTCTTTATGCTTATCTTTGCTTCCCCTGTTTTCCAAATCTGAATTACATAGTTCTCTGTTTTGTACCATATCTGGCAACCTTTCCCAAAGCTGTAGTTTGCCTTGCAACAAGTTTGGGAACACAAAGCTAGTTCAAACTCTGACCCAGTTTAGGATCCCTCTGTATATCTGAGGGTGATTCTCTGACATGGGAAAGATTTACTGCATTTGTATTTCACTTGATTTTGCCTTTCATTTCAGATATGTGGGTTACATTTTTGCATACAGGTAGAGGACATGAAAATGAATAGAGAGGCACAGTCATCAGGTGTCACATCTCCCCTGTGCTCTGGGAGAGAACAGCCCTCGTGGAAGGGAATTTAATGAATTGGGGCCAGGCTGGCCCTCCAGCTTTGTCATGGGCATCTTCAGGGAATAAAGAGCATGCCTTTCATAAGGCAGATGATTTGACTGCTAGATTGCTCTGATTATTATAAATTGTCTTCATTATTATTTCTATACAATGGTCCCAAATTGACCCTCTGGAACAATATTGAAAACTAGTTTATTATTACCATTATTACTATTTTTAGTAATGTTCCATCCCTTCATATATTTGAAGATGACCAATTTATTCTACTAAAGACTTCTTGTCTCCAGACTTGATATTGAATGAATTAATGTTCCACAATTGACCTATTTTGGAAAATCCTTTTAAAATGTCTTCCTCACATAGAAAAATGAAAATGCTAGTTTACCACTAGACTTCACATTTTCAATTTTTAGCTATTCTTAGGTACCATGTTTCTATAACAGCATTCACATTCAGTGTTTGAGTAGTTGCTCACATGTGCACCAAAATGGAACAGAACGTCCTTTCAGAGGAATGAGAAACTTTTGCCTTTACTCCTAAGGTCTCCCTGCAAATAAAGGATTAGATGAGAAAACAGATAGGACTTCTATTTTTAGTTTTAACGATGATGAAAAGAACTCCTATGCTGTGGTAGTTGCATTCTTTTGTGATTTCCACCCCAGCTGGCATTTGTGTCATTCAAGAAATGGGAGTCAGAGAATCGGGGATTACTAAATAGCATTAGGTCCTCCCTGGGAAATGAAAAGTCAACACCTATTTTGTTTTACTTTTCCAACTTACAGAATTACCATAGTTCTTGCCAATATTTGACATTTGAAACTTAAACAAATTACCCATAGGCACAAAGCCACTTCACACAGATTTTCTTATTTGAATAAAATGTCATTGAGGGGAAATCACACTACTGAAAATCAGTGTATTCTCAACGACTGAATGTGGTTGAGGTCCTGCATTGGGAGCAGGTATAGTTTGATAAAGCACTGGATATGATTTACCACAATATAAATGAACTCTACTGCATCATGTTTTCTACAAGTATCAAAATAGAGGAATAAGAAGTCAATCAGAAAACAATTGAGAAGTATTAGACTAATTAACAAAGCACAATAATGAGAGTCAGTATAATTATATTATCAATGTTCCTTTTAAATCAGTATTTGTTTCCTTTTTCCTAAAGAGGAAATGAAATACAGGTTGTGGTGTGGAAATCTAACTTGTCATCTTGTGCCTAATTGAGTTCAGGACGACTCTACTTGCTGACTGCATGTTGGGAAGCTTTCTTTGACTCCATTTCATTTTATTTGGAACAGAAAAGGGAAATGAGAGAGAAAATGAATGGATGCTTTCATGATTATCTCTCTCCTAGAAGAGTTGAATAGTGTCTCTTCCAAACTGGTGTCATTTTGATCTCTCCATTAACTGGTTAGGTGGAAATGAGGGGCAAATGTGCAATTCTATTTCTTCCTTCAGTATAAACATTATGTTTGGTGGGAAGCTCAGTGTGGTTGAACTGGTTAGCTCTGTTGGCTCTTTTATAAATGTATCTGACACCTCAAGAATCCCAAGAACATATTCAGGCCCCCCAAAAGTTGAAAACATTGTCGAATTAGACATGAGAATCCTGGAAGCTGCAAGAGTGGAAGATGTAAACAGCAAAATCCATGTGACAATTTACACTGCTCACATGAAAAACAAATGAAAAACAAATATTAAACAATTAAGGGCAGATAAATATATAATAAGGCAATATTTAAAAGGGAAATGGTAGTAATAATTTATAAATAATGACATCTCTAGAGAAGGGAGAGAAAGCCATCATCCATTAATGCATTTTGAAACATCAAACAAAACACTTGCACCATTGGAAATATAAGTAATTATATTCCCAAGGGTGAAAGGTCGATATGATATACAGTAATGATCGACATCTTCTGCCTCTTTACTATAGTCTTAATTTGAAGCTATCAAAGCATTAGAAAACTTGGCTTTGATTGGTTTTATTCATTCTAAGTTTTACTTTCTCCATATGCTAAGAATCTCTCAATAACAAAAGTAAATAGAAAACCTAGTGACCTAACATCCAAATGAAACCAAACCAAACCAAACAAACACAAAACAGAACACAAAACCTGACAATACCCTCATGCATTCTTGTACAGTTTGTGTATAGCAAGCAAGTTAACAGAAACTAATTTTTTTATTTAACTTATTACTTAACAGTAAAGATTCTGTGGTGAGTTATCATTGATTCAAACTGTATGTATGTATATGTTCTTCATTTGTTCCTTAAAATAATCTCAGAATCCAGATAATATTGTTATTCTCATTTTCTGAAGGAAATTGATGCACAGAGAAGTTAAGTACCTGACTCAAGGTCATACAGCTGGTAGTGGTGAAGCTGGCATTGACCCTAGCTGTTGGGCTCTGGAGCCTCTTCTTTCTCACACTTTTTTAGGTTAAGCTGACTCTCATATAATGAGATCATTCCACTACTTCTCCTCTTAGTATTTATTAGGAAAAAAAAAAGTATGTAAATGAAGTTACACAAATTCCCTCCCTATATATAGATCTCTTTATTCAGAACCTGGTACATAGTAGAGGTCAATAAATGGAGAGTGTCATTTTGTTTCTTATTTTTCCTCTTATAATTATAAACCTGTCTCCAAATGTACCCATGAAAACCTACTCTCTCACATACTAAATCATTTATTTAATCCCTAAGCATTTACTGAAATGCTTATAGAGTTTTGATAAATATTACAAAACAAACTTTATTACAAACAAACTCTGTTGTAGAATATAGAAAATGTGTGAGACTGATTTTGGCAGGTGCAACACCAGTTTAGATTTGTGCTTGTTCCCACTAATCCCTATGTCTCCAGAGGTCTTGTCTTGGAAAGATAATTATGGAAGAGACACTGGGAAAGACTATATATAATAGTCAATAATAACACAAACAAAAAATGACCCTACCTTGTTGATGTTCCACTGAAGACATTGTAAGGTCTAAAGTTTTTCCCAAAAAGGCAGGGAAACCACAGGCTGGAGGCTGCGTTGCCAGAGTAGAGCAGGTACAGGGGATGAAGAATATTAGCAACGGAGAACAGTGCAAGAGACAAGAGAGAGAAAGGACCCTGAATACCCACCCAAGGGAGAGGCTCTAAATGGATTGAAAAGCTTGTACCATATGCTAAACTTGGAGTATGACGGCGACCTTCTAAATCTCTAAGTGTTCTATGAATGACCTGCAACTTCACAACCATTTCACATGGCATGGGAGAACTAAGGGAGTGTTTTGTTTTGGTTTTGGATTTTTAAATTTTTTTTAAAGATAGCTTTAAGTACTGTGTTAAGAGGAAAGTAGGTGCATTCAGACAGCAGTTTCCAATACGCTTACCAAAATTTTACTGTAAAAGTCAAAACAATTAAAAAAGAAAAAGCTCAAATGTCCATGTGGCTCTTTTATTCTCAGTACACAGATGTGGGTGCTCTGAGGTTTCCCAGTAAGGATGCTCACTAGGGTAATCTGTCCTCTGGCTCTTATTTGTTCTTTCCTATAGACCTATAAAAAAGGTGATTCTAAAGCCTTGGTTTGCTTTAAAATTGAATGTCACCTAGAAGCACCCCATAGTTTTATTCTTTCCACTTGTACTCACCAACCTGAGGATAAGTTAGTTGTCGATGGTAGATTCAATCTTAATGTGGTGGGTTTCCCCTTGCAAATTTGTCTTTTGGTATCCCAATAAAGATAATTAAGTCAAGTACATCATGCTATAATTGAAATGTTAACAGATAATTGACCATGTAATTATTCCAAGTCATTTTACTATCATTAGAGGAGGATAAAAGCCAGCTGTATAATTCAATATCAAATATGACTCCAGTACTGAGATATACTTAACGTTAATGCATCTGTTTTATAATAACTTGAGACTTTTCATTTTGGATGACTACAAAGTCATGTTGATCCTAGGTGTTGGAAACATTTTAGAGAGTAGGACTACTGTCGCAGGGGCTTATCATTTACCAGGGTTATGGCCATCTCATTCTCACATTACTCCTAAAAACATTGGTGTTTGCCCTTGGAATAGTTCTTGCATTCAGCATATGGGTGACAGCAAGTCACTCCCTATACTAACTAGGAAGTAGAGCCGATGAAGTCTTCAGTCTCTTGTGTTTGGTTTTTGTGTCTCTTCTCAGTCATGGGCAACTCTCTCAGTGCTCCTGTGAGACTTCTATTAGCTGCCTTCTGCTTCTCTAGCCCTTCGCTTGTCTCCATCTATTACTTATTGACCTATTCATCATTTCAAAATGTTCTATACTGGCTTTATTTAACTTTAGTTTAATGTAAGTTTTTCATTTATTTTAGATTTAATTGACTAATCTCAGTGAGATTGATTATGCGATTATAACCCACTTTTATCATTACCCTATTAAAAACTAACTGAAAATACACTTTAAAAAATGAAGACCTCATCTTGTACTTTAACAAATAACCAATTTCAACATCACCTTCTTACAATTTCTATTATTTAATCCTTTTTAATGGCACCAAAATCTTTCTCCAGACATTTCCTTCAAAATCTTCTGGAGATTTCTTTGGCTTTCCTCTTATTAACTTATTTAATAAGTCTTCATTCTAAATTACTATTCTAGTAATTGTTTGAAAAATTAGAGATAACATGTAAAAATCTTGACTTTCTACTTTAGTGCCAAAAAGTTTACATATCAGGGGTCAGTAAAATTCAGTTTCAGAAATGTAGGTAAAATTTTCTTACTTTACCAAATTATGTCATAGACCTGTAACAGAATATAAATAAGCATTTTAGATTATTTTTACAATTCAACATTCAGAAAATATGAGTTGGAAAATAGAAATATTTAGTTGGTATTTTTTTCTTCCGTAGGGTATTTTTTTCCTTTGATTTGGAACTAAATCTTATTTTCTTTTGCATCGAGATGTCAGAGTCAGTTCTTATATTTACTGTTGTTGGTTGGGATGTTATGTGTCTGGGAATGACGTGTATTTATTGTGAAATGAAAATAAATACTCTTCACATATAATATGAGTGTTCTGAATCTAGATAGACTGTGTAAAGTGATATTTGATCAATGGTTTATTTCATAGATGGGGTAAAAAGTCCACGTATATTTAAGTTTTGTGGTAGGCCAAGTAGCCATATTTATTGTTTCTGACCATCTTACACTGCAGTTAAATAATATATTTTTGAACTCTTCATTCTTTGTCCATTGTTAACAGGCAAAGGCAAATGGTAAAATTAGTTCAGTTTCATAAAACTGAAAATCAAAAAAACATTTTTGGAAATCAATTCTCAACTTCACAATTTTGAGTATAAACTCAGGCTACTACTTTAATTTTTAAAGGAAATGACTTAGTATGCCAGATTACTCTCTAGTGAATTTCTAAAGAATTTAATTTTGCTAGAAAAGAGTGAAAACTGTATTTGTTTAATTATTTCTGAATTTCCTTGAAGATAAATATTCAATGAGTTTGTATGACTGTAACGCCAAACATAGATGCCTTATTGTTGATTTGACTTTTATTAGTGAGTTAAAGGTAAGGCTTTTCTGATTTGACCTGAGCAAGTACATTTCTTTCAACAGACCAAGTATAACCCCTGTACTTTCATTACTTAGTTGTCCAGCTATAAGGTATATTAAAGATAAAATGCATATCTAATTCATCAAGAAAAGCTTGAACTGTCTATGGATAAAGCCATGGGAACATTTCCAGGGCATATGAAAATCTTCGACATAGGCAATTATGGGTAAATGATGCAATCAATGGATTTAAATTTGGGGTCTTTTCAAAACTCAAATTTGATTTGTTTGTTTAGTATAAGGATATCATCAACCATCAGATTTCAAATCAATTCAGACTTATCCATCTTCAAGTTTTCAGCACTCAAGAAGAAGCTTATTAGGACTTATTTTGGGTACCATATATATGAGCCTCTTGGTCACATATAAATTGTCCTTAATAAAAATAGCTAATGTCTTCCCCTAATATCCCCCATTTTATTCCTTATGTTCCACAAGTAATGAATCTTGGATCACAGGAAAAAAAATAACTAATGGCCTGTGAGTCTTCCTGTTTTCCTCCAATATGCTGAGTAATTGCATTTCTTAATGAATTCACATTTACAAATGCTTGTTTTGGGTTAGGAACTATAATTTTTGCAGTACTCATTTTTTTTAAGGTTTTTATTTATTTATTTGACAGAGAGAGAGAGAGAGAGATCACAAGTAGGCAGAGAGGCAGGCAGAGAGAGGAGGAAGCAGGCTCCCTGCTGAGCAGAGAGCCTGATGTGGGGGCTCCATCCCAGGACCCTGAGATCATGACCTGAGTTGAAGGCAGAGGCTTTAACCCACTGAGCCACCCAGGCACCCCATAATTTTGCAGTACTCAGAAGAAACTTTTATACACTTGCTTTTGGTAAATGATTTTGATACTCAGGTCTTTTTATTTATATATTTTCCACTTACATTTTTCATCAGCGTTATTTAAACTACTGTCATTCAAAAACAAACTTGACTAGAATTTCAGTGTTTTTTATTTAGGTTATCAAGTTGTGCTTGATGCAGTCACTGCATGTACCAGTCATAGCGCCTCCATATGTTTTACCTATCCATGGCAACTTGATCTGTCTGTGTTGACATAGATATAGTTTGTTTGCATGTCAAGCATGTAGATATTATTTTCATTTCCAAAGTAGAAATACATTTTCCTACATCTCAACAAAATTGACACAACTTTAGCTAGAATATTTTACACCAAAAATTTTTTTAAAAGATGAAAAAAGGGACATTCTTGACAATCTTAAAGAAAAAAAGAGAATTAAAACAGAATACTATGAATAAGTGTGTGCCAATAATAAGCTGAATTACCGAAAATGACAAATCCCTAAAAAGGTGAAAACTACCAAAACTGACTCAAAAGAAATAGGAAATATGAATGAGCTTATAATAAGAAAAGAGATGGAATTAGTAAATAAACACTTCCCCATAAAGAAAAACCTAGGACCGTATGATATTAATGGTGAATAAAAACAGTCACCAAACATTTAAAAAAATTAACACCAATCCTTATAACTCTTCCAAAAATAGAATAGAAATAGAATATTTCCCAACTTATTCTATGAAGACAGTTTTCCCATCATGCCATAACCAAACAAAAACATCATAAAAAATTACTACAGACCAGACTAATATTCTTCGTTAACATAAAGTTTACAAAATCTTGAACAGAATACTTGCTAACTAAGTACAGAAACACATAAAAAGGGTTATACCACATGAGTCAAGGTGGGACCAAGTGGGATTTATGCTAAAATACAGATACAAAATCAATAATGTAATGTACCCTAATAATAAAATAATGGGGAAAAAACACATGATAATCCCATAGGCACAGAAAAAAGCATTTGACAAAATAAAACATCATGGCATTATATAAACTCAACTAGGAATAACAGAGTATTGCCTGCAATTCATAAAATGTGTTTATAAAAAACACACCACTAATGTCATACTCAAAAGTGAAGAAGTAACAGTCTTCCTTCTAAGACCATGAACAAAAGAAAATTGTCTATTCTCAGCCCTTCTATTCCATACTGTATTGGAAGATGTAGCTTTGGCATTTATACAATAAAAAAAATAAAAGACACACAGATTGCAAGAGAAAAAGAAGAACTATTTAAAGATGGCATGATCCATTAGAACTCATAAAGAAGTTCAGTTTTTCAGGATTCAAGGTCAATATATAAAAAAATCAATTGTATTTCTTCATACTAGCAATAAGCATTCTGGAAGTGAATTCATATTTAACATAGAATCAGTGGTGAGTGCTGTGAAAGGTGTAAGCCTGTGTACCCCTGGAGCAAATAATAAAAATATTATTTAAAAAATTAAAAAAATAAAATAATAAAATAGAATCAAAATAATAAAATAATTTAATAAAATAAATGTATTAAACTTTAATAACATAAATGTTAGACTTGTACACTGAAAACCAAAAAAATTGTTAAGAAAAATTAAAGACCTAAATAAATGGAGAGACATTCCAGAATCTTGGGTTGATTCAATATTGTTAAGATGCAGTATTCACCAAATAGATCTATAGATTCAATAAAATCCCTATCAAAGTCTTAAATGCCTTTTGACAAAAATCAATAAGCAGATCATAAAGCTCATGTGGGGAAGAACAAAGTTGGGGGACTCATACTTCTTGATTTCCAAACTGACTACTACATTAATCAAGACATAATGGTAAAAATAGAGATCAATGTAATAGAATTAAGAGTCCATAAATAAACCCATGTATCTATGGTTAAGTGACTTTTTTCCCAGGATGCCAAGACAATGCAACATGGGTAGAATAGTTTTTTTCAGTAAATGATGTTGGGATAGCTAGATATCCACATGCAAAAGAATGTAATTCTACTCCAACCTCACATTATATGCAAAAAAAGCCAGCTCAAATGGATCAAAAACCTTAACGTAGGAGCTAAAACTAAAAAAAAAAATATTAAAAGAAAACATAGGAGTAAATCATTGTGACCTGGAATTAGGCAATGATTTTTTACATGTGACACCAACAAAGAAAGTGACAAAAGAAAAAAATGTAGAAGTTGAACTTTTTAAAATAGAAAACTTTTGCTCTGAAAATATAACCCTCAGAATAGGGGTAAATAATTGGAAGTAATATATATCTGAAAAGTAATTCATATATGCACTATATTAACAGAATTCTTATAATTCAATAATAGACAAATTATTAAACTAAATGATGGGTAAAGAATTTGGATAAACATTTTCCCCAAAGAAGGTATACATGAGGCCAATAAGTACATGAAAATATGCCTAACATCATTAGTCACTAAGACATGCAAATCAAAACCATAGTGAATCACCATTTCACACCTACAAAGTTGGCTGTAATCAAAAAGTCAGACAGTAACAAGTCTTGGTGAAGATGTGGAGAAATTAGAATCCTCATACACTGTGGTTTTGAATGTGAAATAGTTCAACAATTTTGGGAAATGGTTACACCATTCTTCAAAATGTTAAATATAGAATTACCATACGATTTACTATTACCACTCCCATGTGTATACCCAAGAGGAATGAAAATATAGATCCACAAACAAACACATTAATGTCCACAGCAGCATTAGTCATTATAGATAAAATGTGGAAACTCCAGTTAGTGGTTGGGCCCCAAATACCCATTTAAAATGGCTTATAAATAGAAAAGCAACATAGGGCATATATACAGAATGGGCCATTATTATTTGGCAATAAGAAGGAATTAAGTACTAATTCATGTTATAACATGGATGAGTCTTGAAAAAATTAAGTTAAAGAAGCCAGACACATGAGCCCTTGGGTTTTGATATCATTTTCATGAAATATCCAGAATTAACAAATCCATAAATACAGAATGTAGATTAATGGTCAACAGCAAGGTGTGGGGAAAGAGGAATATAGTTTGATGGTAATGGTTGTGAGGCGTCCAAATGAGGTTATAGAAATGTTCTGGAATTTTATGGTTCAAAATCATTGAATTGTATACTTAAAAAATGAATATTATAAATTTGAGAGAGTGAAATATATCCAAATTTTTAAAAAAAGACTTGGAATTTACAATGCTGAATAACAGATCTCTAAAATTTAAGTTTCCTAGAAGCAAGCACAAAAATACACAAAGATGTAAACAAATACCTAGTATCAAAGGTAAAAGTGTTGATATTGGGCTGAATGTGGTCTTTGTTTGTATTTGTTTTTCATGGTAATCACTACTGGACACTAGGGTTATGTTTAAGAATGTTTCTTATGTGTTTTATCTGCATGTTTTCATCTATATCCTTAAAACAATCTGTGACAATTTACAAAATCTGATTTTACAAATGAAAAAAAAACACAAAGCCTTAGTGAAAAGAAAATTAGTACAAAGGCTCTTTATTAGTGTGCAGCCAGATTTGAACTGAGATATGTCTGACTCCAAGGTCCATAGTATCCACTGAAATACAAATCTTTCATTAATTAATTGGTGATTAATTGATTAATAAATTGTATCATCTACACAATATTTTTTTAGTTTTTTTTTTCAGTTTGTTTGTTTCTACCATAGATCACTTTTAAAAGCAGACAGTACAGTAGTAAAATGTCAAGAAAAATCAATAGTCTAATGGGGATAGCATTCTCATCGGAATGGGTAAACAACCAGGAAGGAAATTACTTTTGGTAAGAACTTTGAAAACGTAAAATACAAGGACATGATAAAGAGAGACTGAGCGGTTAGAGGAGTCATTACAAAGAAGGTTATCTGTAAGCTGACACCTAAATTATGACACCAACCCGCTCTACGAAAACCTGGAGGGAAAGACTCTTAGACATTGGGAACAGTGCAAAGGCCCTGTGGCATGAACGTCCTTGGGCAGAAAGAAGGCAGATAGTGCTAGGAGGTGGAAGGGCAGAATAAAGGTCTGAGAGCTAGGCAAGGGCCAATTTATAGACTTCACAGACCTGAGTAATGGGTGGGGGAAAAGAAGGGAATGACAGTCATGATGATCTGGATGATGGTGATGATCATCATTATAAATCTACTGGGAAAAAAATGGATATGTATACCTGATACGTGTCAGCACTTTGTTAAATGGTTTGCATACATCATTCTCACTTACTATTCTCCAAGAACTTGGTAAGAGGAGAGTCATTTCCATTTTACATAAAATAAACCAAACCTCAGAGATGTTAGCTAACTATCTCAAGATCACACAGCAAAATATGTGCTAGAGAAGGAGTTTGCATCTGTATGATTCCTTTACCACAACTACTAGCCACGACTGCCTTCCAAGGAGGAAAAAAAAATCAGTAGCAGATTATGTACCTTTATCATTCCACGGCATTTTTAGTTGAATAAATTAGAAGTTTATGTTGCCCATCAAATGTTTCTTGTGTGTGCTCTGCTTTCACTGTGGTTGGTAATAATTCTTAAAGATTCAGTGTTCATTATTTGTATTGCTGCAAGTCTAAGAATACCGACATCGTGATTTCACAAAGAACCCCCATATCTTGAATTGTCATTCTGGATCACCACCCTTGAGGATATTTTTGGTGTGTACCTTATGTTCTGGGGACAAAATATCCCAGCCTCGCTGCAAAAGCCAGCACGTGCAACTCAAAGGCTACAGCAGGCTTAGATTGTCACTTATTAAGCAGTTCGTTCTAAATAAGCAGGCAAGATCTTGTTATTTTGACATGCAGTTACAGAAAAGAGCTGGCAGTCCCAGGAGCATAAAATGAAATGTCAAAGAGTCCAAGGATATGTCATTGTCCACGAAAAGCCATCAGCAACTGCCTGGAAAGACATCAGATTTACATTTATTCCACAAAATAGTAAACACTATTGACAAGTGAAATGTTTCTTGTGTTCTGTCCCCTGGGAGGATTTTAAGAAAGACAAATGATACCTTTTTGTGGTTGTTTTTTAAGAGGTTCAAGTATGGGTCAGAGCGGTAGAGGAAAAGCTACAGAGCTGTTGTGAAATAAGACTCTGCCCTTTCACAGAAACACATCCCAGCTGAAAGTGATCATGAAGAAGGGAGAACAGGAGAAATTTTTATTTTCCCTGACTTCATAGAAAGTTGGAACTCTGCTGATTATGGATGAGAAACTTAGGCTCGGCAAACGGGGAGGTTTGACTACTAGCTAGCAACATCACTCCTAGCTGGCAACAGAACCAGGTTTTTCACCCAGGCATCCTACTCTTGGAGCCTGCAAACACACCCAACATGTGAAGAAGGAACCATCGCATACACACCTCTTTCTTGGGGAGAAAAGGATTCTAGTCATACTAGATGGCCAGGTTGAATATGACAGCCAGTGAAATGCCTTCTTTGAGACCCTAAACCATAATTGCTAATGCCTGTATTAAAACAAAACAAAACAAAACAAAACAAACAAAAACAAAACCTCTACCCAAAGTGTTTTGAAATACTTTAACATGTTACCATAATAACAATTGTTATTATGCATATTTATCTGCCTGGTCTACCCTCTTCCCTGACTAGAATACAACCTCAGGAGATGCAGTGATTTCTATTCTATATCCCCCATCTCTAGCCAAGAGACTGAAAAGTAGTAAATAAGTAAATGATTAAATAAATTAATAACTCAAGCTAGAAATAACCTAGCAAATGTCACCATGGAAGCTTTTGCCAACCTTCACATAGAGTCATGGCTTGGGCACACTTTTCAATTCCTTGAGATGAAATTGTCCAACCTTTCACTTGCCCTGGAGGAAAAGGCCAGTCTGGCATCGTTCATCTTCCAGGTAAGTCAGGACGTATGTTTCAGGTATTATGGTTTATGGTAAAGTTTTCAGCATAATAAGGGAGAGATAACTACCTCCCTCCCAGATTTTCAGAATTGCTTATTCTAGGGTTGAAGAGCATAAGTGGATTGTATACAGTCTTGTTTGTCCTCCACTGAGCAGGCTTAAATATTTTTTTTTTTTCTTGGAGATACCGCAGTTTATCTCTGTAGGTGTCCACATATCTGCAAAGCAACGAGGCAAGGATTTTCAGGAGGATCTTGGCCAGAGGCAGCTATATGGTGCTGGATCTGCTTTTCATTGATTGCCTGATGGGACAGGATGTGTGGGAGGGTCACACTAACTGGCAGTTCAAGTCTCGGTCTTGAAATAAAATCAGTCTGTGCCTGCAGAAAGGATGAAAACAGAGTGTGTCTCTCTCCTGTTAACATCAGCTCTAGCTCCATCATCACTCCTTGATGGCCACAAGCTTCCCCATGACATCAGATCAGTCAACCTACTGCAGTCCTACTGAGGTCCCAATGAACCATTGATTGGAAGGTTAGCAGAGCAGGGTTGGAATTAACATCAGACACATATGTGAAACCAAGATCTATACCTTCCAATCATATATTCTGACTTATACTCAGAGCTCCTAAAATTCAGATCCAGTTGACATACAATGAGTACTGAATTTCTTCCAGGCACTATCCTCAGCTGTTTATATAATTTACTTAAGCTTTATTTGAAAGGCAAATAGTTTTGCTACTATTTTACAGTGCAGTAATTGGAACTTAGAGAGATTAAGTGGTAAAAAAAAAAGAGTAGAATTCAGTTTTCTGGACATTTATTCTATCAGTCTTTCTATTAGGCCAGAGATAATTATTACCAGATAATAGCTATTATCTCTGTACTGCTAATCATGACATTTTCAAGTCTATTATATCCTTATGTTAAAGGTGAACTTTTGTCCATAAATCAGTAGATGAGCAGCGTATACCTATATGTAAAAAAAGAGTATGAATAAGATGTCTAATTACGATACTGGTCATTACATTTCACAATAGCCCTTAAATCCATTCAGACCACTTTTTTATGTATTTCCGTCACCCACAGTCAGCTCTCGATGAGACTACTTCACTAACCTTCTAACGAGGCTCTGCTTTTCTGCCCATTCCAATGCATTCTCTTTTCTATAGCTACAGGTAAAGTTTTGAATGATATTCCAATAATTTCATTGTCTTTAAAATAAAATGACAAATATTTCATATGTTCCTCAAACCTTAAGCCTTTAACCTCACCTGAAGCCATTCCCCCTGTGCTATCTTATTAGATATATAAAAGGGATCTCAAAGAAAAGAAAAAAAGAACTGTTCAAAACAAGACACTTGACAACTCTTCCAGTTATTTATTGCTTCATTATAAATTATCCCAAAAGTTAGTGGTTTTAAAAAATTACATTTATTTTGGCAACAAATATGCACTCTGGATAGTACAGCATGGTAGGTACAGCGTGTTTCTGCTCCACTAGGTATTAGTTAAGCAGATTCAAAGTCATCTGAAGTTGACTCACTTACATGTCGAGTGGCTGATGGTGGCTCTGAACTGAGACATTAGGTCTGTCAGGCAGAACGCCTACAAGTGATCTTTCCGTGGGGTCTGGGCTCCTCACAACATGGTAGCTGGGTGATCAGGGTGAAGTCTCAAGAAACAGAATGCCAAGTGGACTCTGTAATCCCATTTGTGTCCTGACCTTTAAACTCAGACATTCTCTTTGTTGAGGCAACCATAAAGCCCTGCATAATTTCAAGGGGAGGAGAAACACACTCCATTTTTTGAAGGGAGAGAGAGAATTTTAGAAAAGCATGTAGGACTGGAAATATTTTTCTAGCCTTTTCAGTGGGCAGACCGAAGGCACATATGTGTTTCTCTCTCCCTCAGATAGAAGATAGGTGAACAGATATTTGAGTGTCTGTATGTGTGTGTATATATTTGATGCTTATTTAGGTCTATGAGATGCCTGCATACATACAGAAATATGTGGAAATCCATACATCCAAGAGCTGACATGAGTATTTCCCACGCAATCATTACTATTGAGCAACATAGTGCTTATTCTAGTTCTTTCTTTCCATATTTGTAAACTCCTTCTCTGATAGTGTAACTCCTCCTTTCCTATTATATGATCTTGTTTGATCAATTTCCCTCTAGACAACCAATCTCTCATTGCCACTGCTACTGCCTTGCCCACATGGACACTTTATCTAACCTGCTCAGCTCCTTCCACTCTACTCAAGGCTGCCCATTTGCAGGTAGCTTCCTTACCTCATCCGTCTGCATGCTGCGTAAGTGCTCTTCTTATCTTCCTCAGACTCTGACTTCCCACACCAGCTACACCAGCTAGTGCTCTGTTACTAGCCTGCTTGGGCTCTGTATTCCTGAACTGGTGTGCCTGGGCACATGGATGTCCTTCTCACTCCTCTGGGCTCTGGCCCTCCCTCACCAGGTTCTTCACCTGTTACTCCCTCATTCTGCATGGACACCTTCCTTATCCTCCTGGTACTCCAACACCCAACAGGAAACTTCATGTAGATACTACCATTATCTTGCTAAGGTTCTGAAACCCTAAGCTGAACCATCTACAGACATGGATCCTCTCTTCATCAGCTGACTAATTCCTTACGATAGCTCACCTCATGCAGACACCTTCCTCAACATCTCACACAAAGCTGTCCTTCCAGTACATGACTGTCTGGCTTGGCTTTACCTAAGATATTTAAGATTAAGTTGTTGAAGTTGAAGGGAAAGTTCTGCCGGTTGGGTTTTTTGGAAAGCAAATGCTGAAATGGAGTTAGGAGCACAAAAGACTCACTGAAGTAGCATCTGAGAGGAAATGGAACCATCTGGCAGTGAGAGGCAGGTAATGCCAAACGTTAGACTGTTAGGCAGATGCATGTGTCCTACTTCATGGAAGTTCACACTACCCTTTTTTTTTCTTTTTAACAGAAGACCTGCATTCATAGCCATTTCTTTTTTTTTTTAAGATTTTTATTTATTTATTTGACAGAGAGAGAGATAACAAGTAGGCAGAGAGGCAGGCAGAGAGAGAGAGAAGGAAGCAGGCTCCCTTCTGAGCAGAGAGCCGGATGCGGGGCTCAATCCCAGGACCCTGAGATCATGATCTGAGCCGAAGGCAGAGGCTTAACCCACTGAGCTACCCAGGCGCCCCCATAGCCATTTCTGATAACTGAAAGAAATCTGAAGAAGACTTTTGCTTTTACAAAAAAAAAAAAAAAAAAGAGGTGAAAAGCAAAAGTAGCATCCTGCATTGCTTTTGCAGTGAGATGAGCCCTTACAGAGGTAACATGCACTCCAGCAGCCAGAGTGGTGCTGACCAGCCCCTTCCCCAGAACCAACACTCAACATCTCAGTATCAGCTTCCAGAGCACGACGGGGGTTTTGCTTCTTCGCTTTATGCCATTTCAGCTTAGGAAAGTTTTCTTTTCCTTTTTTATTTTCTTTCTTCTTTTTTTTTCCCCCTTAGGAAAGTTTTCATAGGAACACTCTGCTTTTGAATAATGGGAAAAATCTGTACATCGAAGTCTCCACCAGTTCAGTGGAGAGCTCTGGAGCAAAAATTGCCCTTCCAATGAGTACTGTGTTTGTCTGGACCCTTGTGTGACAAGCCTGTTCAATCGAGAAAAGGGTGACCTCAACTCACATTCTAAGGCAGAACTGAAGGGGTTACAGCTGTCAGGTACCAGGGAGGCATAATCCTCAAAGCCTGTCAACAAGTTCTTTCTTGAAGAGGATTCTGAGGTGCATCTCTGAATCTGTCGCAGACAGGGTATGGGAAAAGTAAGGGAAGGGATTTCTATTAACTTTTGATAGTGTTAAGTATCCACATAAACACACACTGAATATCTCAATCCTGTAGCCCACAGAAGAATGAGATTATTGGCTCTCAAACATCATTGTCTGTCAACATCATCTTGGGTGCTTGGCAAAAACATGTATGTAGATGATAAATGCAGACTTGGAACCTCTCAAAATGGGTCTCAGAAACCTGAAATTTTAACAAGTGGCTCAAGTCATTCAAAACATCTTTAACTCTGCCTTTTGATTCCTCATCTACTCAATGAATATTTCTTGTAAGTCCATTTTTATCACCATGGTATGTTGACTGATTTGGCACTTCAGCTCAGCTCATAACTCTGGAAACTGTAGCTATTGTTTTGCTGAATGCAACATCTTGTCCTTTTACTGTAAATCTATTTTGCTCTGGGGCACACTTTTATAGGTCAAGATCCCTGCTGTGTTATTGAAAAATGTAGGTTGTGCTGTAAAGAGCAATTGCTTCCTGCAAAGTCACAAAGTTGGGCCTAGCACGATGGATATTCTTGGAGTATGCATGCCATAATAAACCTGGAAAGTTAAAGTTATCTGAGTATGTTTTTTGTATGAATCTGACCTATCTTGCCAACATAAAGCATTAGGCATTAGGCACATATAAAAGAGATACTATGGGCAAAAGCCAACAGTTTCTGATATTTGCTCTGGTGACACTGCAAACCAGCCTATGAACCTTCTTCCATGTCTTCTGGTTTCCTTTGACTTGCTGATTCCTTGGTTCTAATCTTTTCTTAAGTTTTTCCCTACTTTGAAACTTCCTCATATTTGACTCCAACAGTATATTTTTAACATGATCTGGGTTATTTTCCAATAATTTTCCATAAATATACACATTTGTTAATAGTGTATCCACTGTCTTCCAAAGCACCATAGGTAATTATTGTAACAGGAAAACTTTCCTTTTTAAAGTGAGTTGGCAGATATGTGAGTCTTTTTTCATAAAATCTTTTGCTCCAAATTTTTATTGCTATGTAAAGAAACACCCAAAATGTAGCAGCTTAAAATAATTATAATCGTTGATTTTTCTCATGTATTTGCAGTTTAAGCAGGGCTTAGAAAGAGCAGTTCATCCTTGCTCCTTCAGTAGTAGCTTGGGCAGCTCAAGGTGAGGAATTATTCTATGGCTGGAGGCCACTCACTTATGTGTCTGGTGGTTGCTTTTGTTAAACTGAAACTGTTGGTGAACATCTGTGCATGTGGTTTCTTCTAAGCATGGCAGCTGTTTTCTAAGAGTGGGTCCTCCAAAAGTAGGAACTGGAAACTGACCATTTCTTAAGGCCTGGACCCCAAATTGACCATTTCCATTGTTTATGATCTATTGGTCAGTTCGGAGAGGTCAGATTCAAGGGTAGGGGAAATAGAACTCGCATCTCAAAAAGAAGGATGTCAAAGGCTTTGGGGGCCATTTTTAAACATTGCCACACCAAACACATGATAACTAAGATTTGCAATTGTGAGAGTACTGACCCTTTTTGTTAGAATAATCATTTTCAACAAAGTTTATTCCAAAAAAAGAGTTCTAGTTTTAGTGCTAAGCAATGGATAACACTTTTAAAAAAGTGTGTTTCATAAGGCAAAGGAAAGGATAGATAAAGTGCACTCGATTGATTCTTACTATGTTGTTTTTCTAGAAATAAGATCTAGTAGGGGGAGAAGTTCCTTTGGGGTTTTCTCTGGCAATGAAGGAGGAAGAAGATGATTACCCATTACAGTGTGCAAGACTGTTCAAAATACTAACATAGACAATGTCCTATATGTTTTTAACCATATCCACCAAAGAAATTAGGCTGCTGTTATTATTCACATTACACCAAGGTAAATTCTGACTTTTTAATATTGGTGGATATGTTCAGTATTGCATAGCTATCACGTAGAGAGACTTAAAGTCAATGTTCCCTCAAATCCCATGCCAAGGCAAATTTTGTTAAGATACAAATTTTAAATTCCAAACTAATGCAGAAGATCTGAACTTAAATTGGCAAAATGAGGAATATACATTGTGAAGCAAAAAGAACCTTGGTGGTTTTACCTAAATAGAAGGTCTAGGAAACTTGGTAACAAGAAAGGCGCTGGAAAATGCGATTCTGTTGTGGGCGCTGATCCTGACAAGGGGAGGAAGTTTTTCAATGCCCAGTAGCCAAAGACTTGTTGAAGTCATGGGTAATTAGCTTGGAAAGCAACAGCATGGCTCATTTTATCTGGTAGGGGCTAGAAGCAGGGTTAACGTACTTGACAAGTTATGTTCTAAAACTCGCATGCATTAGAACGGAAATATCAAGAAATGCATCCACTCATGACAAGACATCATTTTTGGAGCTATGGAATCAAGTTTTAGCCCCATTACCATGGGGAAGGCACAATTTCAGCAGCATAGAGAGTCTAATTCAATGTAATTAAATTTTACAATACTTACCTGGTTCTCAAGGAGTATTTCATTGAACGTAGATATGAAAGAGGGAAGGTATGAGTATTGCCACTTATAGAACATCTACATTATGCTAGGTGTTTCCCACTTTCTAGGTGGCCACATGATTTCTCCCAACTTCTTTCCTTTCTATCTTCTGCCATACCATTCTTGAGAAAGTTGTATCTGATACAGGTCAAGGATAGAGATAAGGCGGTAGAGTAAGCTAATGTGCTGGGCATCTCAAGATAGGGGAAAAACATGATAGTCCCATGGTCTGTTCCCAATCTAATGCTCTCCTCTCTAACTCAGACTTCTGTGGGAGTTCTACAGGGCTTGGGAGGTACTCTACTTCTTCGGTAGGTTTAATAGGTTCAGTATAAGGTCAAAAGAAGGGAAGTGTGGGATGGGCAACATAGATTGAGTTTCATTTAAGATGTCTTAAAAAAGATTTTACAAAGATCTTAAGGTTTGTTTATGACATCTCTGAGTTCTCAAGTGTAGACAATTGAGAAAACTTTATGGAAGAAGATAATGGTAAACAGAATTTACTTCTCTATGTTTCTTTTATGTTCTAGAACTCTGAGAAGGAGACAGTTAGACTGAAATTTGAGGTTTTAGTTTACCATGACTGGTGCCAATCCTTTGCTTGGGACTTACTTATAGGAGATCATTTTATCCCACTAATAAATTTGCAAAGCCATTGAATTAATTTCCTATGGTTGTTGTAACAAATTGTCATAAACTTGGTGGCTTAAAACAATACACATATGTTCTCTTATAGTTCCAGAGGTCAGAAGTTCAAAATCAGCTTCACTGGGTTGTAATCAAGATGTTAGTAGGGCCATACTCCCTCCTATGCCTGTAGGAGATAATGTGTTTTGTTGCCTTTTCCAGTTTCAAGACTGCATTCTTTGCATTCATTGGCTCTTGGCCCCATTCCTCCATCTTCAGAGCCTGCAGTGTAACATCTTGCTTCAGTGATCATTTTGTTTTATTTCTCCTTTTCTCTTGTAACAAAATCTTTTTTCCTCCTAGAAAGATAATTATGGTTAGAATCAAAGTCTGCCTGGATAATTCATGATAACCTCCCATTCTCAAGATTCTTAATCATATCTACAAATTTTATTTTGCCATACAAGATAACATTCACTGGTTTCCAGGATTAGGACTCAAAATTTTGGAGGCCATTGTTCAACTCACCAAAACCATATTTCCCTGTGTTTTAGATAAAGTTGCGTGAAAGTAGATCATGGATTAAAATTCATATCTTCCCTTAGCTCATGTTTTTTTCTCTCTTACAACTGGTCTATTGATCTCATTCTAGGATGGGGACCAACATTCCCACCTGTAGGGAATCCTACTATTATAGCATGTCAGCATTCACAGAGCTCATCAAGGGACACAAAATACCAGATTACATGAAAGCAAATTTAATGGCAAAACCCTTCATGGCAGGTTCTGAAATACATCCCCATCATCAATTTTACATACAATGAGAGACAAGTTTTTTACTCCCCTGAGACTCACTTTCCTCATCTTCAGAACAGGAAAAATTATATGTGCCTAATAACCTGCCAAGGTTACTGGAAAGATTAGAGGATGAAGAAAGAAGAAATGCTACTTGAATTGTGAGCACTATGGCCATAATATTTGGGGTTTATGAATCTCTATCCAAACAATAATGAAAGAAGTGAAATTTTCATTTTTCTGATACAGACACATCACCCTTTGATTCTTCATCTTCTGGGGATTGTATGAAATATTTGACTTAAATTTTAACTTTTATCTGAAGCTGCAGGTGTTACCAGCAAACCTTATTACAAGACTGCAAGAAATAAATTTTGGCCTTTTGAACATTCTATCAAAAATACTTTTCCCTTATAAATATTGAAAAAAATGAATTAAAAATCCCTTAGAAAGAAAAATGATTTTTTTTTAATGGAACAACTTGGCTATTATATTGACCATTTCGATCTGATTTTATTTTCCTGTCTTCTTGGTTTATCCGTGTTGATGTATTGCTTCTTATATAAGCATAATACAATCCCACAGACCACAGGAAAATTTCAGTGGCCAAATACATTCTGAATAATTGCTAGTCAACTGACATAAATCCATTTGCAACTCCAAAATCAGAAAGCAGGGCGCCTGGGTGGCTCAGTGGGTTAAAGCCTCTGCCTTCGGCTTAGGTCATGATCTCAGGGTCCTGGGATCGAGGCCCGCATCGGGCTCCCTGCTCAGCGGGGAGCCTGCTTCCTCCTCTCTCTCTCTGCCTGCCTCTCTGCCTACTTGTGATCTTTCTCTGTCAAAATAAATAAAATAAAATCTTTAAAAAAAAAAACAAAACAAAATCAGAAAGCAATAAGACTGGAGCTGATCCAGGAGTTGCCAAGTGTATGTATGAAAAAATGGGAAGATCTCTGTACTGGGAGCCTAGGAAACCATTTTCTCTTTTTTTTTCTTCTTTTTTTTTTTTTTAAAGATTTTATTTATTTATTTGACAGAGAGATAAAGCATAAGTAGGCAGAGGGAGAGGGAGAAGCAGGCTCTCCACAGAGCGCAAGGAGCCTGTTGCAGGGCTCGATCCCAGGGTCCTGGGATCATGACCTGAGCTGAAGGCAACGCCAAAGCAACTGAGCCACCCAGGCTCCCTTCGAAAACCATTTTCTAATCCATTCTGACAACCCTGCTCTTTTTAATTTCTGCTCTGTCTCTGTCACTTCTTTATCCACGTTCATTCCCTACATGACCCCAGCAAGTAGGTTCCTAATTATCTCTTCTTTGGACATTGATCATGAGATCCTACCTAGTTAACTCTGTCAGAGATGTAATCTAGCTGTGTGCTTCTGAATACTTTACTTTGTTAAGACCCTGATTAGTAAACAAAAAAGATAATATCTGCCCATGGCGTTGTTATAGATCTTAAATGGCAGGTATATATTTCCTATCACTGTAACTGGAACAGAGTTAGCATCTAAGAAATACTAAGCAGATGGCGCAGGTTTCTTTGTCTCTTTCTATCTTAGCCCCACTTCATATAAAACAGCCCTGGCAAATTAATTTTTAAAAAAATACAAGTATGATTGTGTAACTCACCTATTCAAAAATATTCACTGTTTCTTCATTAACTAACATCAACCCACTTCAACTTCTTATCAGTCTTTCCCATCCCCCACCCCAATACCCTCCATTTTACTTATACTATAATCCTTGTGAGTCCTTAATACTCAACTTGTTGATGATTTTCCTTTATTTGAAATTTTTTCCTGCATCACGCCTGCCCAAATCCTAGCAGCCAATAGAATATGGGGCAAAAAAATTATTATTTCTGGGTTAAGGAAATTAATAAATGTTCATACTTTCATTCCATTTTCTCTTCAGTGTTTTTGAAATATAACTTCTTCAGTATAATATAAGCTCTTTCAAAAAAAAACAGGAATAAAAAACTATAGCCAATTTAATAATTACTGGTGAAATGACTTTATGAAAACCATTTGACCAGTTCTATTAAAGCTGAACATATCTCATGATCTTTTACTCATCAATTCTACTGCTAGGTATATATCCAACAGGATAGTGTTCTTATATTTACTGCTATTAGTAATATTGAAGTGCAATAAATAATAGTAACTCTGGAAAACTTAAATGCACATCAAAAGTAGAATGTGTAAATAATTGATATATTATGTATTGGAGCACTATGCAACCACAAAAATGAACAAACAAATGAGTGGACAAACAAAAACTACAACTAAATATGATGACTTAGATGAATGTAACAGACCAGATATTGACCAAAATCAACCAGACATTTAACTCCCTTTACATGAACTTTAAAAAACAGTCAAAGGTAATCAAAGGAAGTAGAAGCCAGGAGAATAATGTTGTAGCACTGAAAGGGAACATGAAAGGGGCTTCTGTGATGGTGGTAATAAATTTTGGATGAGCTAGATAGGTGCTAGGTATTAAGGAGGGCACTTGTGATGAGCAACAGTCATCACATAAAATTTTTTTAAACATTTAAAACATTTAAAAATCTAGCTGTATGATTATTTTTACCTTATGAAAAACATTAATTTCCAAATTATTGAGTTATATGATTTGTCGAATATATATTATAATTCAGTACTATATTAGTTAGCTTGGGTGCCATAACAAAATACTGTAGGTTGGGTGGCTTAAGGAGAAAAAATAAGTTTCTGACAGCTCTAGAGAGTAGAAAGTCCAATGTCAAGGTACCAGCATGGAAGGATTTTTTTTTTTGGAATTTTTTTTTTTCCTGTAGTGGCTGCCATCTTGCTATGTGCCCACATGGTTTGTTCTTGTGTTTTTGTGGGGTGGAGGGTAGTAAAGAGAGAGAGGAAGGAAGCTCTCTGGTGTCTCTCTTATAAGGACACTGAACCCATCATGGCAGTCCCCCACCCTCATGACTGTGTATAAACCTATTTATCTCCCAAAGACTCATTATCCAAATATCATCACACTGGGTGTTAGGGCTCCTACATAAGCATTTTTGAGGGACATACTTCAGTCCATAGTGAATACCATGTTATAAAAATAACTACAAACTTTAGCCTCTTAAATTCTTTTACTCACATCACCCTAAAAGTATCTAGTGATTTAATTCTTAAAACATAACAAAAAATGGGGCACCTGGGTGGCTCAGTGGGTTAAAGCCTCTGCCTTCGGCTCAGGTCATGATCTCAGGGTCCTGGGATCGAGGCCCGCATTGGGCTTTCTGTTCAGCAGGGAGCCTGCTTCCTCCTCTCCTTCTCTGCCTGCCACTCTGCCTACTTGTAATCTCTCTCTCTGTGTCAAATAAATAAATAAAATCTTAAAACAAAACAAAACAAAACAAACAAACAAAAAATAACAAAAAATGGAGGTTTTTACAATACACCAATACTGTTCCTTCTCATACACCGTTTGCAAACCTTAATGTTGAGAGTTAATCTCCCTGCTTATGCCATATGGCACTGGAGGTTATACACATACTCAACTCTGTTCTCACTTTTAACATAACCCCATGCTACTATATGACCTTACTAACCCACCATGCCAATTCCACTGACCAATTCCATGTCATATTTTTGTTAGCAAACAAGCTCCCGCTGGAATGAGAATTCCACCCTGAGTCTCTAACAACTTGAGGACATAATTCCCATGTGATTCTTGCCTATCCCCCTATCCAAGACCAACCCTGTGTATTCTCCAGTCACAGACTGGGGCCCCATTCCAAAGGAAAGCCTGGGCATTGCTTTACAATCAAATCAACATCAAATCAAAGTAAACAAAAAGTTTTTGACCCCACATCCTAGTCCCCACAATTTACTTTTTAGGTGATCTTCTTCAAATTTCAGTCCATCTTCAGGTCCGTTTTCCCAGGCCTAGTATTTATTTTTTCAGTTCCCTTTTAGCCAGTGTTATCCAGGACCAAACATGCCATGAATTCAAGATGATACAAATTATGAAACATTTTTATATTTTCCACAATTTCTCCTTTTTTTTTGTTTCTTCTCAACTATCTTCTCATGTATTTCTTGTAACAAACATTTCGAAGGGTAGTTAGTACTTTCCGAGAATATTCACCATTTAAATTAAAGAGAAGAATGAGAGGAGACAGTCAATAAAACAAAGAGGCAATCCACAGAACAGGAGAAGCTATTTGCAAATGACATGACAGACAAAGGACCGATGTCCACAATCTATAAAGAACTTCTCAAACTCAACACCCTCCCCCCCCAAAAAAAAACAATCAAGTCAAAAAATGGGTAGAAGGCATGAAGACACTTCTCCAAAGAAGACATACAAATGGGTAACAGACACATGAAAAAATGTTCATCATCATTACCATCAGAAAAATTCAAATCAAAACCACATTGAGATAACACCTTACACCAGTTAGAATGGCAAAAATTCACGAGGCAAGAAACAAGTGTTGGAGAAGCTGGGGAGAAACGGAAACACTATTACACCATTGGTGGGAATCAAGTGTAGCCGCTTTGAAAAACAGAGTGAACGTCCTACAAAAAATTAAAAATAGAGCTACCCGATGACCTGGCAATTGCACTACTAGTTGTTTACCCCAAAGATACAGATGTAGTGAAAAGAAGGGCCATATGCACCCCAATATTCATAGCAACAATGTCCACAATCACCAAACTGTGGAACGAACTGAGATGCCCTTCAACAGACAAATGGATAAAGAAGATGTGGTCCATATATGTAATGGATTATTACTCAGCCATCAGAAAGGATGAATACCCAATTTTTGCATCAACATGGATGGAGGAGATTATGCTGAATTAAATAAGTCAAGCAGAAAAAGTCAATTATCATATGGTTGCATTTATTTGTGGAGGTATGGAGGACACTAGGAGAAGGAAGGGAAAAATGAAGGGGCGGAAATCAGAGTGGGAGATGAACCCTGAGAGACTATGGACTATGGGAAACAAACTGAGAATTTCAGAAGGGACGGGGGTGGAGGGATGTGTGAGCCTGGTGATGGGTATTAAGAAGGGCATAGATTACATTGAGCACTGGGTGTTACAAGAAACAATGAATCATGGAATACTACATCAAAAACTAATGATGTACAGTATGGTGACTAACATAACATAATAAAAATTTAAAAAAAAGAAAGAGTGAACTAGTAAGATCAAAACAAAAGTAGGAAAATAATTCCTCAGTCAATAGAATTTAAATCAATGTAGTACCAGTGTGAAAGGCAAGAATACTCAAATTTGGACAAATTATTCTACTGCCCATATCTATAAAATGGGAATGTGCCAGGGTTGGGACAGGAAATGATAAAGGGCATAACCAGATCACTTATGGAAGTTCTTCTGAATCTGATGCAAATAGTACAGTGTAAATCTCGTTTCCTCGTAAGAAGAGTTAGAGCAGCTAGACTCGGATGTGAATGGCATTAGAGGCTGTAACGTTAACAGCATTTATCTTCAGGTAATAACCTGTTACTATCAAAATAATTGTGAGGTAATAGTTTAGATACTTGGAGAATGAAGGTGTTATTTAACAATGAAATTGCTTTCTTAAGTTCTCTTTAGTGGCATTTTATAGACAAAAGTTATTGTTAAATAATTCCTTATATTAGCTGGTGTAGTTAATAGATTATACTACACCAAGTTTCTAAATGTCATGGTCATAATAAAATACACTAAAGGGATTGTTTAATAATAATTATTTCCCAACAAAAATAATAGATAAAAGGTAAACTTGTAACAATGCTTAAGAATAATCAATATTTGGAAATATGGAGAACGATAACACTAGACACCCTCTTTATTTTTATTTATTTTTCTCTTTTTCTTCTACTTTTTCATTCCCTCCTTTTCTTCATCCTACTCTATCCCCCTCATAAATCAAACTCATTTTACTAGTAGTACAATAAACCAAATGCTGACAATTAAATTAAGTTTGCTGTGGTAATTGTCTTATATTTTGATGCTAACAATCTTGCATTTTGTTGTAAAATCAATGAGGAATTAGTAAAATCAGTAAATAATCAGTAAAAAAATATCAATAAATCATCATCATCCTCCTCATCATCCCTGATGCTGGCAAAGGTGATGTAATATTAAGTGTGGGTGGGAAAATTGGTACAACATTTTTGAAAAAGCCTTTTGGAGATATGTATTAATAAAATAATAAAACCTTATTAAATTTAGATGAAGCAATTACATATCTGAAAATCTATCTGAAAGAAATAATCCTAAATATGGATAAATCGTTACATTCAAAAACATGTAACATAGCTATTTATAATACTAACAAACTTGAAACAACTTATATGGCCAACAAAATTGGAATAATTAAACAAATTATAGTATATATATTCCATGGAATATTATACAGGATTTAAACTGAATTTCTATGAAAACAATGTTATAAATTATATTGTGAACATCTCCCTTATTAAGGGAAACTGAAGGATAACTACTGTATATAAAGTATGATTATAATCATATTAAAATTGTTCAGAAAAAAATGAATCTAAATAAATACATTACCACTGTAGAATTTAGACTGTGGGAGAGTCATCTTCCTCCGCTCATATATTTCTGTTTTACAAATTTTATTTGATGACTCTGAATTGATTTTTATAGTAAAATAAAAATAAACATATTTTTGGATGAAGTTATTTTGGAAATTTTGAACGCCAGTGCTTTTTAGTTAACCCAAATTTACATATCATGCTGTGAATAAAAAAATTAGCAGAGTACTAAGCAGGAAAGCAGAAATGTTAGAGGCACCATCCCTCTTCTCAGTGACTCAACACCAAGAGAGGGATACCGATATAACCCAATTGAATGTCAAGTGATGGTCAATTCTTCAGGAGTCCACAAGGTCAGTGTAAACTAAGTTATTTGAGGGTACAAAGAAGGAAAACATTAGTTCTAAGAAGTGGACTCAGGAACAGAGATCATAGTGAAATTTGAGAGAGCATTTTTATGAGGAGTACCATTTCCACTGACGTGATTCTGGAAAGTCAGTTCTGGAGAGAGTGGTTTCACAGACAAAGCCCCGGGCAAGACTTAGGGGTTACATTCAGGGAAAACAGGATTTGTTGGTTTGATGGGATGCATTCTCAGGAAGTACCGGTCTCAACAACAGTTGGAGATATGGTGCACATGCAAACACACACACACACACACACACACACACACACACACACACTGAGGTAGGAAAAGTGTTAATGTGAGTTAAGAACACAAAGAGGCTATTTTAAGAGGAAATAGAACATACAATTGGAGAAAGGAAGGGGGCGAAAACCACATTCCTTTGTAATATACACTACATATGCTTTACTCTAGGATATTTACCTGCATATTAGCTACTTAGAGAGTATTTTTCCACTGGGAAGGCTGAGAGGTACAGCATGTGGAATGGGAGGCAAGAGCCATGGAAGGTACAGAGTCCTACCCAATCAGATATATGCAAATATATTTTGTGGAATTTGCAATAAAGCCCTGTTTTAAGAAGTTGATTTACCTGAGAAGAGGCCCCTTGTGGGTTTTCCCCTGCCTCTGTCTTGCTGCGTGGATGTGGACATGGTAGCAGGACCCTTAATAGGCATTTTGGACTGTGAAGTGATCTTGACCATGGAAACCTGTGTGAGGAAAAATAAAGAAAAGGATCAAAGTGACTACCTCAGACTTAAACTGCCCATCCCTCAGATTTTTTCACAGAAAAAAAAAATGTCTTTCAGAAGCCCTGTTATTTCAACATTCCATTTTGTTATACGTAGACAAAATTAATCCTAACTAGCAAACAAAACCTTATATTTACTGAACTATATTTTTTGATGCAGTATATATATAATTCAGCCCTTTTATAAAGCAGTAAATAGAGGCTTAAAGAGCCTAAGTAATGTGTTCAAGATCAAATAGTATATGAGTAGTGTGAACATAAAGCAAACCCTCATCTTAAGTTACCAATGCTATGGTCTTTATACAACATATATGCTCTTTGATATTTCAGATCTTTCTGATAATTATCCTTATTTTAAGGCTCAAACCAATTGTCTTTCCCCTTTGTATTTAGCTTTTAAATTCATTTTAATTAAATGATAATGATGATAAAGGCATTAAACATCCTACCTCCTAGTGATGCATTTCTACTCACATTTGGTAAAGCAGTTCATATGTCTACTTCTAGTTTTGGAAGTGGGAGGAAGGAAAGAGTAAGTCTTCAGGATCCAGGAAGAGACAAGGGAGTGATTTACCAGCAGCCCTAATAACTAAGCAAGACTTTCGATCTAGCAGCAAATTAGCTTCATAAATGGTTGTCCCCATTTCTATCCCGATGCTAATGGTACTGAGTATCTCTTTAATTTTGCCCCATCACGCTGACTTTCAACCCAATAGGCAAACCATGATATCTCACTGTCATTTTTATTACTTTTCACTTCTTTGATGATTATTAGGGTGGCATATTATATCATATTGGTAAAAGTCATTTGTGTTTTACTTTCAAGTGTATAATCTTTCATGTTTATATATTTATATTTCATGCAAATATATTGTGTGGAATTTGCATTAAAGCCCTGTTTTAAGAAGTTGATTTACCTGAGAAGAGGTATTTATTAACTTTTTATTTATTTATTTATTTATTTACTCTCTTCTCTTTATACCATTGTTGTTAGAGTGCAGGGGCCCTAAAGTCAAACTATCTAAGTTTGAATCCTAACTTGAATACTATCTATGGAATATTTGTTAACTTTTTCAAGTGCACTATGCTTCAAATATAAATATATAATATGGATGTATTATATATTTTATATAATACAATATGAATTTTACATATAATGTAAAACATGGAATATATAGTATAGTATAACATGTACTATTAACTATATTTAATATGCTTATAATTTTGAATTTTATATTTTTAAAATTTGTTTTATGTTTTTATTTTATATTTATAATTTTTCTCCTCTTAATTATATGTATATATTTTTCTCCTTTTAATTATATATACACTTAATTATATTTTTATTTTAATTTATATATTATATATTTATTATATATTATATACAATTTAATTTATATATGTTAATTATATATACATTTAATCCAATAATGTCTATTTATACAACTACTCTCATATGACAGTAATTTCTTTTGCCAGTTTATTCACAGATGTACTTAGCAGCTTTCCTAAAGTTTGACTCTAAGTCTATTAGTATGTTTACGATATTTGGATGAGATTTTTTTCCTATTTTGCTTTTTATTTTTACTGTCAGCAAGTAATAAAGCAAATATTTATATACCATTATTTTTCTTATGAATATCTTAATGAATAATTATTATTCTTAATTTTGTAAAGTTAATTATCTTTGTTTTCTTAGATAGGCATCATAGCATCTATAAGATGTTTAATTATAACTTACCTCTTCATTGATAGCACTTTACCTGATAACTTAACTTTTTCCTGATAAATTCCCAGAATAATATGACTGCTTCCAATGTCATTTTAAATCTTCCATAACCTGGTCTTTTTTCAAATCCTTGCATTTCTCTGTATTTTCTCTGACTCCCACCCTTTATATTTATTTGTGTGCTTCTTTACTTACCATGATTTTAACTTACAAATAAATGCACTCTGATCTCCTGAAGAACACAAAGTAGATTTTTCCAATGTTATATCAGTTTTATAAACTAAAATTTAATAAATGTCCTTGAATCTATTTGAAAATAGAAGCAGGAAGAAAAATCTCTCCCCTCTGCTGGTCTCCTTGCCTCTACCTGCTGCAGACAAGATGGAAAGAGTGTCTGGCTCTCCAGTTATAACCAACTACCCCTCCCATCCCATCCATGTTTCCATTAAGAAGAGTCAAGACTAATACAAGAATTTGTCTTTACCTGAGGTCAAGACGGTAGTTCAGCCCCCTGCATTCTAGGGAAAAAACAAAACTAAACAAAAAAAGCATTCCTTTTTTTCAGTTCCATGTCATAACTGTGAGGAAATAAGGGACTTCTGAAATCTACATCTTCCTGATAAGATCTATGGTCCCATTGAAGCCTCATCTCCACTTTCTACCCCTGGGTCCCCAAGGCTTAGATACCGCAATTTTCCCAGACCAAGTCAGTATTTACAAGAAGCCCAGGGTGCCAGGGGACCCCCTTGTGCCTGGAATCTGGACTCTAATTGCTCACTGGGGCATGCCACCATCTCAACATTCACTTTTGTTTACGCCGGTTTATTTTTCTTCCCATTTGTCATCACCCACTGGTGAGTCATATATTTGACCTATTTTTTTATCTCTCTCCAATAGATCATGAGCCCCATTAGGAGAGATATATTTGTCTATTTGAGTCATCTATATATACCCATGTCCCAGAAAAGTACTAGGGTCATGGTAGACAGTCAATAAATAACTTGCTGGTTGTTGAATAAATTAATTAAAGAATTTACTTATTGCAATGTAGTCCAGTTCGTGTTTTGCTTTTCATTTACATTTTAGAAACATCAGGTTTATTTTGAACAGTTATCAAAATATACTGAAAGGGCACCTGGGTGGCTGGCTCAGTGGCTTAAAGCCTCTGCCTTCGGCTCAGGTCAAGATCTCAGGGTCCTGGGATGGAGCCCCGCATCAGGCTCCCTGCTCAGCAGGGAGCCTGCTTCCTCCTCTCTCTCTGCTTGCCTCTCTGCCTACTTGTGATCTGATCTCTCTCTCTGTCAAATAAATAAATAAAATCTTAATATATATATATATATATATATATATATATATATTGAAAGTATTTTTGGGGGGTTTTGTTGTTTATTGGAATGGCCTATGAACCTTGTTTTAAATCTTTGGGGGATTTGTAGTGTGGATCTTTTATTGCTTGTACTTCCTAAGGGGATATTACCTGAGATTGCACAATGGTCAGGTCCAGCAAACTACCTGATTTCATTAAGTAGAGTCTAGTAGAGTCAGTTTTAATTTACCATTATTGTTGCTGTCAGTAAAATGGCAACACAAGAGGTCTTGAGTCTAACTCCTGGAAGTTTCTTCATCTTAGACTTTTTATGGGAACATGCAGTCTGTGTTCTCCATTGTTACTGGTGTACTGGAGCTCATGGAAATATCTAACCCTCCAGGGAGTTTCTCATCCAATTCAGTGTCTCCTCTGTAAATGAGAAGTTGTGTGAAAGAAGTTCCATTTCCTTTAGGCTTCCTGTTTGGGGTCTCCATGAATTAATTTCCAGATGAACAAAGAAGGACATGGTCAGTTTATTTTCTGTTCAGATTCAGTCAAGAGTTTTCAATTTATATACCCACTATCCTTCTTTATTCTGGCTTTTAACCTGAGTCTCTGGTTCCCCTGGTCTAGTTCTGGGTAGCATATTGGAATGAGAGAGAGCAAACTTCAGCAACCTCGTAAGTGCTGCAGAACGTCACTTAGTCTCTGAAGTGATGTTGTTTTGTGTGAGTTAGTCTTTTTTAGTGGATCAAAAAACAATAAATTAAAAGGGAAATCTCAAATTCATTCTCTTTCATTTAACTTTGTCTATAACTAGACACATATATTGGAAATATGCAATGAGTTAGCTTGTTATAGGAGAAATTCTTTATCCCAAAGGAGAATGTCAACTCTAAAAATACATTTTTTACATTTCCTTTTCTTTTATGTTGCCTAAAAACATAAGAAGCACGAGTTTTCCCACCCTCTCTCTCTCCCGCCCTCCCTCCCACCTTTCCTCTCCCCCCCTCCCCCGCCTCTCTCTCTCTCACCTCTGTGTTCATATTTATTATCTCCCCAGCTGATATGACAGATCCTAGTCTTGACTTTTCTGAAGGTGCTAAAAGGAATCATGTTCCAGGCCTCTGCTGATCATATTCCTTCAAGTTACCTTGGTGATTTGACTTTTTAAAGTGTATTGTTGAAACAATATGCATTCACTGATTTGCATGACAAATAAATTACCAGTCTGAAGTATTGAATGCCCAATGAAATGTAATCACGATGTTTCAGATAAATTATAGTTACCATGTATTTTTTGTTTAAAAAGTAACTCAAAATTTCTGCTCAGTACATCAAATTTGCTTAGTATTTACCCAGTGCCCAACGCTTTGTTTTCTCTGTTGCTTTCTGTGAGACACAAAGAGGAAGGACGGACAGCTCTCTGTTTTAAAAATCCTATGGTTTGATGTATTCAGATGAGTGAGTGGCATTAATGGCATCTTCTTCACTAAAGTGTATGTCTCAAGTGTCAGAGGAAAGATTCTATAGCAAACACTTTCAGATTATGAGGTTTCTGCAGGCCTAGACTACTGTCTTCTGTTTTTAAGTTTCTTATTTTACTGGATTTCCCAGGTTTTGATCTGTCCATCCATATACCAGCTCTACTCTTCGTCCAACCAAAGAATATGTGTATATTTCTGGGCACTTAACTTATCACTGGTGGTTTATGGAAAGCAACAGAGACAAGTGCTTAGCCTTCCTGGGATTAGAGACTCATCATGGAACATCAAGCCTAGAGTATATGACTTCTTAACCCAAAATGTTGATGGTGGTGGCAACTCATTTTTCTGGCACTTGTACGCTAAAGCTATATTTAGGAAAGAGATATTAAGCTTTTTAATCTATAAAGGGTTACATTCTGGACTAGAGCCTTGGGCACTGAGAGTGTAAATGTAGACATTCCAAAAATAATATAAGCACAATTTCATGACTGATAGGGTATGGGGCATGAGGAAGAGAGAAATAGATGCTATCTCAAGGGTTTTTGTCTTAATTTCCTTGGTAAATGAGGATCCTATTAACTAAAGTAGGGAATAAGGAAAATAAGTATGGAAATTAGGTATGATTTAGGAAGAGCATATGCCCATTTTAAGCATGTCAAATTTGAGTTCTTAGAGGGTTATTTAAATGACAATATTAGAGAGAAAGTTATATTTAGAAAAGGCTAAATCTTCAAGAGGAAATCAGAGTTAGAGATGAATAAGTGGACCTCATCTATATTCAGTTACCAGTTATGTCAAAGAGTGAAGAAGCATGTGGAGTGTGAACCATTAACATCAGTCCTATTTTTTTTTTAATGGGGATTGTAATGAGCTGAATGTTGTGTCTCTCCAGAATTCAAGTTTAAACTTAATCCCCAATGTGATGGCATTTGGAGGCATGGCATTTGGGAACTGATTAGGTCATGAGGGTGGAGTTCCCATGATGGAATTAGTGTCCTTATAAAAGAGACCCCAGGGCACCTGGGTGGCTCAGTGGGTTAAGACTCTGCCTTTGGCTCAGGTCATGATCTCAGGATCCTGGGATCGAGTCCCACATCAGGCTCTCTGCTCAGCAGGGAGCCTGCTTCCCCCCCCCCCCGTCAATTAAATAAATAAAATCTTAAAAAGAAAAAGAGAGAGAGACCCAAGAGAGCTCCCTCATCCCTTTTGCCATGTGAGGACCAGCAAGAAGATGGCTTTCTATGAATCATGAAGTTGGTCCTCACCAGACACTGAATATGCTGACACATTGATCATGGGCTTTCCAGCCTCCAGAACTGTGAAAACTAAATGTTTAATATTTAAGCCACTCAGCTGATATATTTTTGTTCTATCAGTCCAAACAGATTAAGGCAAGAACTCTTATACCCCCAAAATAATTAAGTTACTTGACTATAGTTGTATATCAGTGGATACAGGAGTGCAGAGCCAGTATTATTATTTTTACTACGCTACTATTAATTCTGAAAGACGACCTGAAAGAGGATGATAAGGCTGCTGCTGCTGATGAAGATGATGGTAATGATGATAATGTTGGTGATGAAGATGATGGTGCTGATTATAAAAATAACAGTGATAAGTTGACCACATTCATTGAACAAGTGCCATGTGATAGTACTATAATAAATATTTTAGGGCGCCTGGGTGGCTCAGTGGGTTAAAGCCTCTGCTTTCGGCCCAGGTCATGATCTCAGGGTCCTGGGATCGAGGCCCACATCTGGCTCTCTGCTCAGCGGGGAGCCTGCTTCCCCCTCTCTCTCTCTGCCTGCTTCTCAGCCTCCTTGTGATCTCTCTCCCTCTGTGAAATAAATAAATAAAATCTTTAAAAAAAAATAAATATTTTATATACATTATCTTATTTTATATTCACAACAATGTTAGGTATAAGTGCATTTATTACCTACACTTTACAGTACAAAACACTGACATCCAGTGCAGTTAAGAAATGGGTCAGCCAAGATGCTAACTTCAATTTCTCTAACAGTAAAATTATTTCTCTAGCCCCCACACCATACTATTTTACTTTCATCTGTCCAACCATTCACCCATCGAGCCTATCAGCTAGCCAACCAATAATATTGTCAAGTTCATTCTGTCTGCTGGTAATTGTCCCCAAAGAACTCATAAGTCTAGTGTAGAAAATTGAAAAATGAGAATTTTTTTGAGAAATTCTTTTATAGTTGGTCAATTAGCTATTGCCTTAAAATTGACTTGAATGCCCAGGATAGAATGCTTTGCCTGGAGAAACATTTTTCTATTATTGTTATCAGCTATGAAATGTTCCTTTTGCAATGAATCATCACATAAATATTTTAGTTAAACAAGAAGTTTAATGGAAACTTATTATTGGGATACCTGGATGGAACAATTGGTTAAGCATCTGACTCTTGGTTTCAGCTTGGTAGTGATCTCAGGGTCATGAGATTGAGCTCCACATAGAGCTCCATGCTAAGCAGAGTCTACTTCAGACTCTCTGTCCCTCTCCCTCTGTGCCCCCTCTAAAATAAATAAATAAACCTTTTTCCTTAATTTTTTTTTTACATCACCAATGATTTTCCTTCATTAACATGTTTGTATAATAGGACTTGATACAATGGGCAGATTTTCATGGAAAGAAGGATTTAATGGTTAAGTAGTTGTTTTATTTTGATTTATTTTTGTGTAAAATGAAATAAACTTGCATCTTCCTGCTACAAATAGTGTGACTTTTCTACTCAGCAAGATGGTCCACCATTAGCCATGGGGTCTCTGATGCCAAATGTCTCCATCTTTCATAGGGGACTTTCTAGTACAAAGTTTTGATAATAAATATTTCCCTAACCATTCTAGTGTTCCATCCTTTTCTAGATACTTTCTTCTTAGAAGTGTTTCCAGTCCTAAATGGTGAAAAACAGAATTAGAAAGTGAATGCTGGTAAAGACCATGGGACCATAAGGTCAAGGCCCCAATTGCCATATTCCTCTAGTATTATGTGTAGAAACCTGAAATACATGGGAAAGATGGTCTCCAAGCCATTACTCCCAAAAGAATAGTAGTGAAGTCAAAGTTAAGGGATGACCAAAATTGTCAGGTGAGAAAAGCCTTGGAGTGTTGCCAGGGGCTATTAGCTTCAAGTTTGGAGTCTGGCCAGAGTTAAAAATCAAGCTGGGAGGCAAACTGAGAGGAGAATCCCATGGGGAAGGGCTGCAAGAGAACCGGTAAGCACAAAGGATAGCTCCAGGGAAAGCTGATCCTGTATTATTATGCTAGAATCAACCTCTTTTGCAAAATTTAGATACCTATCCTCCAGTGAATTCTCTGCTTGATTTTTAAGGACACAGTATTTTAAGCCAGCTACCTGAATGTAAATTATTTGTTTCTGTGTCTAGTATGATTCTTTTGTACAGACTTTGATTCAGTAATCAAGAAACTAGAATATATTCATCAAAGTAAAATGTGCTTTGCTAAGAGATCCCCTAGGAGGCAGAGAGAGTGCCTGGTTATGCATGTGTTAATTTGTGCCATTTATTGAGCACTTGCTCTGTTCCAGGTACTTTCTGTATCCAATTTTATGCAGGTTTTACTATAAAATCTGAATAATAGATATTATTCGATTCATTTTATCTTGAATTCAGGGCTTAGAGGTATCTTAAGTAATGTGCAATGGTCCAAATACAATAAATAGTGAAGCCAAAATTCAAAGTAGGTCTTGCTCTTTATCACTATTATACCTTAAAAAACTATTTCAAATTCATTTTATAGTGCCTCTAGTAGAGAGTTATGAGACAGAGTGCTGGCCCCTAAAATAACAGAATCAAGTAAATAAATTAAAAAAAATTAGAAATGAAATCTTGTCATTTGCAATGACCTGGATGGAACTAGAGGGTATTATGCTAAGTGAAATAAGTCAATCAGAGGAAGACAATTATCATATGATCTCTCTGATATAAGGAATTTGAGGGGTAGGGTGGGTGGGGGGGGGAATGAAACAAGATGGGATTGGGAAGGAGAAAAACCATAAGAGACTCTTAATCTCACAAAACAAACTAAGGGTGACTGGGTTATGGACATTGGGGAGAGTTTATGCTATGGTGAGTGCTGTGAATTGTGTGATGATTGATGATTCACAGACCTGTACCCCTGGGGTAAATAATATATTATATGTAATAAATTTAAAAAAAAAGAAAAAAAGAAAAAAAATTACTTTCTTGATGTATTAGAAATCATATTACCTTCTTTGATCACTCACCTTATTTATAACATTTGGCCAGAGATTACTTTTCAAGAAGACTTGAAATTAAAATAAAAATGGAGTCAGTCCCACAAGTTAGTAATTTTTCATTGTAAGAAACATATCTGGGGTTCCTGGGTTAAAGTTTCTGCCTTCAGGTCAGGTCATGATCTCAGTGTCCTGGGATTGAGCCCCGCATCAAGCCCCTCATCGGGCTCCCTGCTCAGCAGGGAGCCTGCTTCCTCCTCTCTCTGCCTGCCTCTCTGCCTACTTGTAATCTCTCTCTCTCTGTGTGTCAAATAAATAAATAAAATATTTTAAAAAAAGAAACATATCAAAGTATGCTATAGGCCTCATGAGTATACTCCAAAGTTTTGAGTAATGATAGCATATTCAACCTTGTATGATTACTACTGTTGATAATAATAACTAATGCCTAATATTAATTTACAGTTTTAAAACTTTTTCATTTTTACTGCTTCATAAAATCAAGTAAACTCCCAAGGGTCTACTTGGAAGATGACTCACTTGAACATCTAAATTAGAATAATACATCATCTCAAATGAATTGGGTGCATAAATATAAAAATAAATACATGTGATCTCATATTAAGGAAAATGATGAATCTTAAAGCCCTTGTAAACTCTAAAGTTCTGCATCAATGCTGGAACCATTATTAATCTTATAATAAGTCAAATTTTTTCCTAGGGAAAAGACTCATTTAACAATGTCTGGATGGGTAGTAGCTCAGCCTCTAGTGATAGGGAATCTCAATTCCTTATGAAGCATCTCTCTCCTTTTCTTCCAAATGGTTAGAGAAAGACCTACTTTTTATTAGGTCAAATTATATTTTTGTATACCCTAAGGTTTTAGGAAGCCAATCAATACCACTCCATTTTTGTGAAGTTTGGAACCAACTGAGAAATAGGGGAAAAATAGAAATAAAGCTGTTAGCTTTGTGACTGTTAAGTAGAATTAGAGAATGCTGCTTGATGCATGACCACAACAAAATCCCTAATATGTTTCCCCTCTTGAGGAGAATCTTGCCCATAAAACTACAATTTCTCAGGCATGTTTACCCCACGGATGTGTCACTTGGGAATGAGCCACTCAAAAAGAAAGTGAGAGAGATGGACAGAGCTACAAATGCTCTATCTCTATTTCCAACCATACTAAGAAGATAAATCACTTACAAGGAAAGTGACAAGAGAAGCCCTAAAGAGGAGAAACAAAAGCCTGTTATACTTCCTGCAGAGCAGACAATTCCTTTGTCCTTTGGAAATAGGAGGAAGAAGAGGCAAATGTTCCTTTATAATTTATTAATATCTCAGGCTTTGCTCTATAAACTGTTGGTCCCATCAATTAATTCTATGGCTGACCAGACATGTATCTGTCCTCCTCAAAAGACTAGAACAATAGTTTTTAGGACAGTCTTTGGTCTTCATTCATGAGTCCTTTCTCCTAATTCCAAGTATTGTTCCTTTGTTTTCTCCTTTGAAACTTCTACTAGTAGACAATTTATCTTTTACACCCTCCACCAAAGCTAAATATCACAAAATTGATTTAAATTAACCTTAAAGCCCTGTTAGTCCTAAAGCTCAAAATGTATTCCTTGTTCTATTATGCACACTCTGCCTGACATACAGTGCTTCAGTGGTTAAGCAATCACTTCGTATGACAGCTTAAAGATATTCATTAAATACAGTATCCTCAGCATAAAGTATCCACAGATTAACATGTAAACACCTTTCAACTATCAAATCCTCAGAGAAGATGTAACTCTTGAACATCTCATGCCCTTTCTCTTTTAAGTTAAATTAATAATCTTTATTCTGGTCCAATCATACTTTGATCCAGCATGGGTATAGCTGCCTCCCAGGGTCCAAAGGTGAATTAAGTCAACAACTACTCTCTCCTGAACCTCACTTTTAAGAGTTTAGACTTAAGAGTACAACTCCTCATGACCAGCCCCATACATTCTACGTTGACCAAACACAAGCTAAAACGGAATGATATCCATTTCTAAGACAATTTTCACTTATTCATTCATTCACTCAATTCACAAATATTAATTGTGTGACTTCCATTAGCAGGTACTATGCCAGAAGTTAGGGATACAACATTGAAGAATACAGACAGAAATTCCTCACTTACAGAACTTACCTTCAATTAAGACAGGCAAAAATAAATACATAAATATATAAGCAAAATATATATGGGTTTGGTGTTGACCCATTCCAATAAAAGAAAACATATAAAGACAAGAAAAAGTCAGAAAATATGTTGGGGGTGGGGGTATAGAATTGCATTTTAAGTAAAGTAGCCAGGGCAAGCCTCTCTACTTCATATTTGAAGGAAAGACGAGTGCCTAACTGGAGGTAGACACTAAAGGCACTTTTGTGAATGCCTGGGGGAGGAGAGAAATAAGGGTGGGGAATAGAAGTAGAGAGGAAAGTTATAGAAATAAAATAGAGTTAGAGTCTTTCCTGTATCTCTAAAGATAGTGTGACACAAGCTAAAATGTATGGATAACTCAATTGTCTGCATCTACTATACTAAAGGAAAAACGCAGACCCAATGAGCAGTTATTTCAAGTAAAATTAAGTCTCAAAATCCAGTACTTGGTGCAATACAGAGCAGACTTACTGGTACTGATCAAGAAAACCATTGGAGACTCAGTGTTCCAGAGTCTGTGAAAACAGGAAAAATCTTGCTTCCTGTCTCACCAGAATATCAGTTAGCCTGTCTGTGCCAAGCCAGAAAGCAAAACTGTGAACCTAAAATCTATGAAGGGAAATAACCATCAGGAGGAGTGTTAATAGCACTCTCATAGGATGGCACCATAGATACTCCCTGTGTCCCTGCAAAGGTTGCTGGCAATGCCAACCGCCATATTTTCTTACCTTCCCTTCACGTTTAAAACTTCTATCGTTAGTTTCCCTGTGAGCCCTGGAGTTATGGTACCATAGCTTTCACTGAGTGTGTGCTTCTTAATGGTCCAGATTCTCTCACGAGCAGCCATTTTTAGCCTCATCTCACAGTCCCTCCTGCCATGACCTTTTGCCATGGAGTCTCCTAGGGCTAGGAGAAACTGCCTTCTAGCAACAATTTCCTCCTTGATGCTGTATTTATTTGTGTTGGAGAATCACTCTCTGCAGGGATGATTCCTATGCCTGAGCCCTGAGGCCCCGAAGGGAGCATATTAGTTTCAGTAATTTTTCAGCTTACCACAGTGAGGATCAATACCTTTGCAGTGAACTCAAGACCCTGTCTTCCTTCAGTTTTTGGGCATTCCTGACTTCAAGCAACATTTCTGCTCCATCTTTTTCAGCAGAATAAGATAGGACCCTGATGTCCTATTTCCATGTAATTTTCTTTTCCCATTCTTCTTTCAGGAAGGTTCAGTAGTTTAGTCCAGCTTAACTCTTTGGGTTGCCTTCCTTCTCTAGTAAGCTGATGCAATTTACTAAATCTGAGCACCATCTTTCCTATCTCTATCAAAAGAAAGAGAAATGAAAGGAAAGATGTAGTAGGTCCCACAGCATCCTCTGTAGGTTTTCATCATAAAGAGGTACAAAGTAAATGATTTGTGGGTTTGACAGAAAGCATCCACTGTCCACAACAATCTGCTCCTCTTATACCTTCCTAAGTAGGATGAATCCACCCTGGTGGCAATATCCTTTCACATAAAAATTGAAACCAAGTCTGGTCTTGCTTTATCATTGTTCTGTTTGGTTCCCTTGGCATTTGTTTCTTGTGTCTTCCTTATAGGCTCTCAATCCCCACCATGCTCACTCTTGGCAGTGGGATAGCTGTGTCCCTAACTACAACTGAGCTGCTTATAATACACTCCACACTGGCTTTGAGTAGCCAATGTCCTTTTCTTTGATCTTTTTTTTTTTCTCGAATCAGTGCTAATTGTCTGCCACCACTTTACACAGCTGTTCTGATCTTTTATGGAAGTTTTTCCTTTCATTATGAAATAGTTCTTAATGGCCTTAGATATGTCCTGTATCTGGTTTCCCTTGGGGGTCTCTGCACCCTTCACTCTGGAATAAAACCTTCTTCTTATGAATGATTGGGGGTGGAGATATCACCCTCTCTGATCTACAAAGACATCTGTCTGTTTCTTAAACTCCTTTCAAGGGCATTCGACCCAAGTGGATCCCCTTTTCCCTGTCATATTCATCTAGCCTGGCCTCCCTGATCCAGTTCTGCCTCATGAAACCGCCCTTTATTCCTCCACAGACACATTGCCTTCTCTAGAGCATCTGCCATTCTACACTGTTTCTATTGGGATAGAAAGGCAAAAACAGAGTTTTAAAACCAATTCAATATGAGAAAACTCAATTCCTAGAGATGAAGTACATGCTACAGGCACATGTCTTTTTATGTTTTTTTTTCTTAATTTTTCTGTTGGCAATTGTTTCAAGTTCCTCTTTTCCTTAGTCTAAGAATATGACAACGCTCCTGTATAGTAAAGAGCTTATTCCTTTTTATTTATTCATTAGCAAAATCCACTGTCTTTTTGTCCACGAGGCTGCATATTTGTAATCTAATGTCATTATTCTGATTATGTGTCCTGGTTCTCTATGAATGCAAAAACCAGACATCATGGTCTATAGCTTATGCTGAACCTAACTGCAATCATAGTGTTAAGTCACTGCCTGGGGTTCTTGCAAAAAAACAGGATGGGAGCAAAAATCATCTCATCTACTAATGCCTAAAGCATCTCTTCACTGAGGAATCTTAATTGGGCCCAATTCTTTTCCCTATTACCTGCTCCCTGACATAGCCCCACTATGTAAGTCAGGTCAAGGTTAGCTGCCATGGCCTGCAAGCTAAGGCCCCTGGGATGTGCTTAATAAGAGCCAAGGGGGCATCACTCAGGCCCTCACCTTTTTAAAAATAGTTCCTTGTCTGTAACTAACAGCAACTAGCGGTAGCTGTGATCCACATTCAAAAAAACTTTAGCAATCTGAACTTACTAAACTTAGATCCTAAAGCATTTTATCCTGGCTGAGTCAAAAACCTCAATCTGTCCGAATTTTATGTGCACAATTTTTGTCTCTAATTCTTAAGAACCTGAACCCAGGTCCCATTTATAATAACATCCTGTGTTGATCTATTCAAATTAGGACCCAATCATGAGGAATCAGAAAAAGATATAAAATTTTATCTTTATTACTAACAAAGCTGATGGGAACATAGTTTCAGACCTGCTGCCAACAGGTTTTCAATACATCCTCTACCTGTCAGTTAAACTTACCCACCCAATTCCTGGGTGGGAATGCTAGAAAAAATCAGAACCTTTCTTGCTTGATATGCTACCTTTAAAAAGACGGAGGAAAGGGTGTAATGGTTAATTTTATGTATCTACCTGGCTGGGCCATGGTACCCAGATATTTAGCCAAACATTATTCTGGATGCTTCTGTGAGAGTATTTTGAATGGATTTTGTGTAAAATAGATTGGCCTCCATAACGTGAGTGGACCTCATCCAATCAGCTGAAGACTCTAATGGAACAAAAAGATTAACTTCCCTAAGCAAGAAGGAACTATTCTGGCTCCTGGGTGGCTCAGTTGGTTAAGTGTCTGCCTTAGGCTCAGGTCATGATCCCAAGGTCTTGGGATTAAGCCCTGCTTCGGGCTCCCTGCACAACATGGAACCTGCTTCTCTCTCTACTCCCCACTTGTGTCCTCCCTCTCTCATTTTTTTTCTTGCTATCTCCGTCTCTGTCTCTCTCTCCAATAAATTAATAAATTTTTTAAAAAATTAACTATTTGGTAGTGGCTTGTCTTTGGACTTTGTCTACAACAGGAACTCTTCCTGGTTAACCAGCACGCTTGCCTTTGGACTTGGACTGCGCTCCTTCCTGCATCTTCAGCCTGCCATCCTCCACCATCAGATTTGGGGCTCATCAAGCCTCCACACAGTCCTGAGAGCCAATTCCTTAAGACAAATCTCTTTTTCTGTATACGCATGTCCAACTGGTCCTGTTTCCCTGAAGAACCCTGACTAACTCAGGGGACTGAGTGGGAAATGTTACTGCATTCTCAGGTCCCTTTCCAAACCCACTATCTCATCAGCTTGATGAATCCTTCTTCCTGCCTCAGCAACCAGAGGACAAAGTGGGGAGATAAGCCAGTCAGTGGTGGTATTCTCATGTTTTCCTCCTGAAAGCAGGAAGAGTGGAGAACTTCTATTATTTGGACCCTAGATCTTCCTTCTGGAGTGACACAGACCTAGTATAATCTTTCCTATGCCCAATAGCCTCACAGTTATTTTTGCCAGTTGATCTCATATATGCTTAGCACTTCCAGACGAAACAGAGAATTTTCAACATTTTGCTTCTTTTGTGAAAATTGATTCACTTTAGGGGTGCCTGGTGGCTCAGTCAGTTAAGTATCTGTCTTGAGCTCCTATGATCCCAAGGTCCAGGGCTGGAGTCAGCATTGGGTTCCCCGCTCTGCAGGGAGTCTGCTGCTCCCTTTGCCTCTGCTGCTCCCCGTGCTTATGCTTTCTTTCTCTTTCCCCCCTCCCTCTCCCTCCCTCTCTCTTTCTCTATCAAATACATAAATAAAATCTGTAAAAACAGTTTTTAAAAATAAATAAATTAATTAAAAAGAAGTTGATTCACTTTGCATTTGAGTCATAGCCCAGGCACCAGGTATAAGGCAGCAAATGAAAACTTTGATTCAGACAAACCTGATTTCAAACCACTGGTGCTCCCATTGATAAATCATCGGGCATTAAGTAGCACAATCTCTTGATTCACATTTTTCTGTGTTGTAGATTTGAAATAACAATCTGCCTAGTAGAATTTTCATAGGAATTAAATTGAATAATAAAGGTGAAAATATTTTGCACAACATCTAGGGCACATCTTCCAGTTACCACTGCATTCCTGAGATTATAAAAATGCTCCTGTGAAAAAGGGGGTCAGTATTTCCCAAACTCTGGCTTTGTCAATGTGGCCATTGCCTGTCTCTGTCAGTTTCCAAGGAAGATGTTGACAAAATTCTTTTCCTGACCAAATTTTAATCAGGCCCTTTAAACTCCTTTTAAGTCCATCTGTGTACTTTCTTGTAAAATCCAGTTTTAACAAGAATTCTAAGCCAGTTTAGCATGAATCTACCACCCTTTGTATCCGAATGCCCTGGCCTGATTTCAGCAGCAATCCTATTAGGTTGGTTTTGCAAAAAGAACTCCAGACCATCCCCCACCCCAAGCTCATGTCTCCTCTTGGTAATTTTCTATCCGCTGTTCCTCCCTACTTTTGGCTACAGATCTTCAATGTCCTTGTTCTGTTCAGAATGAAGCCCAATTCTATAATGGGTTCTCCTTTTTCCTATTATAATAGTGCTGAATAAAATTTGCCTTTACCACTTTAACTTCCATTCTGCCCTGGTTTAATTTGACAACATCCACAAAGGGAGAAGAGGAAAACAAAAGCAAATTACATTTTATATTTAGCAGAGCCTTTCCCTAAAACCCCAATGCAGAGTTCTCTGGTGACTTGGGCTAGAGGAAGTGCCTTAGAGTGCAGACCTCCAGGTAGCTCCTATTCCATCTGTCTTTCTATCTCCTTCCCTCTCTCTTTATACGTGCAAAGGGTAGCATTAGCCTAACTAGTTATAGAGGGGTGTAATGGAGGATATGAAATCATGAGTGTAGAATAGAAGAAAAGGGACAGAGTTTAGGAAGGCTGGCATAGATATGTTACCAACCAGCCTACATGGGACCTTGTCTTATTAGGTCCAATGTGTTCTAGGCACATAGAGGGAGAAAACCATCCATGTTCTGCTGTGCATGTATGTGCATAACTAAACTCACTAGAAACATGTCCCAGTCAAACAGTCCTGAGCCGCTAACTTTAAAACTCTTGAAGAATTGACGGGCAGGAGGTCATATGATGTCCATGTAGGAAAAAAGTATCTTATGTATATTGTTTCTCTTATCCTTGCAATATTCACACGTGAGAGATACATCAAAACACTATTCTTTTCATTCCTGAGAAGAATATTCCTTATCCAGGTACTCCCTAGCCAGCGTGTCACTTAGTAAGGGCGCAGATCTAAACAATGAGCATTGCAATATGTTTTTAATTTAAGGAAGAACGTGAGAATGCCAGCTCAGGAAATTGTAAAATCCAGAGATTGTATGGTTTCAGGCACAACCAAATGCAGGTGTTTTTAATGCCATTACACCTTTGTCTCTTACAATATCTCTTAGCTTGAGTTTCCTCTGTATGAGCTTCATCATTCTGCACTCCTGTCTCATGTCAAAGTGATGCAGTCAGCAGGACAAGACTACATGTGGTACTTATGATTCCTGATCTAAGGGAGTGGTTTACCATCTTTCAACATCTATACCACTTCCCCAAATTTCATTGACCCAGTCCAGCGCATATGCTATGGCTTACATCTGTTGTTAGGTCCAGGGAGATGGGATCCTATCCCTGCCATTGGCTTAGGGTAGTGAATGATTGCTATGTTTTATAGATACCCTAATTCTTTGAGGACTCTTGCTCTGTTTCTAAGAATTTACCAGATAATGAACGCAGCCTCTGCAAAAATTACTCTGCAATCACCTTTTCCAGTCTCCCTTGAGTCCAGAGAATAGACATGAGTACTATATTCCCCCCATCAGACTCATCCATGGGAGATTCATTCAAAATAGAGCAATGGGAGGGATCAGGTTCCATTTGAATGTATCCATGGCAAGGGTAGCTGTTGACACAACACATGTCAGAGTTGTGTTGTTGTCATCTTTGGGCTTTGTTTCTGGCAATTCATCCTCTTGCATGAACGATTCTGTGACACTCTGATTCTTCGTGCCACCTAATAATACATTCTTTTTCCCCCACTAAATTAGAAAGGGTTGAATCAGATGTCTGCAACTTATTACTTTGACTATTAGAGCTGCCCACCCTGCTGATGGGAAGTGGAGGTCCTAGTTTGATAGCCATAGCATTTTGACATGGTTTGGGAGAGGGTAAATTCTCTAACACAAGCAGTATTGGATTATCAAAACGTCCCTGATACCCACCCCGATCTGTAGCGATGTATCAGAGATTCTCACTAATGAAATGATTCATTGACTTGTCAGTTAATGAGACACTCTCAGGAGCATCCTCTGGTGAAAGAGGTATTTCCTTACTTTCATCCAATCGGCTGGCCCTTTCGGTGCGGTCAACCAGCATAAACACTGTGCTGGGGCGGCACCTGAAGCTGCCGCCTTGCGTGGGCCGCAGCCCTCTAATTGCTTATCCTGCTTCTCTTCCGAACCCCGGCTTTGGATACGGGTTCCTTCCATTTATATTGAACGTCTTTCCTTTATTCTCTTCCACATGTAAGATAAAATACTTCCTTCTTCAGCTTTTTGGGGCTCTTTTTCACCCTGTGTGCAATTTGGCCTACTTCCATGATTTTTACATTTCCCACAGAGTTTCAGTAGGCATTCTGCCATCTTGGCCTCATTAAACGTCATTGGCCAAGCCAATTCCCACTGTCCACCTCATAAGGGGAAGATGGCTCAGACATATGCTATAGCGTGCTGGTGTCCTTTTACCACCATATCTACTACTTTGGTGGTGTGTCCAGATCCATTTGCTCTCCATGTTCCAAATCTCACCATTTAGCAAAATATGTCTATTGTTTATGTTTATGGAGGACCTTCTGAAAGAGAAGATCCAACTGGGATCTTAATAAAATTGGCCTTGAGGGGTGCCAGGGTGGCTCAGTTGGTTAAGTGACTGCCTTCAGCTCAGGTCATGATCCCGGAGTCCTGGGATCGAGTCCCACATAGGAATCCCGGCTCTATGGGGAGTCTGCTTCTCCCTCTGACTTTCTCCCCTCTCATGCTTTCTCTCACTCTCTCTTAAATAATTAAATAAAATCTTTAATAAATAAATAAATAAATAAATAAAATTGGCCTTTGAGTTATTGCTGAGGTGTCACTTTTTAAGATCAATTTTCTATGAAATTTCATACGGTTTTATGACAGTTTTCAACTCAGCTTTTGTAAACCCGGTTAATGATGTTGCAACTTCCCCTGAGCATTCACTGGTCCCACGTGCTCTAGGGCAGCAGCTGTTACAAAGCAGCTGGAAGACGCTAGGCATTGCATAGACAATACAAACCCTATATACAGGGAATAAAATAAGTGTATTTTATAACAAAGTAAAGCTAAATTGCTTGTGAATCAGAGTAGCTCTCCAGAATAGGACACTGGGATACACTGTGATAAAGGAAGATGCTAAGAATGGGCAGATAAGAGACCTGAACTCTAGTCCCAACCTGCCTTCAATACTGTAACCTCGAGCAGGTCCTGTCATCCATCAGGACTGCTGAGTTTTCATCTGAAAAGTGAGAGGCATAGACTAAATCAGGTGTCCTCATTTATTTTATTATTTTTTAAAGATTTTATTTATTTATTTTACACATAGAGGGAGAGAGATCACAAGTAGGCAGAGAGGCAGGCAGAGAGAGAGGAGGAAGCAGGCTCCCTGCTGAGCAGAGAGCCCAATGTGGGCCTGGATCCCAGGACCCTGAGATCATGACCTGAGCCAAAGGCAGAGGCCTTAACCCACTGAGCCACCCAGGCGCCCTTATTATTTTTTTATTAAGTGTAGTTGGCACACTATTTTCAGGTGTGCAATGTACTGATTGGGCAACACTACATGTTATGCTGTGTTTACCTCGAGTATAGCTGCCACCTGTCACCATAAAATGTTATTACAATACCACTGACTATATTACCCACGCTGTACCTTTCACCCCTGGGACTTCTTCATTAATAAGTGGAGCCCTGTAATTCCTGCCAGTTCACCCATTCTGCCCATCCCTACCCCTGCCTCCCTCTGGCAACCAGCAATTTTTTAATCTGTTTCTGTTTTTTTTATATATATATATTTATTTGTTTGTTTTAGATTCTACATATCTGTGAAATCACATGGTATTTGTCTTTTTCTGACTTATTTCACTTAGCGTAATACCCTCCAGGTCCATCCATGATGTCACAAATATTTTAGGCGTTGTGGGCCATATATTCTTTGTTGCAACTAATTCAGTTCTACAATTTTAGTGTGAAAAGAGCCATAGGGCACTATATAAGAGAATGGAACACGGTTGTGTTCCAATTTACAAAAGCAGGCAGTGGGCCAATTTGACCTATGGGACATAGTTTTCTGACCCCTTGACTAAATGATCTCTAAAGGCAACACATGTCTACTCTAATATTACCTGATCCCAAATACAGGTAAGATATGGAATAGCAAAATTCCCAAAATAATTTTAAGATTAGACTGTAGTAATAATATTTGATTTACATTAAAGTTATATTTTGTACATTTTCCATAATGCCTAGTCCCTCACACTAGTTCCTCAATATTACAACCCCTTCAGTTTCCATGGCACACACACACACACACACCCATTTCCCTCATAAGTTCAAATTGATGGACTCTCAAACTGTGGCCACTTGAAAATCAGTGTTCTAAATGTGTTCATTGCTTATAGGAAATTTTGATAAGTCTTGAAGCATAGGCTGACTCAGAAACAATCTTTTTATTCCATCAATTAAATAAATATTTATTAAGAACTTATGTACTTGTGCTGGGAGCTGGGAATAAAATAATGGACAAACCAGATATGGTTCATATATTCAAAGTCTAAATAGTCCACAATAATTGATTAAATATTTTAATCACAACTTCTTAATAAGTTTTATTAATTTAATACTGCAAATATAGATGCATGAGCCAAAATACCTATGTTCTTGTCTTAAATTACTACTTGGATGGCTTTGGTCCAGTTCTTTAAGTTTTGTGAGCTTTACTTTTCTCCACTATAAAATAGTGACAGTTACATACCTACCTTAAAGGGTATTTGAGGAACATGAAGTGTTCATTTCATGTGAAATGTTATTTATAAGGGACAAATTTTATACACATAATGCATTATTGAGTAAAAGTTTTTTATGACCTAATGTTCATTTAGTTTAGAATTGTCAGATATATGTTCATAATTGCATTTTTTCCTTCAGGACTATTTCAGAATTTTCTGATCAGCCCCCTGGATAATTTGATCTTTATTTATTAAACATTCATTATATATATATATATATATATATATATATATATATATATATTTTATTCTCATGAAATGTGGAAGTGAATTTCTTTATAAGCATATGACCTATACATTAAAATTGGTGGACTAATTGAGAGTCATCCACACTGTGCTCATTATGGAAAAGTCAGCTTCTGGAAGTTCCCTTATGCATTGAAGTTCCCATGACATCGTCATCCTTCTGAACCCCCCACCCCATACGGAGGTAAATTGGAGACCAACATCGGTAATTCCAATGTGTGTCACTTCAAGAACAGGACATTAATCTAATTAATTTGGCTAAATTGTAAAAATAACATTGTATTAAATATTATTGGTTGGCCCAGCCCCCTTCCTGGGCACCTAACACATATGATTGCTTCTTTTTCCCCCCACAAATACCTTGTTTGATATTTTCTCCATTTTAAAACATGCTCACAGTTAACAAGCAGATGGACCAGGATTCAATCCCAAATTAGTCTGACTTTAAAACACCTGCTCATTTCTCAAATTATACAGTGTTCTTTCTTTTTTTTCTTCCCCAGTTTTAGTCTAAATTTAGCTTTCAGATAATCTACAACCATGTTGGAGAGCCACTGAGATAACTTGGTTTCTATTCATGTGAGAAGAGTAAAACCATCGTGACTACGAACTCATCCTAAAAGAGAGACCAGATGCTGGAATGTAGTTAAAATACAACAAACCAGAGGCAGAGGGGTGGGATGAACGTGAGAACACTCCTTTGCGCCTGCCTCTCATTCTAGGGGTGGGGTGGGCACATTGGGAGAGGCAGTATAGCAGAAGATAAAATAACTCTAAAAGAGCAAAGACATAGGAGAAAGGAAAAATAAAGGGGGAGAAATTGGAGTGGGAGAGGAACCATGAGAGACTATCGCCCTGGGAAACCGACGGAGGGCTTTAGAAGGGAGGGCAGTGGGGGGATGGGATGGCCCAGTGATGGGTATTAAGGAGGGCGTGTATTGCATGGAGCACTGGGTGTTATACACAAATAATGAATCATGGAACACTACATCAAAAACTAATGATGTACTGTATGGTGTCTAACATAACATAATAAAAAATAAATAAAAATTAAAAAAAAAATAAAGGCGCCTGGGTGGCTCAGTGGGTTAAGCCTCTGCCTTCAGCTCAGGTCATGATCTCAGGGTCCTGGGATTGAGCCCCACCTCGGGCTCTTTGCTTGGTGGAGAGCCTGTTTCTTCCTTGCTCTCTGCCTGCCTCTCTGCCTACTTGTGATCTCTCTCTCTCTGTCAAATAAATAAATAAAATATATTAAAAAATAAAATAAAATAAAAAATAAAAGAACAAAGATGGGATGAATGGGGCACATCTTTAGATCAAAGTTACAAATTACACTTATAGATTAAAGTTACAAATTACCTGGGTATACCACATTTCCATTTCTAACCTCCCACAAATTGCTGTGAATCCTTCCAGTCCTTTTGAAATTTAAGCCTACAGAGTCCCTGTTTCTCCACTCGAAGGATGAGGAGCTGACTACCCAGAAGGGAAATCAAAGTCCTTATTTATCCTCTTTCTTATGCCTGGAGCCAACTCTAAACACTCAACTCCACATTCTTCCCCTCAGAAAATGACTCAGGTCTCCTGACCTTCCTGGACTCAAAGGATCTCCTTCTGTAAATGAAAGGGAAAGAGAAAGAATACAAACAGAACTCTTTCTTTTTTCTTTCTTCCTTTTTTTTTTCTTTTAAGTAGTCTCCATGCCCAGTGTGGAGCCCAATGTGGGACTTGAACTCATGACCCTCACATCAAGACTTGAGCTGAGACCAAGAGTCAGATGTTTAACTGACTGAGTCACCCAGGCACCCCAAACAGAACTCTTTAAAGGAACCCACAGAGCCTGTTACACTTTCCTGATAACCTAAATGTGCACCCCATGCCCTTCTCTACCAAACCTCCGACTTGAAGTGCAGCTCTTCCAAGAGAAGCTCTGGAGAGGTATCTGGTAGTAAGTATACTTGCAGGGGACAAGAAGGGACTTTGGGAAAACAACACTTTAATGGAATTACACATCCAGGATCTTTTAGAGGCAAGATTTCAGAGAAGTTGCCTTCACTTTGTGATCCTCCACTTCTCTCCAGGGAAAGAGGGTTGATTATCCCTATACTCCTCAGCTCCATGAGGACAGGGCTTTGTGTAGCTGACCACCCAGAACAGTGCCTGGCAAGGAAAGAGAACTAGTTAATAAAGGAGAAAGGGAGAAGGAAGGGGAGGGAAGAAGGGGGGGAAATGAAAAAAAGTAACAGAGAATTATTTCTGTAAAGTGACTGTGTTGAAGTTTGAACCTCAGTCCCTTAAAATGTGGCCTAATTTGGAAATAGGGTTGTTATAAATGTAATTCATTAAGATGAGGACATACTGGAGTGGGGCAGGCCCTTTACCTAACATGGCCAGTGTCCTTATAAAAAGGAGAAGTTTGGACAGGGACACACATACAGAAGAAAACAGGAAGGCAGAAGTCGGAGTGATGCCTCCACAAGCCAAAGAACTCAGGCATTGCCGACCAACCACCAGAAACCAGAGGAGAGCCAGAAACAGACTCTCCCCTGAAACGTCTGAAGGGCATAGCCTTCCTATAGCCTTAATCTCAAACTTTTGGCCTCTGAACTGTGAGACTATAAATATCTGTTCTTTAAGCCACACAGTTTGAAGTACTGTGTTGCAGAAGCCCCAGGAAACCATCACACCTTATAAGCTTATCTTTTTAGGCTACTATTTTTAACCAGTTTCCCCTATTGATTCATTTCCTTCTTCATGTATTTACTGGTATAAGATCCAAAGTGATCTTTAAGGTATTAAGCATGATCACCCTCCCCTAACCCCCATGTTTTAAAATATCCTAATGGCTCCCCATCACCCATTGGAGTGAGGCTGATAAGGCCCTGTGTGTCCCTCCCTGTCCCTCATCACACCCTTATCTAAGCTGTAGAAACACAGGGCTTCTCAGACTCTCTGACCCCTTTTCTGGATCCCACTGCAGACTCAAGTCTGCCATTCTTTGAACAAGACCCGAATGGCACAGAGAGGTTAGCCCCGTTTCCCTAATCATCTGCTCTCCAATTGTCATGCAGGGCGCAGCAGAAATATTTTTCTAAGACTTCAGGATTTTTCTGGCTGAAAAGATAGTTATTTATATATGTTAAATTCTGCTTGAATCCCCTTAGGCCTAGTATCATAAGCTTCAGTAATAAATCAAGCAAACACATCAAAGAAATAAAACTTTGCTGAGCTTCATCCCTGAATCATTGAAAAAGTGTCCTTTGGCACCCTGGCAAAAAGCAGCTTTTAGCCTGATGATTTTTCCATTGCATTAGTTCCTGATTTCAAAGGCATTAGGTGGAGGGGAAGGTGATAGCTCTTCGCGGTCTTCAAAAATGGAAGGAAATGAAAACACTTAAATTCTCTATTATGCTTGAATGCTCCCCTCCACTTAACTGCGAGTTTTGGGTTTTTCATTAACTTCTTACTAGTAATTAACTTACCTGAGCATAATCAACAAATAATAAAATGCTGTGGCAGAAGAAGAAATTAGTGTGCAAACATTCCCTAGAATTATTGAGAAAATCACAGGGACAAACGATGCACTCAGGATGTAGCCATCTTTCCTGAGAACCACCCCTTACCGCATTACCAACTGGGGTGATTTTCCCAGTGTTCCATCTCTAGGCTCTTATGAAACTATTTTCTACACTCATGCTTGCTTATGTAAAAGGTCTACAGAATCATAGTACTCTGTTGCACTCTAGGAAGAAAGAGAGGAAATTATTTGGAATATGAAATGGGTGAAAAGGCTTGAGAGTTTCCCAAAAGGTAATTTCTCCTTGAATGAGACATCCTTAGGAATGAACCATTGAATACTGAATCTCTGCTTTGAGACCTTTCTCTAAGATTTACAGACACTTTTGACTCAGAGACAAAAGAAAAGGTGATGGCATTGTCAACACTTCCCATTTACTCCTTCTTTGAATGTGAAAGAAAGACAAAAAAAAAAAAAGTTTACCTTTGATTCTCTGAACTAGGCAGGGGTTTGATTGGTGAGAATGTGATTGGGGTTTATCAGATGTGGGTTGAAACCTAACCATTCCAGCTTCTTAATTCCAGAACCAATTCCATTCTGTGCTAATGAACGTGGAACAGTGTTTCTGGCTAAAGGATAAAGGCCCTTTCCTGGAAGAACTTCACAAAGTCTTAACTGTATGAAGCCTCAAGTTGGTGTGATGGAGTTTGGGACTGCAGATCTCACTGGATGCTGGCAGTCAGGTTGCTCAGGGTGATGGAGGCCTGTAAGGGAATTTAGGAGGGACGCAGAGTGGCTGTCAGGACACATGACTGATACTCTTCACCTGCTCTGCATGGCTCATGTTTTTATCCCTCTACATACTGGGATGAAGCAGACGTGGTAGGCGGAGTTGAAGGCTGAACACTCTGCTGGATGACCTAACTTGTCACATAGCAGTGGCTTTGAACAAATTGATTAACCTCTTTGACCTCCACCTCCTCATTCAAAAAATTGAAATTAGAATACCCCTTTCAGAGGTTATTATGAAGAAGGACTGATGCAATGTATATGAAACATTTTGAAATAATAGTAAGTGTATTCCTAATGATACTTACCATATTCCAGTCTTGTATAAGCACTCTAAAGGTGTTTTAGCAGGTAATGAACTTATAACTGTGTATTGTTCCTGTCCCTATTATTTAGATGAATAATAGGTACCAAAATGTTTAGTTTCAAAATGTATAAACTTATACAGTGTGCATCTATTATTATTACTATTATTATTATTTCCTATAATTACCATCTTTTCATTTATAATCTCATTATTTCTCAACAGCATTAAGTGCAAAAATAGGGTGGAACAAAAGAGAAATATTCAAATGTATAGCTGTAAGTGTGTAACACTCTGCATCTTTCCCTTTTATTTGGCTACTTTGCTTGTTTGTACATCATTGTGGATATATTCCATCTTGATGGCTTAGGAATGTACCAGTAACCAGAATTTGATTTCATTTTGTCTACTTCTGTCCATCTCTGCAGTCACTTACCAGTCCACCATCTTGCCCAGCCTGTATTAAAGAAAAAAGCTTCTCGATGAGTTTCTTGACTAGGGTCTCGCTCCCTTCCTGTCTAATCCCCACACTCCATGTGGTGTTTCCCAAATACAACTGTGCCATCTTTCACAGTTTATAACTGACCCCACAGTGAATTCTAAACCACTCATGTTGTTTTACATGAAGGCCCTTCTCTTCTTAGTTCCCCACCTCATCTTCCACCTCTTCCTCTTGTGCCACCCTCCACCCTTGTCCCATACCATTCCATGCTTCCAAATCTCCTGGGCCTCCTTCATTACAGTCAATTCTGCCAGAATGTGGTATGTGCATTCCTAAAAACCATGGGCTATGCAAAATTATGCAATATAGGTCACAAGACTTATGGGATCAAGGGCATAGCAGACTCCAAAATTTCATTTATGATATACATAGAAAAAAAGCAGAAACCTAGTAAAAATGGGAACACAGTTTTATACCTGCCAGATGGTTAAGACACCCATAAAGACTACAGAAAAAGTAGACCCTGACCTTGAAAAAGACCAAAGGTGTGTTCATATACGTGAGAATCAAAAGGGTCCAGATTGTGAGCAGATGCAAATTGGTGGCAGGAAGGCTACTTTGAATTATAGGGAAAGATGTTACAGTGATGTGGAAAGCAGGTTGGGGCTCATGACACTCAGGGGACATCTGAAGTGCCAGTGGACATTTGAGGTGCTCCATGTTTCATTTTGGTGTTCCTACACAGCTGGGTTCAGCAAGTGTGCTTTTCTGCGTTCAACAGTGTCTCTCAGAGTCACACATAAACAAATGCAAAATTTACCCATGCTCAAATTATCCCTTAATATATTAACTAGATTAGAATACACTTACTTTTTCAAAACAAGTGGTGCAACTGACTGTGTTTGGATGGGCCATGGTTTATCCTGCTCCCGAGTCTGTGCTATGCTGGACTTTTCCATAGAACACACTTGCCTCCCTTCATTTTTGTAAATGTCACTTATCCTTTATATCTTAACTTAAACACAATTTACTGCAAGAAGTTTTCTTTCAGAACTTCAACATGTTCCAAGTAAGCTTTTCTAAAAACTAATCCAATCCTACTTTCAACAGAACTCTTCTAAACCTAGACCCATTAATTCAAAGTACACTGTGAGAATATTTCTTTTTTTTTTTAATTATTTGCCCCAGGTGTACAGGTCTGTGAGTCATCAGGCTTATATCTGTCACAGCACTCACCATAGCACAAACCTTCCCCAATCTCCATAACCCATCCACCCTATCCCTACCCTCACACCCCCCAGTAAATCTCAGTTCTGTGCGATTAAGAGTCTTTTACAGTTTGTCTCCTTCCCAATCCCATCTTGTTTCATTATTTTTCCCTCGCTACCCCCATGACCCCTCACCCTGACCCTCAAGTCCCTCATATCAGAGAGATCATATGATAATTGTTTTTCTCTGATTGACTTATTTCGCTTAGCATAATACCCTCTAGTTCTATCCACATCATTGCAAATGGCAAGATTTCATTTCTTTTGATGGCTGAATAGTATTCCACTTTATATATATATAAAGTGTATATATATATATATATATACATACTGTATGTATATATGTATATACTGTGTGTATATATATATATATATATACACACACACATACCACATCTTCTTTATCCATTCATCTGTTGATGGACACCTAGGTTCTTTCCATAGTTTGGCTATTGTGGACATCACTGCTATAAACATTCAGGTGTATGTGCCCCTGAGGATCACTACCTTTGTATCTTTAGGGTAAATACCCAGTAGTGCGATTGCTGGGTCATACGGTAGCTCTATTTTCAACTTTTTGAGGAACCTCCATATTGTTTTCCAGAGTGGTTGCACCAGCTTGCATTCCCACCAACAGTGTAGGAGGGTTCCCCTTTCTCCACATCCTCGCGAACATCTGCCGTTTCCTGACTTGTTGATTTTAGCCATTCTGACTGGTGTGAGGTGGTATCTCACTGTGATTTTGATTTGTATTTCCCTGGTCCTGAGTACTATTGAGCACTTTCTCATGTGTCTGTTGGCCATTTGAATGTCTTCTTTGGAGAAATGTCTGTTCACGTATTCTGCCCATTTCTTGACTGGGGTATTCGTTCTATGGTTGTTGAGTTTGAGAAGCTCTTTATAGATTTTAGACACAAGCTCTTTATCTGATATGTCATTAGCAAATATCTTATCCCATTCTGTCAGTTGTCTTTTGGTTTTGTTGACTGTCTCCTTTGCTGTGCAAAAGCATTTGATCTTGATGAAGCCCCAGTAGTTCATTTTTGCCCTTGCTTCCCTTGCCTTTGGTGATGTTCCTACAAGGAAGTTGCTGCGGCTGAGGTCGTAGAGATTGCTGACTGTGTTCTCCTCAAGGATTTTGATGGATTCCTGCATCACATTGAGGTCTTTCATCCATTTTGAGTTTATCTTTGTGTGTGGTGTAAGAGAATGGTCAAGTTTCATTCTTCTGCATGTGGTTGACCAATTTTCCCAGGACCATTTATTGAAGAGAAGATCTTCTTTTCCATTGGATATTGTTTCCTGGTTTGTCAAAGATTAGTTGACCATAGAGTTGAGGGTCCATTTCTGGGCTCTCTATTCTGTTCCATTGATCTATGTGTCTGTTTTTGTGCTGGTACCATGCTGTCTTGATGATGACAGCTTTGTAATAGAACTTGAAGTCTGGAATTATGATGCCACCAACTTTGGTTTTCTTTTTCAATATTTCTCTGGCTATTCGGGCTCTTTTCTGGTTCCATATAAATTTTAGAATTATTTGTTCCATTTCTTTGAAACAAAATGCTGGTATTTTGATGGGGATTGCATAAATGTGTAGATTGCTCTAGGTAGCATAGACATTTTCACAATATTTGTTCTTCCCATCCATGAGCATGGAATGTGTTGCCACTTCTTTGTGTCTTCCTCAATTTCTTTCATGAGTACTTTATAGTTTTCTGAATACAGATTCTTTGCCTCTTTGGTTAGGTTTATTCCTAGGTATCTTATGGTTTTGGGTGCAATTGTAAATGGGATTGACTCCTTAATTTCTCTTTCTTCTGTTTTGTTGTTGGTATATAGAGATGCAACTGATTTCTGTGCATTGATTTTATATCCTGACACTTTACTGAATTCCTGTATGAGTTCTAGCAGTTTTGGAGTGGAGTCCTTTGGGTTTTCCACATAAAGAATCATATCATCTGCAAAGAGTGAGAGTTTGACTTCTTTGCTGATTTGGATGCCTTTCATTTCTTTTTATTATCTGGTTGCTGAGGCTAGGACTTCCAATATTATTTGAATAGCAGCGGTGATAGTGGACATCACTATCCTGACTTTAGGGGAAAAGCTCTCAGTTTTTCTCCATTGAGAATGATATTCGTTGTGGGTTTTTCATAGATGGCTTTGATGATATTGAGGTATGTACCCTCTATGCCTACACTGTGAAGAGTTTTGACAAGAAAGGGTGCTGTACTTTGTCAAATGCCTTTTCAGCATCTATTGAGAGGATCATATGGTTCTTGTTCTTTCTTTTATTAATGTCTTGTATCACATTGATTGATTTGTGAATGTTAAACCAAACTTGCAGCCCGGGAATAAATCCCACCTGGTCATGGTGAATAATCCTTTTAATGTGCTGTAGGATTCTATTGGCTAGTATTTTGTTGAGGATTTTTGCATCTGTGTTCATCAAGGATACATATCTGTAATTCTCCTTTTTGACAGGGTCTTTCCCTTGTTTTGGGATCAAGGTAATGCTGGCCTCATAAAGTGAGTTTGGAAGTTTTCCTTCCATTTCTATTTTTTGGAACAATTTCAGGAGAATAGGTATTAATTCTTCTTTGAATGTTTGGTAGAATTCCCCTAGGAAGCCATCTGGCCCTGGGCTCTAGTTTGTTGGGAGATTTTTGATGAATGCTTCAATCTCCTTACTGTTTATGGGTCTATTCAGGTTTTCAATTTCTTCCTGGTTCAATTTTGGTAGTTTATATTTCTCTAGGAATGCATCCATTTCTTCCAGATTGTGAAATTTGCTGGTGTATTGTTCGTCATAATATATTCTTATAATTTTTTGTATTTCTTTGGTGTTGGTTGTGATCTCTCCTTTTTCATTCATGATTTTATTAGAGTTTTTTGTCTTTTCTTTTGGATAAGTCTGGCCAGGGGTTTATCAATCTTGTTAATTCTTTCAACGAACCAGCTCCTAGTTTCATTGATTTGTTCCACTGTTCTTTTGGTTTCTATTTCATTGATTTCTGCTCTGATCTTTATTATGTCTCTTCTCCTGCTGCATTTAGTCTTTCTCTGCTGTTCTTTCTCCAGCTCCTTTAGGTGTATGGTTAGGTTGTGTACTTGAGACCTTTCTTGTTTCTTGAGAAAGGCTTGTATTGCTATATACTTTCCTCTCAGGACTGCCTTGTGCTGTGTCCCAAAGACTTTGAACAGTTGTGTTTTCATTTTCATTTATTTCCATGGATTTTTTAAATTCTTCTTTAATTTCCTGGTTGACCCATTCATTCTTGAGTAGGATGTTATTTTTTTTTTTTTAAAGATTTTATTTATTCATTTGACACAGAGAGAGAGAGATTACAAGTAGGCAGAGAGGCAGGCAGAGAGAGAGGAGAGAGGAGGAAGCAGGCTCCCTGCCGAGCAGAGAGCCCGATGCGGGCCTCGATCCCAGGACCCTGGGATCATGACCTGAGCCGAAGGCAGTGGCTTTAACCCACTGAGCCACCCAGGCGCCCTGAGTAGGATGTTATTTAGCCTCTATGTATTTGAGTTCTTTCCAACTTTCCTCTTGGGATTAAATTTTAGTTTCAGAGCATTATGGTCTGAAAATACTCAGGGAATGTTCCCAATATTTTGGTATCGGTTGAGACCTGATTCGTGACCCAGAATATGGTCTATTCTGGAGAATGATCCATGTGCACTAGAGAAGAATGTGGATTCTGTTGTTTTGGGATGGAATGTTCTGAATATATGTGTGATGTCCAGCTGTCCAATGTGTCATTTAAAGCCTTTGTTTCCTTGCCAATCTTTTGGTTTGATGATCTGTCCATTTCAGTAAGGGGGTGTTAAAGACCCCTACTATTGGGGCACCTGAGTGGCTCAGTGGGTTAAGCCTCTGCCTTCAGCTCAGGTCATGATCCCAGGGTCCTGGGATCGAGCCACACATCCGACTCTCTGCTCAGCGGAGTCTTCTCCCGCCTCTCTCTCTGTCCACCTCTCTGCCTACTCGTGATGTCTCTCTGTCAAATAAATAAATAAAATCTTAAAAAAAGTCCCCTACTATTATTGTATTATTGTCAATGTGTTTCTTTGATTTTGTCATTAATCAGTGTATATAATTGGCTGTTCCCATGTTAGCGGCATAGATATTTAAAATTGTTAGATCTTCCTGTTGGACAGATCCTTTAAGTATGATATAGTGTCCTTCCTCATCTCTTATTATATTCTTTGGCTTAAAATCTAATTTATCTGATATAAGGAGTGCAACTCCAGCTTTCTTTTGATGTCCATTGGCATAGTAAATTGTTTTCCACTCCCTCACTTTAAATCTGGAGATGTCTTTGGGTGTAAAATGAGTTTCTTATAGACAGCATATCAATGGGTCTTTTTATTATTATTATTTGACAGAGAGCAAGAGATCTCAAGTAGGCAGAGAGGCAGGGAGAGAGAGAGGAGGAAGCAGGCTCCCCGCTGAGCAGGGAGCCCGATGCGGGCCTCTATCCCAGGATCCCGAGATCATGACCTGAGCCGAAGGCAGAAGCTTTAACCCACTGAGCCACCCAGGCACTCATCAATGGGTATTTTTCTTTCCTTTATCCATTCTGATACCCTGTGTCTTTTAGTTGGGACATTTATTCCATTTAAATTCAGGGTAACTATTGAGAGATAGGAATTTAGAGCCATTGTATTGCCTATAAGGTGACTGTTACTGTATATTGTGTCTCTTCCTTTCTGGTCTATGTTTCTTTTAGGCTTTCTTTGCTTAGAGGACCCCTTTCAATATTTCCTGTAGGGCTGGCTTGGTGTTTCCAAATTCCTTTAGTTTTTGCTTGTCCAGGAAGCTTTTAATCTCTCCTTTTATTTTCAATGACAGCCTAGCTGGATATAATATTCTTGGCTGCATATTTTTCTCATTTAGTGCTCTGAATACATCATGCCAGTTCTTTCTGGCCTGCCAGGTCTCTGGATAGGTCTGCTGTCCATCTAATATTTCTACCATTGTATGTTACAGACCTCTTATCCTGAACTGCTTTCAGGATTTTCTCTTTTTCACTAAGACTTGTAAGTTTTACTATTAGATGACAGGGTGTGGACCTATTTTTATTGATTTTGAGGGGTGTTCTCTGTGCCTCCTGGATTTTGATGCTTTTTCCCTTCACCAAATTAGGGAAATTTTGTACTATAATTTGCTCCAATATACCTTCTACCCATCTCTCTCTCTTCTTCTTCTTCTTGGATCCCAATTATTCTAATATTGTTTCGTCTTATGGTATCACTTATCTCTCAAATTCTCTCCTCGTGGTCCAGTAGTTGTTTGTCTCTCTTTTCATCCTCTTCTTTTTTCTCTGACATTTGGTCTTCTAAATCACTAATTCTCTCTTCTGCCTTATTTATCCTAGTAGTAAGAGCCTCCATTTTTGTTTGCACCTCATTAGTAACTTTTTTTTTATTTCAACTTGGTTAGATTTAGTTCTTTTATTTCTCCAAAAAGGGTTTTTATTTCTCTAGAGAGGTATTCTCCATTATCTTCCATGCTTTTTTTAGGCCCAGCCAACACCTTGATAATCGTCATTCGGAACTCTAGTTCTGTCATATTAATGTCCGCATTGACTAGGTTCCTAGCCATCATTACTGCCTCTTTTTCTTTTCTTTTCTTTTCTTTTTTTTTTGGGTGGTGATTTTTTCCACCTTGTCATTTTATGCAGATAACAATAGATGGATGAGAGAACAAAATACCTAAGGGTAGCAATGACCCCAGAAAAATACACACTAACCTAATCAGAAGAGACCTGAAACTGTGGGGAGAAGAAAGAGGGAAAAAAACAAAAAACAAAAACAAAAAAATAAAACAAAACCCTATATCTATCTATATCTATATCTATAATCTATTTCTGTTTCTATAACTATCTCTGTCTCTGACTCTATCTATCTCTATCTCTATCTATTAGATTGGTGAGTTGAACAGACCCTATATGTATACAAAAAATAAGTTTAAATACAATGAAGGGATAAAATATGACTATAACAATGGAAGTTAAAAAAGATTAAAAAGTGTTGATAAGATATAATAGTTAAAAAACGTTAAAATAGGAAAGAGGAAAAAATTTAAGAGAAAAGAGTAAGAAAAAATAAAATTCAAAGAATTTAACTTTGAACAACTAAAGGATCATGGGGAAAAAGCCATGAATTCTCTGTGTTGCTTTCCCCTTGCTCTGGAGTTCCAAATTCTCAGTGATCTATGAACTTGGTCTTGGCTGGATGTTCTAGCTGATCTTCTGGGGGAGGGGCCTGTTGCTATGATTCTCAAGTGTCTTTGCCCAAGGTGGAATTGCACTGGCCTCACCAGCGGCCAGGCTAAGTAATTAGCTCGGGTTCACTCTCAGTAGCTTTTGTTTCCTGAATGCTTTCCGTACAGCTTTGGAGGATGGAACTGAAAATGGCGGCCTCCTAGTCTCTAACCCAGAGTAGCCGAGAGCTCAGGACCTCACTCCTCAGTGCGTCCTCAGAGAAAAGTAGTCAGTCCCTCCAGTCTCCCTAGTCTCCAGCCACACTCTGAGCTCACCCGGCCTGTGACCAAGCATTTCTATCCCTGGGACATGGCCCCATTTAGAATATCCAAACCCAGGAGATTCCTGCAGCTCATTCTCGTGCTGTTCCTCCCAGAGGAGGAAGGAACGGTCTCTCTGGATCTGCCACCCATGAGGTCCCCACTCAAAACCGTGGCCCGACTCTGCTTTGGATCATGGACCCATGTAATGCCAAACTTAGAGACACCTTCTCAGCTTAGCTCCATCTCTCCCATTGGCTTCTCTCTGATACCTGGGAGCTCTGTTGTGCTCAGACACCCCTGGTCTTTTTGTGTCCCCATGGGTCCTGAGGTCACACTGCCCCCACAAGGGCTTCACCCCCCGCTTAGCCTCTTGGGTGACATCCCTAAGTGGAGCAGACTTCTAAAAGTTCTGTTTTTGCGCTCCATTGCTCTCTCACTTGCCGGGAGCCGGCCTCTCCCCCCGGGCTCTATCTTCCCGTCGCTTCTGATTCACTTCTCCTCATGTCCTAACTTCCAGAAAGTGGTCAATTTTCTGTTCCTAGAATTGCTGCTCTTCTTCTATTTGGTCTTCTGTTGAATTTGTAGGTGTTTAGAATGGTTTGATAACTATCTGGGTGAATTTCTGGGACCTGAAGATAATTGGTCTCCTACTCCTCTGCCATCTTGCTCCTCTTCCAGAATATTTATTTCTTTATCTGGCCCTTCCCTCAACAAACTCATCCCTCCCCAGTCTTTCCCATCTCAGTTAATGACAACTTAACTTTTCTAGCTGATCAAAAATTTGGCATCCTCCTTAGCACCTCTCCTTTATACTCATTGCTCAGTCTGTCAGGAAAGCTTGTTGGCTCTTTCTTCACAATATATTTAAAATCCAACTATTTCTTGCCAACTCACTATTGTCTTGTTCAAGCCACTACCACCACTTGTCTGGATGACACTAGTGTCCTTCCTGCCAATTTGCCCCATGTGGTCTATTTTTAACACAGAAGTGGAGTGATCCTTTCAACACTAAATCATGTTACTTCTCTGCCCAAAATGGTATTCAAAGTCCTAACAATCAACTTAAAAGGACTTAAAGGATCTCATATCATTCCCTGTCCAACTCCAGCTCATTCCTCTAATTCTTTCCTTCCCTCCACCTTCTTTTTTTTTTTTTAAGATTTATTTATTTATTTATTTCACAGAGGGAGAGAGATCACAAGGAGGCAGAGAGGCAGGCAGACAGAGAGAGGGGGAAGCAGGCTCCCTGCTGAGCAGGGAGCCCGATGCGGGCCTTGATCCCAGGACCCTGAGATCATGACCTGAGCCGAAAGCAGAGGCTTTAACCCACTGAGCCACCCAGGCGCCCTCCACCTTCAAACCATACTGACTTCTCTTGCTATTTCTTGAACACAACAAGCACATCATGTGAGGACTTTATGACTTAATGAATCCTTTATCAGAAACACTCTTGGCTCAGATGTTAATATAGCTTGATTTCTTATTCCCTCAGTCTCTACCCAAATATCATCTTAGTGGTGAGGTTTTCCCTGACAACCCTAATTAAAGTAGCCAGACCACTGTCCCATCATTATTGGCATGCTTGTCCCTTTTCCCCTACCCTGGTTCATGTCGACCCACAACATTCTGCATTTTTGTCCTTTATTATTGTCTAACTTTTTCCATTAGACCATGAGGGCAAAATATTTTTATTCATACCTCACAAGATAGAATATCATCTGACATAGAGCAGATATTCAAAAAGTATTTGTTGAGTAAAAATTTTGGATTTGAGATAATTTCAGGAGCTATCAATTGCTCATAAAAATTACTACAGGGGTGTCAATTTTTTTTTCCCTAAAACTTGCCATGATTTTAGAAAGCCACCTTGTAACAGCATGATTTGTTTTTATTGGTAGTCTTGTTGAAAGAGGTTTCATTTTGGAAGTGGTCCCATTATGAGTCTTGTATCTAAGGAAGTCTATTCTACTAATCTAACAAATCAGATTTAAGAGTTTGGAAACAATAAACACAATGGCACTGTTAGTGATAGAGTGTGTGTTTCCCAAGAGTGCATATTATATTATCAAATAAAAAGTCAGTATAATAGTGTCATCTATTACTTGGAAACTTGGACTTCTGGTCTCCCCTGGTTCTTCACGTGGCATAATCATCATTGTCTCTTGGTATCAGTGAAATATCTCTAAGGGTTGATATGATATTAAGACTCAAGGACTTACCAGTTAACTTCAGCTGACTGACTTGGTTATTTTAGTGTTATATTTATGCATTTATTAATTCATCTATTTTTCTTGTTTGTTTATAACTTCTGAGATGGCAAAGCATGGGTCCAGCCATGTACTGAACACCCAAAGTTTAAAATGTAAGCTCCAGAGGGGCAGTATGAGTTTGATGTCAGAGCTGATCTGTAATCTTTGTCTTACCTCTTGTTATCTGTGTGACCTTGTAAAAATCACATAAGAACATATTTATTAGTATCTACCCAGAAAGAGGCAGCAACATCAATTAGTGTGGTAATTGGGCTTTTCTAAGAGAAACTGCTTCCCAGCAGTGAAATTCAGTCTCACTCGCAACACTGTGTGTAAATTTAAGCTGGTTGGCTTGGTTCTTGTGTGATATTTGTGATTGATGAGTTTTCATATTTCTGTGACACTGTCTCTCTAGGAGAAGGAACCAGCACCAGGGCCAGATTGCTAACACTATCATTATGATTTTATTATTGTCCTGGTTCTGGAGATCCATAACTTGGTTTTCTATTAGCACATTACTCAAGTAAGGCAGTGGGAAAGCAATCACTTCTGGTGTGGGGCAGCACAAGCCACCTGGCTTTTGGAAATTCCTATTTGGATGCACTATAAATGAGAAAACTAAGTGAAGTGACCAGCATGAAAGCAGTTTTTTCTTCATTGTGCATCTGTATCCAGTGTATGAGAAGATAGTGTCCCTAGAAAGGGAGACACGTAAGACCCATTAACATTTTGAGGATAGATGCACACTCACCAAGTGGTAAATTTGCCTGTTAGTGTAAGAAATTTCATCAGCAATTTTGTTAGCAATCTTACACAGGCAAGCAGGAGTTCTGTTAGGCCAGAAAGATCTTAGAGGGACCTGAAATTGATAGGTTTTACTTTAAAAATATTTTAAAAATACAAATAAAATCACTATTGTGACCTTAAAAAGATGAAGAAAACTCGGCATGCAAATCTGAACAAAATGCTTACAGCTTTTCTCCTCATGGGATTCCAAGACTGAAAACTCAGGAAGACAATGTATGGAAGAAAATTTACTTTCCACATTACCTATGTGCCATTAAATCTAAGTTAGGGTAAATCATAATCTCATTATATTAGTTTGCTAGAGCTGCCACAACAAACTACCCCAGATGGGGCACCTTAAACAACAGAAATTTATTATATCACAGTCTAAAGGGGAGAAATCTGAGTTCAAGGTATCAGCAGGGTTGCTTTCTTCTATAGCCTCTCTCCTTGGCTTGCAGATGGCCCTCTTCTCCCACGTCCTCAAATGGTCATTCCTCTGTTTGTGTCTGGATCTTAATCTGCTCTTATAATAGGGGCACCAGTCAGATTGGATCAGGGCCCACCCAGACTTCATTTAACCTTACTCATCTCTTTAAAGTCCCTATCTTCAAATAGTTATATTCTTAGTTGCTGGGATGTTACTAATCAACATATGAATTGTTTTGTGTGTGGAGGAAAGGGGGAAGTTTTCATCCCATAATATTCATTCATGCAAAATTTGAATGGTAGGTCTTCTTAGTCCATCTTCCAGAAGAGACAATGGAAATTTGGAAAACTCAAAAGTTATCATAGTAACAGCTAGACAAAGAGAAAGAGATTGAATGAGAGAGCCAAGCTGTTCTTTTCTCCATCCAAAGTTCCCTTTGTTTCACTGACAAACATTTAGAGGAGTTGGATCAGGAAAGGGAATGAAAAAAAAAATGAATATAATGTTATTCCTCTTAATTTCTGGGTTTTCATATCATTAGTGGAGCACTGAGAAAGCATCAATGATCATGAAACCATTCATTTAATTTCTCAAGAAATTGAGAACTGAACTCAGCAGCTGAACTTAAAAATCACTGAACATATATTTGGATAAAGTATTTGGATAATTTATGTTATCAGTGATTATTTTCCCATGCATAGTTTAATATAAAACATTAAGATATTTGAACAACAGTATAAAAGTAAATATATCTTGTTTAAAATATGAACTTAAATAATCATGCTTTCAATTTTGTAAGATTGGAGTCTTTCCAGTGCAACTTAATTCTTTATGGAATCTTAGGAAAATGTCCTCATTTTCATATGGGATTCAGGCTGCCATAAATTGGAAGGAATTAATGTTGATATATATTTACTTTGACATTCTATATGCAGTTTCTTCAAGGGAAATACATTAATATTTCTCCAAATCATAATACAGCAGAATCAAAATTTTATCAGAGTCTATTAGGTAGCTTCATGAGAAGACATCATTTCTCAATCATTCAGAGTGGCATAAAGGAGGAATGGGAAGAAAACTAGGTTAGAATTGAGGAATCTTGTATTTTATTCCCTCCTTAGCTACTATTGTGTCTAGTGATATGGGACAAGCTACACAACTTAAACAGGTTTCAGTTTGCTCATCTGTGAAAGAAGCTGTGTGTAAGTAGCCAATGAATCATATGTGTAAACTACAAGAATGTGTGAATGTAGAAGTGTATTTTTTTATTCCTTGAGGAGGAGAATTACCCTGTGTTGAACTCCAAGCATGTTGTAAACACTGGGAACTCAATAAGAAACAAGCACAATCCAGGGCTGCCTGTGTGGCGTAGTCTGTTAAGCATTGACTCTTGGTTTTGGCTCAGGTCATGATCTGAGGGTCCTGAGATCAAGCCCTTTGTTGGACTCTGAACTCTGCAAGGAGTCTGCTAAAGTTTCTCTCTCTCTCTCTCTCTCTCTCTCTCTCTCTCTCTCTCCCTTTGTCCCTCCCCATGTGCTCTGTCTGTCTCTTTTTCTCAAGTAAATAAATAAATAAATCTTCAAAAAAAAAATAAGCCCGATCCAGTTCTCAGGAATCTGACAACAGACTGAGGGAGAGAGACAACATAATCTGCGGTCACAAATTACAAATGATGCAGGCCATGGGATAGACCAGTATGGTATGCTGTGGGAGCATAAAAAAGGAACACAAAACCCTTCTGGGGATGAGCAGGGAATGGGTAAGGAGTCAACAAAAAGTTCCCAGAGATAACACTAGAATTGAGCTGACTATGAGCAGGATGTAGCCACATCAATAGAACAAATTTTTATACATAATTCATTCTATTTTGCTTTTACCTTATAACCAACTAAACTCTTCACACAGAAGATAATGAGAGATTTGATTGTGCTTTGATATAATTGGTGATTTTTTAAATAAATAAAAGGTTGGCTTCTACAAGCATCTTTATGGATTTTCTGAAACTTTTCATCTTTTGTGGATTAGTATTGATATTTCTACTGTGATAATGGTGGCAATGTGTATTTTCCAAAGGTGGTCAGAGCATTTCTATCTTGAATGCTATTCTGCCAAGTGACTTTGCCATTGCTTTAATTTAAAGGTGGGGTCTTTGCCTCTTTCTTTAAATTAGGGTGAATTTTTGAGCACTTCAACAAAGTGAATGCCACAAATGATGCTTCATCACTTTGCACCTGGGTCATGAAAGATGGTGTAGCTTTACCTTTTTCATTTTAGCAACTGTGTGGAGTGTGGAAGTGGGTTCACTCCCTTGAATCCCCCCATGCTATGAGGAGGTCAAACCTCATTGCAGGCAGATATAGGTACTCTGGGCAGCAGTATTGGCCTTTGACATTTTCAGCCCAGGCACCACGCAGGTAAGTGAAAAAACTTTCAGATGATACTCTCTCTTGCTGTGAGTCACAGGTCTTCAGTCTTTGAGTCCTTCAGCTCTGGCTCCCAACATTGCATACTTTAGTGTTGGCAGACCACCACCCATAAGCATTCTGAATCCCTGACCTACAAAATCCACAGAATCAAATGGTAAGATGCTAAATTTGGGGTCAAATTTTTATGGAGCAAAGAATCAAAATAGAATTTGGTACTAAAAGGGAAATGCTGCCATAACAAAAGCCTAAAACATGTGACATTTTCTATCAATCAGATAGTGAGCAGAATTTGAAATGGTATTGGGGACGCCCTTAGGGAAGCTAAAGTTCAGGGAGGGAATCCTCATGGAAGGCTGGGAGAAAGATAATTCTTGTTTTGTGGTGGCTTAAAGTTTGGTAACATTGCTTGCTGTGGTGATATGGGAAATGCAAATGTTCTCAACCAACTAGCAGATTTGCTGGAAATAATTTCCAGGCAGAATAGGGAAAGAGCCAGCTGATTTATTTGGTCACAATGGCTAAATTTTTCATGGAAATACGCTAACAAGAAACTGCTCAGTTTTCAAGCAAAATGCGTGAAGGCAATGGGACTTGCTGAGTTAGAAAAAACACAAACAACAAGGGAAAGCGCAAGAAAAGAAAATAAAACAAAAACAAAAAATCAAGTGATAAAGGACCCTGTGCAAAAATAAAGTAAAGGATACTCTCAGGCTAATGGGAAACCAAGATTGTTATTATAAAAATCCTTTTTAAGACTTCAGAAGTACCTAAGTTGGAGCCTTGTAGACTCTTTCAAATAATCAAAAGCCTTCTAACGATCTGAATAGTGTGGTTGCAGATGGTCTCTATTTAACTGAACCCAAGGAAAGAAGGGTTTAACCCAAGGAAATTTGTGATGTGTATTTTTCTCTAAAATAATTAATTACAGAAGGATACACAAGATGTCCAGAAAGAATTTAAGAGAAAGAGACTAAAAGGGCTCAACTGTATAAAGAGAAAGAGTCCTTTGAAAACCCACATTTTTATAGGCAGGAAGCAGGCTGAAAGGCCACTCAGTTACAAACATGACTCATATCTTAAAGAAGTGGAAAATTGTTTCAGAAAGCTGAATCAAAACCCCAGTCAGTAGGGCTAAGAGCCAAAATAGGGTAGCACAGACCCTGTTCAAGAATTGGTGACATGTTCTTGATTAGAGTTTAGAATTTTTTGATTGTCTAGAATCCTCCATTTTGAGCCTCCATTTTTGAATGCAAATGGAAATAGCAGTTGTCTTGTGCCTGTCCCACTGCCGAATTACGTAAAAATGTGTGTGCATATGTGTGGGAAAGGGGGAGGACAATCTTCTGACTCTTCAGCTTAGAGAATTTTTAAAAAGGTTTTATTTATTTCTTTGAGAGAGAGAGAGAGAGAATGAGCACAGAGGAAGAGGGAGAAGCAGGCTCCCTGCCAAGGAAAGACACCTCCTCCCAACTCGGGGCTCAAACCCAGGACCAGAGATCATGACCCAAGATGAAGGCAAATGTTTAACCAAGCTACCCAGGTGCCCATTAGATAATTTTTTTTTAGTATTTCAGCCGTTTTATTTATTTATTTTTACAGCTCTATTGAAGTATAATTGATATACCAAAACTGCATATATTTAATATATGCAATTTGATGAATATGGAAATATGCACATACCACAAAATTACCACAATGAAGGGAATAAGTACATCTGTCACCTCCAAAGTCTTCTTTGGGTCCATTTGTTGTGTGTGTGTGTTAATAACATTTAACATGAGACCTACCATACCATCTAAATAAAATTTTAAATTCACACCACTGTATCATTAGCTATAGGCTCTATGTTTTACAGCAGACCTCTAAACTCAGTCACCTTAATATAACTGTGACTTTATCCCATTGATTAATAGATCCCCATTTCTCCCTTTGGCCAGCCCCTATAAACCACTATTCTATTTTCTGCTTCTGTAAGTCTATTTTCAATACCTCAGATTAGTGGAATTATGCAGTATTGGTCCTTGTGTGACTGTCTTATTTCACTTAGCATGATATCTTCACATTCAGAGATGCAAGGGGTAGAATTTGCTTCCTTTTTTTTTTAAGGTTTGATAATAATATCTCATTGTACACATATACATATTTTTATTCATCAGTCAATGGTCATTTTAGTTGTTTCTACATCTTGCCTATTGTAAAAAGTGCATCAGTAAATATGGGAGTGAGATAACTCTGCTAGATCCTGATTTTAATTCTTTTGGATATATGTGGAGGAATGGGACTTCTGGATCATATGATTGTTTTATTTTAATTTTTGAGGGACCTCTGTATTATTTTCTATAGTCCCTGAACTATTTTTCATTCCCACCATCAGAGCACAAGTGTTCCAGTTTCTCACCCATGCTTGTTATATCTTGTTTTTATAAATAAAGACATCCTAACAGGCATAAGGTGATATTTCATTATGGTTGTGATTTGCATATCCCTGATGATCAGTGGTTAAACACCTTCTCATATACATGCTGGCCATTTGCATGTCTTCTCTGGAGAAATGACATTCAAGTCCATTTTTTTAACTGAGTTATCTTCACTAGGCTATATTTCACTGTTTCATCATAGACCATCAGGCCTCAGACCACCCACCATCTCCTAATTGGGAGTTCAGAGAAGAAATCATTGACTAAGCTAAATAAATATATCCTGTAAATGTTTTAAAAAATAAATTGGATTGTCTTTTTGCTATTGAGTTCCTTATATGTTTTGGAGATGAACCTCTCATCAGATACATGGTTTGCAAACATTTTCTTCCATTCTGTAGATTGTCTTTTCACTCTGTAAATTGTTTCCTTTGCTATTGGCAGATTTAAATTGAAGGAAACTATACAAGAGCTGTCACACAGAAGGGGCTTTGTGTGGATATAGATCTGATTTTTATGATGGGATCCTAGACCTATAGCTAATGCCCTTATGGGACAAAAATATGCAAATCTTAATGAGAAGTATAAATACATTTTTTATGTTGTACTGATGTATATTTTCATGACCGGTGGGCAGACTGTGGCAAGTTGTATCTACAAAAATGGCCATGACAACACCACACATGTCTTTCACAGTGTGAATCCAAGATTTGGGAAGAGGGGGTAGGGGTTTATGACTGCTTTGGATAAGGCAGAAGTGACACATTGCAATTTTTAAGACTTAATCCTATAAGGTGATGGAGCTTTTGCTTTATCCATTAGAATACTCTTGTTCAAAATCCTAGCTGTTATTGAAATAGTCCAACTGCCCTGAGGCCATTCTGTGAGAAAACCAACTGACATGTGAGGTGACATGTATGTACTGCAGTCAGCATTCCTAATCTTCAGTCTAACCCAGCCCAGGCACCAGGCATGTCAGATAATTCCAGGTCCCCATCACCAAGGTATGGCAAGTCTTCAGTTCATTCAAGCTGAAACCCCAGGTGTGATGGAGCAGAGAAAAAACATCTCTGCTGTACTCTGTCCAAGTTCCTGACTTTCAAATTTGAGAGCATCATGAAAAATTTGCTTTAAGCCACTAAGTTTTGATTCAATTTGTTATGGACAAAAGTAATCAGGGTAGTACATTCTAGAGAAAAAGTTATTAAATGATACTTTGAATCCACATTTCTATTGTAAAATAATGCTAGAAATATCTAAGAATATAAAGACAAAAATTAAAAAGTCCCTTCATATATACCCTCAAACCATTCCTCTTAATGTAAGTATCCTCTATTTTAATCTAGATGAGCATTTACCAAGGTGTTTTCTGTATTTACATAGCTTACATATAAAATATTTGTCCTTTAAAAAATAAATAATTTATGGAACATCAGCCATATTGTTCAAAACATAACTATGCGAACTTAATAAGTTACCTTGGAAATCCTAACATTGCAGCATATGTACATAAATATCATTGCTTTTGACAACTGAATGCAGAGCTGAAGTATGACTTTTATGGGCTCTCTTAAATTGTGCCTTTATGGGCCCCTGGAACATTAAAATAACAATAACAATAATAATAATAGCAATATTATTATTATTAAAATATATTTTATGACTCTGTTGGAATAAAGTGAATATAACCTAATCTAGAATAATTTTTGGTATAATTATTATACTTGCTTTTTAGTGATTTTCAAAGAAATTAAAATTAAAACATTTGTGTGGACCCCAGGCATTTTGCCTATTGATCCTAATGTAGAATTTGGCTCTGGCTAACAACAGTCTTATATTATGAATATTCATAATTTAACCATTTTTCAATTGAATAACTTTTAAGATGTTTCTACTTTGAAAACAATTTTTACTGTTTAAATTATGCTGCAATTGACATAGTTGTACTCTTTCTCCTTCTTAGACACATACATAAGTATCTTTCCAGAACACATGCCTAAAGTAAGAATTGTTAGATTGATGGATATATGTATTTTTAAAAAATGATAAATACTCCCCAAATTGTCTTCTCAAGAGACTGGAGAAATTGACAATCTTTTTTTTTTAAGATTTTATTTATTTATTTCAGAGAGAGAGAGAGAGATAGCACAATTGGTGGGGAGGGCCAGGAGGGAGGGAGAAGCAGACTCCCCACTGAGCAGCGATCCTGTCTTGGGGTTTGACCCCAGGACCCTGAGATCATGACCTGAGCAGAAGGGACACTTAACCTACTGAGCCACCCTGGAGCTTCTCAGCTGACAATCATTTCAGCACTGGAGGGAGGTAGTAGAGGTAAGGAAGTAGGCTCAGTCTGCCATCTTGTGTTTATCATTCCATTAATAATAATTCATTCATGGAAAGCTTCATGTGTTTTGATGGCATTATTTGCTAATTCTACTTATGGGAGCCTCAAAAGTCTTTCAAAGGTAATAATGTATCTACAACTAAAACAAGTTCCAGACTGCATTTAACACAACCCACATTTATGAACTTTCAGACATGTTTTGTTTGAACATTTAACATCTCCTGTTGGTCTCAAGATCATCTGAGATCAACAAATATGTATTAAATATTTATGAAGTTCTTACTGGGAGCCAGGTAATTCCATAGTAATAATTTTCAAATGACTTAATTTCTTTCTATTTTACTTGTTACATTTTCTCCCTCTATTTTGCTTGTTTCTCTCTTTCTTTCTTTTCCTTTCTGAATCAAAGAAGATTTCATGATCATATCTTAATTTTAAAAGGGACTACATTCTTTTTTTTAAGGGACTACACTCTTTTTGATGGCTTAGTAATATCAAAAAAAGAGAAATCTTGACACTTGCAACAACATGGATGGAACTAGAGGGTCTTAAGCTAAGTGAAACAAGTCAGTCAGAGAAAGACAAATATATGATTTCGCTCATATGTGGAATTTAAGAAACAAAACAGATGAACATAGGGGAAAGAAAGGAAACATAAAATAAGGTGAAATCAGAGAGAGCAACAAACCATTAGTGAGTTTTAACTGTAGGAAATAAACTGAAGGTTGCTGGAGGGGAGGTGGGTGGAGGGATGGAGTAAGTGAGTGATGGGTATTAAGGAAGGCACGTGACGTAATGAGCATTGTGTGTTACATGCAACTGATCAATCACTCAATTGTACCTATGAAACTAATAATACACTAAATGTTAATTAAATTGAATTTAAATTAAAGAGATTACAAATATAGGTAAGAGTTATGTGATATCCTACAATTCAGATATATATCTATAATCTAGAGAGTTGATAGATGATAGATGTCTTGCCTACAAATATTTCAAAACAAATATTTGGACTGGAAAAAAAAGTCGGGGCAACGTTTATATATTGCATCCAACTCCCTAATTTTATAGGTGAAAAAACTAAGATGCAGAGTAGTAAAATGACTTACTCACTATCCTTCTGTAAGTAGAAAAGTCAGTATAAGGACTCAGGTTTTCCATGGAGACTATTCAGTACAGTGTGGATTTTTCCCACTGACAGTTTTTACAATTACAAACCAAAAATTTGTGTGTGTGTGTTTGTGCATGTGTGTGTGTGTGTGTTTGTGTGTGTGTGTGTGCACGCGCATGGTTGCATGTCATTTGAAAGTCAGCTGCTAAATACTCATTGTACCAGTCCCAAAATGGCAGTGATGGTAATGGCTATGTGTCTGTAAATACGACCTGAGACCTTTCAGTTTTGTGTGCCTACAGAGATTGACTTCAGAATGATTGTGTCTTCCTAGGTCCTTCCCCCTTTAAAACTTTGTCTGCTTTCTGAGAGGAAGGTTTGACTTTTCTTTCTCTAGCAGAGACACATTGTTTGAGATTGACAAGTAGCCTCTTTGCAGATGTCACTTCCTAAGAGTCAACAGCTCTGCCACATTGCTTCCAATTATGTTTGACAGTGTCCTTGTAAAAATCTTTGGACAATCTATTTCAGCTTGTCACATGTGAATTATACTTTCCTTTCCTGGTCCTCCCACCCTAGCAACAGATATTAGGTCCGAACATACCACGTGGCTATGATGGTAAATTAGTGACTTAAGAGGGTTCCCATGAGTGATAGAAAATCACTCTGGGATGAAACAAAGTTATCATGGAGTTACTGCTGATTAAATTCATTGGTAGCCATTGATAGGGGGTGTTATTGGGTGTTATGGTTCTGAATACCACTTATAAGAAGTCTGCACACATACACTGATTTATATGGCAGAGCCAAGAGCCATATCTCTGGATGCTGATGTGACATCTAAGCACCTGTCATTTCACACTGAGAAATCCTAGAGGGGGGAAGAAGTGCCAGGAGCTATAAGAGAAACTGTCCCAATTTTTAAAGAGGAAAACATAATTTATATAAGAAATTATAGATTTGGGGCACTATCTGGAGTAGGCAATTAAATAAACATCATGTTTGAGTGTCGGGATATCCAATGTCTCTAATAAAGGTACTTGAGGAATCTCTAATAACTGAGTTGACTTAAGAGTGAGTGGAATTAGGGGTCAGTGTGGGACCAGATGGAACATTTGAGACCAAGTCTTGCCAAACTCTTCCTGTGCCTGTTTTTAGATGAGAGAAAAAATATATTTTTTCATGGAGTTAACATGGTGAAATGAGACGAGGATATTGATTTTATTTTATTTGGATTTTATTCAGCAATCCTTCTATTTACATAGACAAGAATTCTCTAGAGGAAGGATTCAGTGATCATCCTTAGCTTTGTTCTCTTGAGAATTTTATGTGATTTGAATGACACTATAAAATATCATTTAGCAACTTAGGACAAGTTTAAGATCTACATCTACTAGAATGTAAACTCCATGAAGGCAGGGAGTTCTGCTCTCTGAGTCACTGTTTTATTTCCAACATGTGTTTTCCTGACACACATGCTAAATATAATTTGTCATATAAATGCACAAAGCCAGGGAAAAGGAAATACACAGAAATTAGTTTCACCAGTTTTGCAGAAACTCTAGTCCTCCTTAAGTGTCTCTTACCTGGTCTTAGAGTGTCTAATGAGATTGTTCACATTAATCTTATTCTTGACTTCCCAATTTTAGCCATGATTTGCCTTCTTCCCTATTCTGTCTAAGTGTGACTGTCTCTGATCAGCATAAATGACTATCAAAGACATCACTGCCACTGCTTTGGTACCCACAAGCCATCTTTAGTGATTATTTCTAGGTTGAAGCTGTCAGTCTCAGAGGACAAATAGAAAATGAAAAGAGCAAGGAAGATGCCTTGCTACTGCCAACCTCCATGAAGAAACTGTTGTTGGGTTTTTTTTTTAAAAGATTTTATTTATTTTATTTCACAGAGGGAGAGAGATCACAAGGAGGCAGAGAGGCAGGCAGAGAGAGAGAGGGGGAAGCAGGCTCCCCGCCCAAGCAGGGAGCCCGATGCGGGCCTCAATCCCAGGACCCTGAGATCATGACCTGAGCCGAAAGCAGAGGCTTTAACCCACTGAGCCACCCAGGCGCCCTGTTGTTGGGGTTTAAACACACTCAAACTTAGAAGCCCTAATGTCTGACGTCTGGGTTAATTCCCTGATATAGATGTTATGCCCTGGAAGTGGAATGGAGTAAGTTTGGGGATTAACTTTATTGTAAATGCACATCAATACGTCATATATCACCATGTCTGTTGCAAACTTTGCTACCTTCATGCTGGCTTTCCTGCCACATAAAATGGTACCTTTACTGTCAGTACCTGATTTTTCATTACTATGCAGGACCAAGGGAACTCAGCTTACTTGAGTCTGCTATTCTTAGAAAGTCCATCTTACAAAATTGACCCTTGACTGGTGGTGTCTGGGAACTTAGATTTTCTATCACTCGCAAAACTGAAAAAATAAAACTCACTATGCCTAAACTGTTTGGACAAACAGTATGTTTTATGCTGAATACCTGTTTTACATTTGGGAATCTGTGAGGCAGAGGGCATCTACATGGTAAGTCACAAGTAAAAACAATGGTAATGAGCCCATAATGTCCTTCCCTGCTAGGCGATATTTCACCTGAGTTGTCATTAACTCAATACTTAAGGAATTGTGACTTGGTATGGTCAAGAGACTCCATGTGGAGAAGACCCTTGGAAAATGGCACCTGCCTTCCTCTGGACTTTGCTCCACACACACCTTTCCCCCTTATTAAATTTGTCTTGTATTCCTGTTGCTGTAAGAATGTAATTATAATCATGAATATAATTATATACTGATTTCTGTAAGTCCTCCTAACAAATCACTGAACCTGGGGGTATCTTTTGGAACTCCTGATACAGCTGTCAAGGAAGGGATTGTATTAACCACTAAAGATTCTGTCTGACCCTCAGGGTCCCTGGATGTTATCATAATTCAACTCTCTTTATTTTTTTTCTCATTTGAGTTAAAAATCAAATATAAGCCCTTAAGACAAAATGAATAAAATACTAATAAATGCTTATAAAATAGTAGCCAAAATTTATTGAGCCATTTTACATATTTATTTTTCATTTTAGTGGGGCACTATGATTGGTACTTGGCATACATTTTTTCATTTAATCCATATACCATTTCCATGAGGCATGTGAATGTAAAGCCATACATTTATAAATAGAGAGACTGAGACACAGGGAGGTCAATACCTTGTCAAAACTTCTACAGCAAAAAAGTAGTGGAATTGGAATTTAAAACAAGAGTTTTGTAAAATCAGTCATGATAATACTACATGGGGTAGATTTTTCCTGTCCTTAGATTTACCTTCTACTTAGACCCTTATTTGTCCCAAACCAATCATTATACTCCATGCATACCACTGTTTTGAGGTAATTCTTTTTTCCACAAAGAACTCCTGAGTCTGTCAATCATATAGAACATATATGACATGTGTACCCACCAGCATTCCTCCAAAAACCATGTCCAAAACATAGAGAGAAATGAGTCTAAGTAGTATCAAAGACAAAACTAAGTCTTTTATTTTTTTTAACTTAATTCATTTAACTGTGGGGTGCCTTTGGTGGCTCCATCAGTTAAGCATCTCCCTTCAGCTCAGATCATGATCTTGGGATCCTGGGATCAAGCCCCACATGGGGCTCCTTGCTTAGCAGGGAGTCTGCTTCTCCCTCTCCCTCTGCCCCTCCCCACCCCCTGCTTGTGCTCTCGATCTCTCTCTCTCACTCACTCTCTCTCAAATGAATAAATAAAATATTTAAAAAAGAAATACATTCAATTAGCCAACATATAGTACATCATTAGTTTCAGATGTAGTTTTCAATAATTTAGCAGTTGCATATAACACCCAGTGCTCATCACATCAAGTGCTCTCCTTAATGACCATCACCCAATTACCCCATTCCCTCACCTAACTCCCTTCCAGCAACCTTCAGTTTGTTTACTATAGTTAAGAGTCTCTCATGGTTTTTCTCCCTCTCTGATGGCTTCCCATTCCATTTTCCCTCCCTTCTCCAATGAACCTCTGAGCTATTTCTCATATTCCATATATGAGTGAAACTGTATGATAATTGTATTTCTCTGATTGACTTATTTCGTTCACCACAATACCCTCCAGCTCCATCCATATTGATGAAAATGGCCTACGTATTCATCCTTTCTGTTGGCTAATATTCCATTGCATATATGAACAACATCTTCTTTGTCCATTAATCTGTTTATGGACATTTTAGCTCTTTCCACAGTTTGGCTATTGCGGACATTGCTGCTATGAACACTGGGGTGCAGTTGCCCCTTCAAATCAATAGTTTTGTACCTTTAGACACCTATTAGTGAAATTGCTGGTTCATAGGGTAGCTCTATTTTTTTTTATAGATTTTATTTTATTTATTTGACAGAGAGAGAGAGATTACAATTAGGCAGAGAGGCAGGTGGAGAGAGAGGAGGAAGCAGGCTCCCTGCTGAGAAGACAGCCTGATGTGGGGCTCGATTCCAGGACCCTGAGATCATGACCTGAGCCAAAGACAGAGGCTTAACCCACTGAGTCACCCAGGCTCCCCAGGTAGCTCCATTTTTAACTTATTGAGGAACCTCCATATTGTTTTCCAGAGTGGCATTACCAGCTTGCATTACCACCAACAGTGTAAGAGGATTCCCCTTTCTCTGTATCCTCGCTAACATTGGTTCCATACAATTTTAGGATTATTTGTTCCAACTCTGTGAAAAATATTGGTGATATTTTGATAGGGATTTCATTGAATGTATAGATGGCTCTGGGGAGCATAAACATTTTCACAATATTTGTTCTTCCAATCCACAAGCATCGAATCCTTTTCCATTTCTTTGTGTCTTCCCCAATTTCTTTTATAAGTGTTTTGTAATTTTTAGAGTACAGATCCTTTACCTCTTTGGTTAGGTTTATTCCTGGATATCTTATGGTTTTTGGTGCAACTGTAAATGGGATAGATCCCTTAATTTCTCTTTCTTCTCTCATTGTTGGTGTATAGAAATGCAACTGATTTCTGTGCATTGATTTTATATCCCGCCACATTGCTGAGTTCCTGTATGAGTTCTAGAATTTTGGAGGTGGAGTCTTTTGACTTTTCCACATAAGGTTTCCTGTCATCTGCAAAGACTAAGAGTTTAACTTCTTCCTTGCCAATTTGAATGCCTTTTACTTCTTTTTGTTGTCTGATTGCTGAACCAGGATTTTAAGTACAGTGTTGAACAGCAGTGGTTAAAGTGGCCATGCCTGTCGTGTTTCTGACCTTAGGGGAGAAGCTCTCAATTTTCCTCCACTGAGAATGACATTCACTGTGGGCTTTTCACAAGTAGCTTTTATGATATTGAGGTATACTGTATACTCCCTCTATCTCAACACTTTGGAGAGTTTTAATCTAGAAAGGATGCTGTACTTTGTCAAATGTTTTTTTTTTTTCTGCATCTATTGAGAGGATTGTATGGTTCTTGTCCTTTCTTTAATTAATGTGATGTATCACATTGATTAATTTGTGAATATTGAAACACCATTGAAGCCCAGGAATAAATCCCACTTGGTTGTGGTGAATAATCCTTTTAACATATTGTTGGATCCTGTTGGTTAGAATCTTGATGAGAATTTTGGTATCCATGTTGATGAGGGATATTGGTATGTAATTCTCCTTTTTGTTTTTTTTTTGTTGTTGTTTTGTTTTTTTTAAGATTTTATTTATTTCACAGTGGGAGAGAGATCACAAGGTGGCAGAGAGGCAGGCAGAGAGAGAGGGGGAAGCAGGCTCCCCGCTGAGCAGAGAGCCTGATGCGGGCCTCAATCCCAGGACCCTGGGATCATGACCTGAGCTGAAAGCAGAGGCTTTAACCCACTGAGCCACCCAGGCGCCCTGTAATTCTCCTTTTTGGTGGAGTCTTTGTCTGGTTCAGGGATCAAGGTAATACTGGCCATATAGAATAGGTTTAGAAGTTTTCCTTCCATTTCTACTTTTTTGAAACAGTTTCAGAAGAATAAGTATTATTTCTTCTTTAAGTGTTTGGCAGAATTCCCCTGGGAAGCCATCTGGCCCTGGGCTGGGCTCTTTTTTGCTGGAAGATTTTGATTATTTCTTCAGTTTCCTTGCAGGTTATGGGTCTGTTCAGGTTTTCTATTTCTTCCTGGTTCAGTTTTGGTCATTTATATGTTTCCAGGAATGCATCGGTTTCTTCCATATTTCCTAATTTGTTGGCATATGGTTGCTTATAATATGTTCTTAAAATTGTATTTCCTTGGTGTTGGTCATGATCTTTCCTCCTTCATTCATAATTTTATTAATATGGATCCTTTCTCTTTTCTTTTTGACAAGTCTGGCTATGGTATTTTCAATCTTATTAATTATTTCAAAGAACCAGCTTCTAATGTGGTGTGTATATATACAACGGAATATTATGCAGTCATCAAAAAACGCAAAATCTTGAACTTTGCAACAATGTGAATGGAACTAGAAGGTATTATGCTAAGTGAAATAAGTAATCAGAGAAAGGCAATTATCATATGATCTCTCTAATATGGGGAATTTGAGAGACAGGGCAGGGGGTCTTGTGGGAAAGGGAAGGGTAAATGAAACAAGATGGGACTGAGGAGGGACACAAACCATAACAGACACTTAAATCTCAGGAAACAAACTGGGGGCTGGGGGGTGATTGGGTTGCTGGGTTATGGACTTTGGGGAAAGTATGTGCCATGGTGAATGCTGTGAATTCTGTAAGACTGATGACTCACGGACCTGTACCCCAGAAACAAATAATACATTATTTGTTAATAACAAAAATATCTTTTGGTTCCATTGATCTGTTCTATTATTCTTTTGGTTTCTAGTTATTTGATTTCTGCTCCAATCTTAATTATTTCTCTTTTTCTACTTGGTTTAGGGTTGGTTTGCTGTTTTTTCTCCAGTCCTTTTGGTGTAAGTTTACCTTGTGTATTTGAGAGTTTTTAAAATTTTTTGAAAAATGCTTGGATTGCTATGTACTTCCCTCTTAGGACCACCTTTGCTGTAGTACAAAGGTTTCGAACAGTTGCACTTTCATTTTCACTTGTTTCCATGATTTTTTAAATTCTTCTTTAATTTCCTGATTGACCCATTCATTTTTTAGTAGGATGCTCTTTAGCCTCCAAGTGTTTGAGTTTCTTCCAAATTTCTTCTTATGATTGGGTTGAAGTTTCAAAGCACTGTGGTCTGAAAATATGCAAGGAATAATCCTAATCTTTTGGTATCAGTTGAGACCTGATTTGTGACCCAGTATGTCATCTATTCCATGTGTACTTGAGAAGAATGTGTATTTGGCTGCTTTGGGATGGAATGCTCTGTATATATTTATGAAATCCATCTGGTCCAGTGTGTTATTCAAAGCCCTTGTTTCTTTTTTGATCTTCTGCTTAGATGATCTGTCCAGTGCTGTGAGTAGGGTGTTGAAGTCTCCTACTATTATTGTATTATTACCAATGTGTTTCTTTAATTTGGTTATTAATTGGTTTATATAATTGGCTTCTCCCAAGTCAGGAAAATAAATATTTATAATTGTTAGATCTCCTTGTTGGACAGACCCTTTAAATATGATACTATGTCCTTCTTCATTCCTTACTACAGTCTTTGGTTTAAAATCTAATTTGTCTGATATGAGGATTGCTACCCCCACTTTTTTTGATGTCCGTAAGCATGGTAAATGGTTCTCCACCCCCTTACTTTCAATATGGAGGTATCTTTAGTTTTAAAATGAGTCTCTTGTAGACAGCACATGGATGAATCTTACTTTTTTATCCATTCTGATACCCTGTGTCTTTTGATTGGAGAATTTAGCCCATTTACATTTAAGTAACTACTAAAAAATGAATTTAATGCCATTGTATTACCTGTAAAGTCCCTGTTTCTGTAGATTGCCTCTATTTCTTTATGGTTTATGTTACTTTTGGGCTCTCTTTTTGTTTACATTATACCCTTTAATATTTCAGGCAGGGCTGGTTTAGTGATCACAAATTCTTTCAGTTTTTCTTTGTCCTGGGAACTCTTTATCTCTCTTTCTATTCTGAATGACAGCCTTGCTGGATAAAGTATTCTTGGCTGTATATTTTTCTCATTAATCCCCTAAATATATCATGCCAGCCCTTTCTGGCCTGCCAGGTCCTTGTGGATAGGTCTGCTGCCAGCCTAATGTTTACACTTCTGTAGTTTATGAACCTTTTTTTTTTTTAGAACCTCTTATCTTGAGCAGCTTTCAGGATTTTCTATTTATTTAACGGAGATGCAGTCTAAACTGTATGCTCTAACAGGTAGGATAAATGAGTCAGAAGATAGAGTAAGTGAAATACAAGTTGATAGAAAGGAAAGAAACTGAGCAAAAGAGAAACAACTTATGGACCATGAGGAGAGGCTATGAGAAATGAGCAATACCATAAAGTGAAACAGTATTACAATTGTCTTCTAATTGTTCTAATAGAAATTGTTAATAGAAATTTCTAATAGCATTATATCCTCTTCTTGAGGAAGAAGAGGGAGAGAGAAACAGAAGGCAAATAATAGCTGAACAAATCATTCGAGCAAATCATTGAGCTGAGAATTTACCTAATCTGGGGGAGGAAACAGGCATTCAATACCAAGGGGTAGATAGGACCCCTCTCAAAATCAATAAAAATGATCAACATTCCAACATAAAATAGTAATGCCTGAAAATTTTAGAAATAAAGAGAAAATCATAAAGAATATCTTTATATAAGCATATGAAGCTGTCTCAACCTGCTATCAAATCTTCGGGAGCAGGAATTAGATTTTAAAATATGCTTGAATCCTCAACAACATTCCCCGTTTTTGGCTAGGTGCTCATTTTTTAAAAAATACAGTAATGGATAAATAGATTAGTATTGAGCTATAGAACTTGTTTGGCAATTTAGTCATTGTGATATTGCCCAGAAATTTTAGTGTTACAGACACAATTTAGACAGGAGGTATGGGAAAATTAATAGACATATGTTCACATTATATTTATAGCTAAAAGATGTTACAAATTCATAAAATAACCATGACCAAAAACCATAGTAAAGAAAGTTTCAATAATAGGGAAGTGGCTGAGTGCATCCATACTATTGACCCATTAAGAAAAACTTTGTATAACTTTCCCAAAATATGTTAAATGAAAGATGCAAGTTTCAGTCCTGACAGTATGGAATGAATACAATTTCATTAAAATATATAAGCATATGTATACATGTATATATAAAGATGTGGATACACATGTGTATTCATTTTTTAAATTTTCTTTATTATTATTTGCCCCAGGGGTACAGACTGTGAATCATCAGGCTTACACATTTCACAGCACTCACCATAGCACAAATCCTCCCCAATGTCCATAACCCATCCACCCTATCCCTGCCCTCCCACCCCCCAATAACCCTCAGTTTGTTTTTTGAGATTAAGAGTCTCTTATGGTTTGTCTCCTTCCCAATCCCATCTTGTTTCATTTTTTCTCTCCCAACTCCCCATGGATTGCCACCTTGCCCCTCAAGCTCCTCATATCAGAGAGATCATATGATGATTGTCTTTCTCTGATTGACTTATTTCAGTTATCATAATACCTTCTACTTCCATCCACATCATTCAAATGGCAAGATTTCATTTCTTTTGATGGCTGCATAGTATTCTGTTATATATATGTACCACATCTTCTTTACCCAGTCATTCATTGATGCACATCTAGGTTCTTTCCATAGTTTTTCTATTGTGAACATTTCTGCTATAAGCATTCGGCTGCATGTGACCTTGCAGATCACTACATTTTGATATTTAGGGGAAATATCCAGTAGTGCAATTTCTAGGTTGTGGATGAGCTCTATTTTCAACTTTTTGAGGAACCTCCATACTATTTTCCAGAGTGGCTGGCTGCACCAGCTTGCATTACAACAAACAGTATAGAAGAGTTCCCCTTTCTCTGCATCCTTGCCAACATCTATCATTTCCTGACTTGTTAATTTTAGCCATTCTGACCGGTGTGAGGTGATATCTCACTGTGGTTTTGATTTGTATTTCCCTGATCCCGAGTACTTTTGAGCACTTTCTCGTGTGTCTGTTGGCCATTTGGATGTCTTCTTTGGAGAAATGTCTGTTCATGTCTTCTGCCCATTTCTTGATTGTTTTATTTGTTCTGTGGGTGTTGAGTTTGATAAGTTCTTTATGGATTTTGGATACAAGCCCTTTATCTGATATGTCATTTACAAATATCTTCTCCCATTCTGTCAGTTGCCTTTGGGTTTTGTTGACTGTTTTCTTTGCTGTGCAAAAGACTTTGATCTTGATGAAGTCCCAGTAGTTGATTTTTGCCCTTGCTTCCCTTGCTTTTGGTGATGTTCCTAGGAAGAAGTTGCTGCGGGTGAGGTCGAAGAGGTTGCTGACTATGTTTTCCTCAAGGATTTTGATGGATTCCTTTCTTTTTTTTTTTTTTTAAAGATTTTATTTATTTATTTCACAGAGGGAAAGAGATCACAAGGAGGCAGAGAGGCAGGCAGAGAGAGAGAGGGGGAAGCAGGCTCCCCGCCGAGCAGGGAGCCCGATGCGGGCCTCGATCCCAGGACCCTGAGATCATGACCTGAGCCGAAAGCAGAGGCTTTAACCCACTGAGCCACCCAGGCGCCTGATGGATTCCTTTCTCACATTGGAGTTTTTCATCCATTTTGAGTATATTTTTGTGTGTGGTCCAGGGAAATGGTCGAGTTTCATTCTTCTGCATGTGGCTGTCCAGTTTTCCCAATACCATTTCTTGAAGAAACTGTCTTTTTTCCAATGGTCATTCTTTCCTGCTTTGTTGAAGATTAGTTAACCATAGATTTGATGGTCCATTTTTGGGCTCTCTGTTATGTTCCATTGATCTATGTGTCTGTTTTTGTGCTGGTACCATACTGCTTTGATGATGACAGCTTTGTAATAGAGCTTGAAGTCTGGAATTGTGAAGCCACCAACTTTAGTTTTCTTTTTCAACATTCCTTTGGCTATTCGGGGTCTTTTCTGGTTCCATATAGATTTTAGGATTATTTGTTCCATTTCTTTGAAATAAATTGATGGTATTTTTATGGGAATGCATTAAATGTGTAGATTGCTCTACGTAGAATAGATATTTTCACAATATTTGTTCTTCCCATACATGAGCATGGAATGTGTTTCCACTTCTTTGTGTCTTCCTCAGTTTCTTTCATGAGTACTTTGTAAGTTTCTGAGTATAGATTCTTTGCCTCTTTGGTTAGGTTATTCCTTGATATCTTATGGTTTGGGATGCAATTGTAAATGGGATAAACTCCTTAATTTCTCATTCTTCTGTCTTGTTGTTGATATATAGAGATGCAACTGATTTCTGTGCATTGATTTTATATCCTGACATTTTACTGAATTCCTGTATGAGTTCTGGAAGTTTTGGAGTGGAGTCTCTTGGGTTTTCCACATAAAGTATCATATCATCTGCAAAGAGTGAGAGTTTGAATTTTCTTTGCTGATTTGAATTTTCTTTGCCTTTTGTTTCTTTTTGTTGTCTGATTACTGAGGCTAGGACTTCTAGTACTATGTTGAATAGCAATGGTGATAGTGGATATCCCTGCTGTGTTCCTGACCTTAGGAGATAAATTTTCAGTTTTCCCCCATTGAGAATGATATTTGTTGTGGGTTTTTCATAGGTGGCTTTGATGACATTGAGGTATGTACCCTCTCTGCCTACACTGTGAAGAGTTTTGATCAAGAAAGGATGCTGTACTTTGTAAAATGCTTTTTTATCATCTCTTGAGAGGATCATATGGTTCTTGTTCTTTCTTTTATTAATGTATTGTATCACATTAATTGATTTGTGGATGTCAAACCAACCTTGAAGCCCAGGAATAAGTCCCACTTGGTCGTGGTGAATAATCCTTTCTTTTCTTTCTTTCTTTTTTTTTAAGATTTTATTTATTCATTTGACACAGAGGGAGAGATTACAAGTAGGCAGAGAGAGAGGAGAGGAGGAAGCAGGCTCCCTGCTGAGCAGAGAGCCCAATGTGGGCCTCGATCCCAGGACCCTTGGATCATGACCTGAGCTGAAGGCAGTGGCTTTAACACACTGAACCACCCAGGCGCCTGTGAATAATCCTTTCAATGTACTGTTGGATCCTATTAGCTAGTATTTTGGTGAAAATTTTTGCATCTGTGTTCGTCAAGGACATTGGTCTGTAATTCTCCTTTTTGATGAGGTCTTCGTCTGGTTTTGGGATCAAGGTAACGCTGGCCTCATAAAATGAGTTTGGAAGTTTTCTTTCCATTTCCATTTTTTTGGAGCAGTTTCAGGAGAATAGCTATTAATTCTTCTTTAAATGTTTGGTTAGAATTCCCTTGAGAAGCTGCCTGCCACTGGGCTCTTGTCCGTTGGGAGATTTTTGATGACAGCTTCAATCTCCTTTCTGGTTATGGGTCTGTTCTGGTTTTCTACTTCTTCCTGGTTCAGTTTTGGTAGTTCATATGTCTCTAGTAATGCATCTGTTTCTTCCAGATTGTCAAATTTTCTGGTGTAGATTTGCTCATAATATGTTCTTATAATTGTTTGTATTTCTTTGGTGTTGATTGTGATCTTCCCTCTTCATGATTTTATTAAGTTGGGTCCTTTCTCTTTTCTTTTGGATAAGTCTGGCCAGAGGTTTATCAATCTTATTAATTCTTTCAATGAACCAGCTCCTAGTTTCGTTGATTTGTTCTCCTGTTCTTTTGGCTTCTAGTTCATTGATTTCTACTCTGATCTTTATTATTTCTCTTCTCCTGCTGGATTTGGCTTTCTTTGCTGTTCTCTCTCCAGCTCCTTTAGGTGTATGGCTAGGTTGTGTACTTGAGACCTTTCTTGTTTCTGCAAAGGCAATCCTGAGAGGAAAGTATATTGCAGTACAAGCCTTGCTATATACTTTCTTCTCAGGACTGTCTTTGCTGTGTCCCAAAGATTTTGAACAGGTGTGTTTTCATTTTCATTTGTTTCCATGGATTTTTTAAATTTTTGTTTAATTTCCTTGTTAACCCATTCATTCTATAGTAGGATGTTCTTTAGCCTTCATGTCTTTGAGTTCTTTCCAACTTTCCTCTTGTGATTAAATTCTAATTTCAGTGCATTATGGTCTGAAAATATGCAGGGAATGATCCAATTCTTTTGGTATGGGTTAAGACCTGATTTGTGACCCAGGATATGATCTATTCAGGAGAATGTTCCATGTGCACCAGTGAAGACTGTGTATTCTGTTGTTTTGGGATGAAATGTTCTAAATATATCTGTGATGTCCAACTGCTCCAGGGTGTCATTTAAAGCCTTTATTTTCTTGTTGATCTTTTGCCCAGATGATCTGTCCATTTCAGTAAGGGGAGTGTTAAAGTTCCCTACCATTATCATATTACTGTTGATATGTTTCTTTTATTTTGTTATTAATTGGTTTATATAATTGGCTGCTCCCATGTTAGGGGCATAGATATTTAAAATTGTTAGATCTTCTTGTTGGACAGATTCTTTAAGTATGATATAGAGTCCTTCTTCATCTCTTATTATATTCTTTGGCTTAAAATCTAATTTATCTGGTATAAGGATTGCCACCCCAGCCTTCTTTTGATGTCCATTGGCATAGTACATTGTTTTCCACCCCTCACCTTAAATCTGGAGATGTCTTTCAGTCAAAATGAGTTTCTCGTAGACAGCATTAAGTAATCTTGTTAAGTAATCAGGTTAAGTAATCTGTTCAGGTTCACTCTCGGGAGCTTTTGTTCCCTGAACACTTTCTGCACAGCTTTGGAGGATGAGAATGAAAATGGTGACCTCCCAATCTCTGACTGGGAGGAGCCAAGAGTTCGGGGCCCCACTCCTCAATGCGCTCTCAGAGAAAAGCATTCAATCTCTCCTGTCTCCCTGGTCTCTGGCCCCATTCCAAGTTCACCTGGCCTGTGACCCAGTGTTTCTATCTCTGGCACACAGCTCTGTTTGGAATTTCCAACCCAGCAGATTCCTGCAGTGCGCTCTCGTGCTACTCTTCCTGGAGGAGGAAGGAGAGGGTCTCTCTGGATCTGCCATTTGTGGGGTCCCTGCTCAAAGAGCAGTAGCCCGACTGTGCCTTGGATAATGGTGTAAGGTAACCCTGAGCTGAGAGACCCCTCCTCCGTTCGGCTCCATCTTTGCAGCTGGCTTCCCTGCTTTGATACCTGGGATCTCTGTCATGCTCACACACCCCTGGTGTTTCTGTGTCCCCACGGGTCCTGAGACCACACTGTCCCCACGAGGGCTCCATCCCCCGCTTAGCCTCTGGAGTGATGTCCCTAAGTGGAGCAGACTACTAAAAGTTTTGATTTTGTCCTCTGCTGCTCCACCGCTTGCCAGAAGCTGGCCCCTCCCCCCGGGGTCTGTTTTCCTTTCACTTCGGATTCATTCCTCTGCACGTCCTACCTTCCAGAAAGTGGTTAATCTTCTGTTCCTGGAATTGCTTCTCTTCTTGTCTTCGATCTCCTGTTGAATTTGTAGGTGCTCAGAATGGTTTGATAACTATCTGGCTGAACTCCTGGGACGTGATGATCTATTTATTTATTTATTTATTTATTTATTTATTTATTTAAGAGACAGAGAGCAGGGGGAGAGGGAGAGGGAGAAGCAGGCTCCCCACTGAGCAGGGAGCCTGAGGCGGGTTCAATCCCAGGACTCTGAGATTACCACCTGAGCCAAAGGCAGACACTTAACTGAGTGTGCCACCCAGGTACCCTGAATGTGTTTTAAATGTATACATATAACATTTTTTATTTATATATGAAATACATTTTTCATATGGAGGGATGATTATATCACTTTGTCAATGCTGGTTTACTTTATGGGAGTGGGATGGAATAGGTATTGTGGAAATTTTAGCTTCTATCATGAATGTAAATATTATATTTCTAACCATGAGATTATAAAGCTTTTGATTTTTTAAGCATTTTTTCAGCTATACATATAAATAAATATAATGATTTCAATTGAAAAGTCTTGGAACATAAATGCAAAAATGTTATATCAAGTAAAAAAATGGAAAGTAGTAAAGAAGTACCTTATAAAGTAAGACTCTGTATGTGTGTGCATGTGCATTTGTGTTTGTGTGTTATATGCATATGTGTTTTTCTCTAAAGGGTATACTTAACTGTGACTATTTGGAAGGTAAATTTATGTAGGGCTTTTATTTTCTTATTTTGGTCTTTTTCTAATTTCTGTTTGTTTATAATGAGTTAGATTATTTTATGAAATAAGGGAAAACACACCAAAGGGACAGTACCAGGGCTAGCATAACAGTACCAATAATTCTGCTTTGTTGACTGTGGGGAAGTAAAAACTGCCCTTTTATTTATCAAAGGTCTTTTCTAGGTCTTAAGGGATGAGATAAAATTCAGACTTCTCAGCCTGGCATTGAAAAGGCCCTACAGTCTGGCCTCAATATAGCATTTTGACCTTAAATCCCATATCTCTCATAAATCCCTTTCTATAAAACCATTTTGCTCATATCCTTAGAATGTACTTGCTGTGTCCTGCTCCCACAAATATGTTCACATCAAATTTTATTACCTGGAATGACTTTCCATTTCATCTATACATTTTGTAGAGACCTATATTCTATCGCTATTTGAATTCTTCCTTCTTCTTAAATCCCATGGCTTCCCAAAGATCTGGTGTTGAGTTCCAATCCAACTTGTTGAAACTAAAGAGATTTTATTGAACTCGCAAAGTTCATGAGTATCCTAGGGATAGATGATGGGAAGTTTCAAACCAAGCTCTAACAATAAAATTTTCCCAAAGTTTACATTTTAGTCATGTCCCACTACAATGTCCCACACACATGAATGCAGATAAAAACATAAGTGTAACATCAGCGCAATGCAACAAATATTAAAGAACGTTACAAAGAGCAAAAGGAACAAGTAGATCTTTATATTATTTTACTTCAGGGATCCAATTATTTCTAGTACCATTTTTTAAAAAACTAGTCCAGGTTATTAACATATTGTGATTTAAAACTTCTCTCAATTAGTCCAATGAAGTTTTCCAGAAAGAGTCAACTTTTCCAATGCCCCTCCCCAAGTAAGTAATACAGATGAAAGATCACAGTCAGAGTACTGGAGTAGGACAATATTCAGAGTTTGTAACTTGGCCCCCCTGCCAAACAGCTGTGTGACTTTGATAAAATTAACTAGTTTCCCTGAATCTCAATTTCCTCATTTGTAAATTAGGGGTGATAATAATACTGACTGCTTGAAGTTATGAAAAGTTATCATATAGTATATCTAAAGGGGCTGTAGGCAATAAATTCAGTTTCCTTACATTTCCAGGAATGATGGTCTAACTTCCAACTACCATCACCTGCTGTGCTTTTTCTGATGGTTTAACTGGCTACTGAGACTTTCTCTGCCTGACAACAGGCAGGTTGCATTTTTCTTTCCACAACAGCAAACTTCAACTGTGACTGTTCAGAACTCACGTTTAAATGCCTCAATGCTCTCTCCCTTGGTTATAATAATCCTAAAGTTCATGATTTGTATTATTTTCCAGGGAAATTAGGCCATAGAGAGGTAATTTGTTGACAATATTCCATATATATATGTTTTCCCCCTCTTTCTTTGTCTCAATTTTCCATGCTAGTGGAACCTAAACTAAAAACAAAACAAAACAAAACAAAAAACCCCCAAAGGTTATGTATTATGGATGGATTGGTTTGTGTTCCCCCAAAATTCATATGTTGAAATCCTCACCCCTAATATGATCATATTTAGAGGTGGAGCCTTTGGAGGTAATTTGGTCAAGAAGGTGGATGCCTCATGATAGGATTAGTGCCCACATAAGACAGAACCCAGAGAGTTCTCTCACCCTTGTCCACTGTGTGAGGATGCCCAAGAGAAGATGATCACTTATGAAACAGGAAGGGGCTTTCATCAGACACATATTTTGCCAGTACCTTGATGTTGGATCTCTCAGAATTATGATAAATAAATTTCTGTTGTTTGAGCCACCTAGTCTGGGATAAATTTTTATAGCAACCCAAACTGACTGAGACAGTATGGCATTTAATAAGTGTGCAGCAAATATTAGGTGGTATGATTACTGCTTCTACATGATTAGTACTAATAATTCATAGCATATTTTTCACTGTGATTCAGCATCCATACCTCAAAAGAAGGTAAGCCTGGAAGTTTAATAAACATTACATAGAAAATGGGAAAAAGTAAAAGCTTACATTTCTAATTAACTATGACATAGTCATCAGTGAGTCATCAGAACTTCCCTGAAGTAAAGTGGAATGGCCCTGGAAAGTTACATGAAGAAAAGAAATACCCAGCGCACATGGTACACACCAATCCAGTTTGCCTTCATAAATGTTTTCAGTGGTTCTCAGCTCATTGCCACTTGTGCCTCCTATGTTTGGAGCCAACCCCCTAATCCATCCACTGAAAGTCTGTTCTGGAATGACATCACATTTCTTTTTCACTCAATACCATGCATTTAATATATATCATGTAATGACTTAATACCAATTTGCTCTTCATTCATAGATATATTAAATTGATCAAATGGTACTTTATAGTCTTTGTGATGAATTGTAATCATACATAAATATAATGACTTACTAGGTTTTTTAACATCCATTTTCCCATTATGTTCTCCCAGCAATGCTAAAAAGAAGTATGAGCATGTATTACTAGCCTCATAAAACACAGGAAGAACCTTTGATTTAGAGAAAATAAATTATTTACCCAAAGTCGCAGCCAGAAAGCACCAGTTAAGAGATGTTGGACTTGATGCAGTGTTCTTTAAATTATCTTGCACTTTTTAGAAGGATTGCTTAAAAGTTAGGGGTAGCTAATCAATACAGAATGATGGATATAAAGGTATCTATTTATACACAGAAAAATTCAGTTGACTTTCACTCCTGTGATCTTGATCCCCAAATTTAGATTAGGTACACCTCCCATATTATTCAATTACACATACTTCCACACTCTGAGATTCTACCAAGCTATTTTTTTATTCTTGCCTACCACTTTATGATTATCCACTTCTAGATGCCATGTGGAGTAAAGTCAGGAACAGTGATTAGTTTGTGTGCAAGGGAACCTCAGTTTACTGGAGCAGTGCCTGGTACTGGGGTAGGGAGGTTCTAAATATTCATTGACTGTCACATAGATTGACCATTCTGGACATGTGCTGTTTTCCTTGTGTAGATTTATTGATTTATGAATGTGTTTTCAAAAACACTTCTTAGCTTTCTGGCAGGTATCTGCTGGAATGACTCCTGCCATGATAAGCCAAATGAAGTTAAGGGTCAGGGAATTATTTTCTATGAAAGAAAATAATTCCTGATACTTGTGAGGTCAATAGAAACTGTGAAATGTTGAGAAAAAAAAAAGACTGTAGCTAGGATACCAGTATGAATTTCCACTTAGCATCTCTGCCAGTAAAACTCTGATGAAGTTACAACATTTTATGTAATTCCAGTCTGTGTTCTGTCAAATGGAAATTACATTAATTTTTGTGACCATTGGGGTTAGAAAACGTGTATGAAATGATATCATATCAGAAGCATTCAGTAAATGGTGAAATCATTTTCTTATGTTGGTATTTTACCTTGCCTTATTTGATTTTACTTCATGAAAGTTATAAGATGGCACATTTATTCATTAGTGTATGCATTGTCTGTGACCTCCTGGCCAGAATGGAAATTCTTTGAGAGCACAGGCCATTGTATGTACTGCTATATTCCCATTTAAGCTGGTGCCTGGAATAGGGTAGATGGTCAGTTACTGTATGTTGAATAAATAAATGTCACTAATTTTTGTAAGTCCATGGCTTTTTTTTTTTATTCGCCCCAGGGGTACAGGTCTGTGAATCATCAGGCTTACACCTTTCACAGCGTTCACCATAGCACAAACCCTCCCCAATGCCCATAACCTCTTTTTTTTTTAAGATTTATTTATTTATTTATTTATTTATTTATTTATTTATTTATTTATTTGAGAGAGAGAGAGAGCAAGAGCATGAGAGGGGAGAAGATCAGAGGGAGAAGCAGACTCCCTGTCGAGCTGGGAGCCCGATGCGGGACTCGATCCCGTGACCCAGGGATCACGACCTGAGCTGAAGGCAGTTGCTTAACCAACTGAGCCACCCAGGTGCCCCATAACCTCTTTTTGAATGCTCACTCTACAACAACATGTATGTCTATAATTTGAAGTTATCATTATGTTTTATCCAGCCCTGACCTTGTGTCAGGAAAATTCAGAGGGTTTCAGGTTTCTTGGAAATGAATGAACATCAAAATGACTGATCTTCTGATTAATCACAAAGTGCAAAGCTCATTAACAACATAACTTGGTTCAAAACCAGTCCCTTGATTTAAATGTATGTTTCTCCTATTCTGCCAACCAAATTTCAATCAGTAACAGTACACTTAAGAACTACTATGTGCATCAACCACTTGCATTTTGTGTAATTGGGAATCAGCATGGATATAACTCTCAGGGTAATTCTCTCTTTCTCACTTCCCTGTTTTCTCTCCTTTACTTAGATCAGTATTTGCATTATTTATTTTTATCCTTTTGCACATCTCCTAACTTTTTCAGTGCTATCTTAAATGACAAGTTTTCATTTTTATGAAAAATCTTTTCTTCAGCTGAACAGAATGATCTTGATAAACACCCACTCAGCAAAACTAATAGTTTATTATAGCATGCATGAAATGAATATTCAAAATCATGCATATCCTGTGTGCAAACACAAATTAAGTTATTTATAATCATGATCATGTTTACATGGTTCAGGCATAGACAGCAAACAGAAGGAACTGTAATTTCTCCCTATCTCTCTGGCCAGCACATGGAGACACATCTTTGTGATTTGAAAATCAGAATTTTTATTTTTAGAACAGCTATCTGAAAGTGTGTTCTCTTCTAATAAAAGTATTTCCATTCTAAAAGCACCATTCACTTATAAATATTCTATATTTCTTCCTTTAAAGTTGCCAGACATTTTTCTACAACATGAAATTCTCATTTGCATGAGAAAAAAGCAGCTGTGTTCCTAATAAAGAACAGAAACATAACTGCTTTAAAAGTGGGTCCTGATACGTTAATTCAAGATTTTTTCATCTTAAGTTGTTAGATATTCAGTGAAAAGGCTGTGATGGGCTATGGAAAATGTAAGGAGAACTAAAACTGTATTTTTCACCTATGCTCACTATTTTCTTAAAAATTAAAATAAAAGCAAAACAGTGAAACAATTCTTTACTTGTTATTTTTTCCCTAACATTTCCTTTAATTTATATTCTTACAAAGGAATCTTCATATCAGTTGAGATTTCATCCTTTTTCAAGGTCTTGAATAGGACCATCTTAACCAAGAACACTTTAAAAATTGAATTTCTGAGGTTAAATTTATTATAGATTGAAACAGGACATTCTAATTAAAATGAAGACTTTTCAAAGGGATCATCAGTATTGCTCAGGTGATCCATTTCTTGCTGCCCTTATTTCTCTTCTTTACTACATATTTTATGGATGCTTTAAAGCAGTAGCTCAAATTAATACATCTCTGCACCCATGCTTGGTGACGCTAATCATTCCTTAACAGTAAGTAATTTGGAATGTTAGAAATGACACAGAGAACTTTGAATAGAACTCATTAATTTTGCAGAAGGGGAAACTGAAGCCCAGAGAGGGAAAATAAATTTTCATGTGGCACCTCCAACTTTTGAAACTTTGGCGATCTAATGATACTGAGTGTGATGATGATCATGGTGATGCTATGCCCACATAAGTGTGATGCAAGATAATCAATGAAGAATACCCAAGTGAATTACTTAATTGATTTGTATATGTATCCACATCTAGGATCTGTGTAATGTGAAATACATAGAGAGAAAATAATGCAGGGTATAAACTGTTTTCATGCTTTTGTTGGTAGTTATTCAAGGATTATTATTAGAAACCAAGATATTTCCAAGTAGTTTTGAGGAATAAGTTTCTGTACTGAAAATACATCAACCAAGAAGTCATGAGTTCAAATAATGAAAACAAACTGTCCAAAACTCTATGGTAAGTATGTAGCAGATTAAGAGACTCCCAGGATCCTAATACTGTGTGAACAGTGGTAACCTGACTCCTTGATCTCTTTTGAGAGTCAAAACTGTTCACTTTTGTCCCTATATTGCTTTTTTTAAAGATATAAAACTTAAAATATAGATTTTTTTTTTCTGATTTCAACAATTTTTCCATTAATGTTCTTTTGCTGTTTGATAACTTATTTTTATTTATTTATTTGATACAGAAAGAGACAGGGAGGGATAAAGGGAAGGGCAGAGGGAGAGGAAGAGAGAGAAACTTACGTAGGTTCCATGCTCAATGTGGAGACTGATTCGGGGCTTGATCTCAGGACCCTGAGATCATCACCTGAGCTGAAATCAAGACTCAGACACTTAACTGACTGAGTCACCCAGATCCCCCTCTACTTGAGGATTTAATACATAATCTTAATGGGATCTGGTTATTGAACCTCCTGAGCTTCTCTACCTGTGACAGTTCCTTAGTCTTTCACGACCTCGTGATGTTTTTGAAGAGCACTGGTCAGTTACTTGGTAAAACGCACCTCATCATGGGTTTGCCTGAAGTTTTCTCATTAATAAATTGAGAATTATTGGGAATATTACCACAGAAAGTATTTATCTTTCTCAAAAACTAGTTTTCAACATTAAATGGTAATACATATAGATAACATCATTAGCAATTTTAGCAGTATGTCATTTCCTGCAGCTGCCATTTAAAGATTTTTTTTAAATCATTCTCTTCTTCCTTGAGTACCTCAGGTTATCTCATCCAGTTGCTTGCAGAATTAGTCCCAATTACATACAAGAAAATTGAAGACCAAGAAGATGGTAGGATGCAGAGTCCGTCCACTAATTAGCAGAAGATGCATGCCCTAAATATTTGTTTTCAGAGGCTTAACCACATTTTCCCATTCAAGTTCACTGTGAAAAGTTAGGAGCCTCATGACCTCAAGGTGTCTTAAAAAGATTCATGTGAACTCCACCTTTCATTGCACTTCTGGTCATAAGGCGCTAATCAGACATGTCACTGTTAGGTTGTGTATGTAAGATTCATGAAGAATGTTTTCTCAGAAATTCACCTTCAGTACATTGGACTTCCAACTTCTCTCTTCCTCTCCTCCTGGAGTAATTCCATCTCTGCATGGCCATGAGGGAAATAAGCACTTCTTACTTCCCCTAATTGGAGAGAGATATGCCACCTCTCAGAGTTGAGGATTCTTGGTGTGCCTTCGAAATCAATCTGAGTCCTGAATAATGATTTGGCTCTGCAAAAACCAGTGCCTTGGAACCCTGCTGAGGTGCTGTCATCAAAACAGAAAAAAAAAATCAAATTTTACTCTGAATGGAGTCTTAATAACAGTTGGAAGCTTCAGCCTCCTGCCTATAATTTATTTACAAAGAATCTTTTTGAAGGGAACTATCCTGGAGAATTCTGTGTGGCTTTGATGTTTGCAAAAGTAACCCTGTAAAGATAGAAAGATGATAGATAGAAAAATAGACAGATACGCTTACAGATAGAAAATACGACAGATTAAAAGAAGAAATCTTGTGTTCAGTAACTCACATGTGAGTTTTTGATTCTTACATTTTTCCTATGACCAGACCCTCACCTTGACCCTAATGGTAATGGTTTTAATTATTTATTATTTATTTATGACCACTGTCTTAACTTATTTCTTCCATAAACGTCTTTAGAGAATGATTTTAGTGAAGGTAGTTTTTTGTTTTTGCTTTTGTTTTTTTGGTAAGGAGTCTTGGAGATCAGGATGCAATACAGGGAAGGGAAAACAGCTATTAATGGGTGAATTATGGACTTAATAGTGTGTCCCCAAAATTCACAAGACAAAGTCCTACCCCTAACATGACTATATTTGAAGATTGGGCCTCTAAGGGTATAATTAATGTTAAGGTTGTAAGTGTAGGGCCCTAATCTGATAGAATGACATTGTTATAAGAGGAGGAAGAGACACCAAAGAGCTCTCTCAATCCGTGTATGTGCAGAGAAAAGGCCATGTAAGGACAAAGCAAGAAGGTGGCCATCAGAAAGCTGGAGGACAAGATCCCACTAGAAACCAATCCTTCTGTCACCTTGATCTTATACTTCTGGTCTCTAGAACTGGCAGAAAACAAATAACAATTGTTCAAGCCACCACATCCATGGCATTTACTTATGTCAGCCTAAGGTGACTAATAAAGGGTATATCGTTAATCCAGCTATCACAGTGGGCCAGTGAAATGTGATTTTTCTAGGAAACATCATAAATTGGTGTACCTAAGAATTATTTCTTCCCAAGGGAGGAAGAAGCTGAAATATCTGCACATCAACTTAATACAGGCATTGGATAATGACTGCTTATATAGGTCATCAATTTCTCCAAATGTTCATCCAGATGCAGATTGGCTTCCTGCAATTTAGGGGAAAAAGTGGAGGTCTCAGGAGCACATGCAAATACTATCAGTTGTAATTGAGCATGAGCATAGTGAAAGGGACAATGAATACAAGTAGGGTTCTAGTAGTGTCTACTACATCTGAAAAATAGGCCCAATTCATTCTAGAACAGCTCTTCTTAGTTTTCCTGACAAGGAAACTGATGCCAGAATCTGTAATATGTTTGTGTATGTGTGTATATGGGATAGGATGGGATGAGATGGGATGTGTGTGTATTATTATCATTAATATCATGCTAGCTATCTGGCCCACCAGTGTATATTATCTCCAGTCCCAGCAACCTGTCTTCTTGGCAAATCCATGGAGTGGTTCACAAATGCTCATAAGAGTGTCCTGACAGTATTAAAAGAAATTAATCATGCTCTTCTTTTTTTTTTTTTTAATTTTTTTTTTTTATTTATTCATTTGACACAGAGAGAGAGATTACAAGTAGGCAGAGAGAGAGGAGAGAGGAGGAAGCAGGCTCCCCGCTGAGCAGAGAGCCCGATGTGGGCCTCGATCCCAGGACCCCGGGATCATGACCTGAGCTGAAGGCAGCGGCTTTAACCCACTGAGCCACCCAGGCGCCCAATCATGCTCTTCTTTTTCAGACTTGGTCCTGTTGGTCAGAGTTTCAGCTGAGGTCTGATGCCTTTGAAGTTGCATATAATGTATGTACTGCTAAGCAGTCTCAGGGGAAGTTGATGTATTTATATTAACATCTTCTTCACCTGCATCTTGCTTCCTTCCCTTGACTGTTTTGCCTAAACACAGCGATCTATCACAAGAACATGTGTTCCGTAACCAAATCACACCTAAATTACTGTAAGAGTCCTTAATATAAACTTAAATTATCAAAGTATTAAATAAGGACTTTTTTTAGTTTTGAACTTATTTTTTACATCTTAGCTGTAGAGAGTAAAAAAAAATCAACACAATCTAATATAGTAAATATAAATTCTGATAATATAATAAATATAATATGTAAATATTATAAAAGCCTCCACTTATAATAGTAGCAAAGAGTTGTGTATAGTCTATGTAAATAAATATTTAAGCGTCTCTTAAGGACACACAAAATAGTTCAGCAGAATGAAAAAGCAAACTGCTTTTGAATATAAGAACACAGCATCCTAAAGATGTTAATTCTCATTTAAAAATTATGCATTTTTGTACCCTGATAGGAATACTATCAATATTTTGTAGGAATGAAATAAATCTCTTCCTTAGTTCAAATGGAAACATCAAACAACTATTAATAGTCAGGAAAAATATTTAAGGAGTAATGAGGGATTATCTAGTAATTACAACTCATCATAAAGCTACAGAAATAACGGTGTGTTGCTGTTACATGAATAGACACAGATCAATGAAATGATAGAAAAAGTTCAGGAACAGATCTAATACTTATGAAAATTTAGTATAAAAAATAGTGTCATTGCAAACCACTGGTGAAAGGACATATTATTCAAAAATTGTTGTCAAGATAATGGGGTAGCCATCTGAAAAGTTTTTAAATTGGATTCTTTACCTCATACCTCATGAAAATATTTAAATTAGATAAAAAGAAGTCACAAATGTTCTAAAGAGTATTAGATTAAAAAAGTGTTTGAAGTGGAAAAATTTCTAGCATAAATCCTAAATTTATGAGAAAAAGACTTATTAATTAAAGCAGAAAATATAACTAAAGCAGGAAATTATGCATTACATACAAAAACATAAAATATTAAAACTCAAATGACAAATTGAGAAAAGAAAGAACAGTCACAGTAAGCTAAATTATAGACCAATTTTTTAAATATGTAATAAGTAATATGTATGTAATATGTAATATGTAATAAGCATTCCCAAAGAAATAAGACAAGATCAATACCCAGTAGAAAAAATGGGCAAAAAATACAAACAGTGCCCAGGAAAACACAAGTAGTTTCTAAACATGTGAAAACATTTTCAGCCCAACTGGTAAGAAGAACACTGTTGATATAATTTTCACAATCAGGTTGGCAATATTTAAATGTTTGTCATTAATGGTGTTGAGAGTGAGGAACACTTGCAGTGCTGATGGCACTGTAAGTAGTGAAAATTGCTTTAGAAAACTATTCAAAATCCTAAATGCTGATGCCTTTCCTCTGAACAAATTACATGCCAGGAATGGACCCTGTAGATATCTACAAACCTGTAAAAGCAACAAGGTGGAGGGAGAAACATTTTTTTTTTAACTGGGAGCTAGTTAAGTAAAATATACATATGTGAAGTAATAGGACACAGCTTTAAAATAAGATGGCAACTTTTTTTTAAAAGCTTAGGTAAGACAAATCTCTGTAATTTTTCTCAAGAAAAGCAAAGACCAGGAGCACATAGGTGGCTCTCAGTTGGTTAAGCGTCTGACTCTTGATTTCAGCTCCCATCTTGATCTCCGGGTCCTGAGGAGGAGCCCCATTGGGTCTCTGTTCAGCGGGAAGTTGACTTGATATTCTCTCCTTCTCCCTCTCACCTCCCCCGACTCATGCATGTTCTCTCTCTCCTCTCTCTCAAATGGATAAATAAGTCTTAAAGAAAGAGAGACAGAGAGAAAGAAAGAGAAAAAGAAAAGGAGAAGAAGAAGAAGAAGAAGAAGAAGAAGAAGAAGAAGAAGAAGAAGAAGAAGAAGAAGAAGAAGAAGAAGAAGAAGAAGGGAAGGAAGGAAGGAAGGAAGAGGGAGGGAGGGAGGGAAGGAGGGAGGAAAAGACAAGACCAGATAGAGTAAGAATACTACCATTTATGCAAATAACACATTAAGCTTGTATTTGCTTGTGGGTTCCCTGAAAATAGGAATGGGTGATAGATATACTTTTTTTTTTTTTAAAGATTTTATTTATTTATTTGACACACAGAGAGAGAGAGAGATCAGATCACAAGTAGGCAGAGAGGCAGGCAGAGAGAGAGGAGGAAGCAGGCTCCCCGCCAAGCGGAGAGCCCGATGTGGGCCTTGATCCCAGGACCCTGGGATCATGACCTGAGCCGAAGGCAGAGGCTTTAACCCACTGAGCCACCCAGGCGCCCAGATATACTTTTTAATACATAAATTTGATATGTACTTTGCTGGTCTCTATTACATTTTTGTTTGTTACTTTCTGTTCTATTTTTCATTTTGTACCTTTTTATACTCTCTCTCCCTTTTTACTTTTTACTCTTTATCTTTTCTATTTTTAGCTTCTTGAATTTACCAATTTATGTGGTTATCCTTCCTTTTTAAATTTTGCTTTTCCTTTTAGATTCAGTTGCCTTTTTCTTTAGGGACGTCCTCTAGGAGTTACTTCAGTGAGAATCTGAGAATTTACTGGGTTTTAGCATTTTACAAACTTTTTACACTCATGGATCCTTCTTAGAGAGTTTGATATATATATATATTTTTTAACTGGAAGGCTATTTGGGCACCTGCCCTATATTCACTTTTTTCTTTTTTCATGTTTTTTTATGGTGTACCATTTAAACAAGTAACATGAATAGTTTAAGCATAAACAATAATAGCATAGCAGTTTAATAAATTCCATTACTTGCATTATCCAGGTTTCATAATTATCAAGGCTTTGAGATACTTATCTTAATTTTTTTCTCTATTCTTATATATGAAAAGTAAAATTCAGATCTCATCTTTTATCCTCTATAATCAAGATGTATCTTTAAAAAGCACTGCCTTTTCTTACATAACCTGAGGGCCACGAGCCGCATCTAACGAATCGAGTTCTTTAAATTTTCTGATATATGTTCCATATTAATACTTTTTCTGATTATCTGAAGAAAATACATCATAAAGTCTTTTTGTGGTCTAGCTAAGTACATGCACTACATTTGATTCGAGCTGTCTATATTCCTATTGAAGGCATTGTTCTTGTAAGCTGTAGGTGTGTATGAGAGAGTATTAGAATTAAACAATTTGTTCTACATTGGAGCACTTAATTCATTTTATTTTAATTTCTGTAGGAGGTATTTGAGTTAAAACTGCAACTGTCTGTTTTCTAGTTGTTCCACGAGCTTGATTTTCTTTAAATGTATGTCTATTTTTAGATTCAATAATTTTTTTATTCCACTTCTTTCCTAAATGTATTAATGTGCTTTCTATTTTCCTTTAGTAATTACTGAAAAATTACTACATACACCATTTACTTATTAAAGTTTAATAAAAATACCACTTTGCAAGAAATACAAGAAATTTAGAATACTTGAACTTCATGAACCTCCTAAATTATATGTGCATCTGCATTTTAATTCTACAGAGAAATTTGGAACGTCACAGTTGCTTTTATTATCCTTATACATTTACTGTGAGTCCCTCCTTGTTCATTTTAGATGTGTCCATGTGCTTCCTCCTCTCTCCCTGTACTGACTATCTTCTTGCATCTCCTTCCCCTCAAGATCATTTTGACCTGAACCCTTTGGCTTTATTCATTTTTTTTCCCCCAGTTTAGGCTTGATGGTAACCAATTCTTTTAGTTCCTGTTTGCCTGAAAATATTTTCATTTCATCCTTATTTATTTACTTCTAAGATGTTTTCCCTGAATATAGACTTCTAGGTTACTGGCTATTATCAGCAAATTATATAACATTTCATTGTTATCTGCTTTTTTTTTTGGTCCCTGAAGAGTGGTTGCCTTTCATACTTTGTTCCTTTTGAGGTAATATATCTTTTTTTTAAGCAATTTTACTATGATATGGTTAAGTGGGAATTTCTTTTTCTGGTTGTATTTATTTTGTTTGAATATTCTGTTCAAATATTTTGCTACTGCTTCAGGAATCTGAAATAATTTTGATGTTGTTCACCAATTTTAGAAAATTCAGAGCAGAAATTCCTTAATATTGCTTCTTCCCCTTCTGATTTGTTCCTCCTTCTGGAAGATCATATTAGAAACCCCTGCCCTCCATTCCATGTATCTTTTATTATCTTTCTTGTATTTATTTTCATCTCCACAATTTAGTCTAAATATTTTCATTTGACTTGTATTCCAGTCTCTGCTATATATTTAATTTTCAACTATATCTAATTTCTTTTTTAAATTATATTCAGTTAGCCACTGTATAGTACACTATTAGTTTTTTATAGTGTTCAATGATTTGCTAGCTGTGTATAACACCCAGTATGTCTAATTTCTATCTAACCTCTGTCTATTCTGTTAGGAGACTAATTCTTTGAGTTTGTGATTTAACTTCTAAGACCATCTTGTGGGTATATATGGTCTTTTGATTTTCTTGTTTTTTCCATGTTTCTCTCCCCGTCTCTTCATAGTATTGTTTTTAAAGGGTATATCTGGTATATAGATATTTTAGAGATAATCTGAGGCCCAGCATGTGGCTACTTTCGTCTAGAGAACATTTGCCTGTTTTATGACAGCTGACAGCAGGATTAGGAAGTCCAGTATTAACACAATCTAACTTAGAGCTAGCATGATTGAGAGTTGGGTTTCACTCCTATGTGAGCTGCTCTGCCCACGCCGTTAGTCCTGGGATACAGCCTCTCTGGGTCCAAAACCACAGTTCAGAGGATCCCAGTTTCTCTCTGCCTCCTCTGTGGTCCTACCACACTATCAAAATTTCTACCTGGCTTCTCAATATTTCAACTGTTTTTTTATGGAATTCACCTGTTGCCATTATGGTATAAGAGGCTGTAAAAACCAATTTCACATTTAAGTTTGCTCTTTCTCATAAATGTTCACCTCCTGGTTTCCTTTCTGATGCTTTCAGGTAGATTTTCAGAAATGCCCAATCTTTCTTGTTTGTTCACAATTGGTTGGTCCCAGTCACCTCCGACCCAATTATAGAAAGCTGGTGCATTTCATGTATTTGCAAAATTGATGATGGTGAGTATTAAACCTACAGAATTTTTATTTGATTTGATAATTTTTTAAACTGACACAACCATTTCAACATGTAGATATTTACAGCTTATCATAATTGCAATTCTTTGCACTTTTGATTAAAACATTTAGAATACCATTTGAATTACCAAATAAATATACCCTTATGGGAATTTTTATCTTGCTTTGAATTAAGGAACTGGTCATCGTATCATTGATACTTCTGTTTTCATTTGAAAGGAAAGGGGGAAATCAGGAGTTTCAAGAACATTCAAATATCAAATCCAGTGTGTAAAAAAAAACAAACCAGGCAAATACTTGAAGAAATGCCAAGTTTTTTTATTTTTTTGTTTGTTTGTTTGTTTTGTTTTGTTTTAGTTTTTAATGAACCTCACAGTGCTGGAAATACTGAATGCTTATATGTGAAGGAATCTGCAAGTCAAGAGATTATGTGTGACTTTCTGGTTATGTTTTGTTATAGATGTTCTTGTTTTGTTTGAGAAGGAAGACTGAAATCAGAATGCAGGATACATAGCAGAAGAGCAGATTAGAGATATTTTACATTTTTCAAAAAATATTTTTATTTTATTTATTTGAGAGAAAGAGAGAGCTTGAGTGGAGGGAGTGTCAGAGGGAGAGGGAGAAACTGAGTGGGGGGCCAGTCACTGGGTTCCATCCAGAACCCCGGATCATGACCTGAGCCAAAGTCAGACACTTTACTGACTGAGCCACACAGGTGCTCCAAGATATATCACATTTAGAAGCAAGTTGAAAAGACCACAAGAGTGGAAACAAGAAATGATTTGATTAATAGGCTGTATATAAAGATTTTTTTCATTGGGTTTTAGCAGTCTACTGTATGGAACTGGTTAGTGTGTGATGCATGGACATATTTCAAAATGTTTGAATCTCTATTCATGCATCATGACCTATTCATTTGTTAAAAATTAGCATTTTGCTTATTTAGTCACATGTTAGAGTTTTACCCTAAACCTCTTGAAATGGGGGAAAAGGTTGGAATTTTTAATTCAGTGTATTACTATCACAACTGCATTTTCGACACTTGTTTTTAAAAGAAATGTCATCTATTATCGTAAGATGCATTTTGGCTCTCTAAGGGTCTGCGTGGGGCCTTGCAATTTACTACTGTCTAGAATAAAATTAGCAAGGAGCATTTAATGGTGAGTGCTTTTAACTTAAACTGCATATTGAATCTATAATGTGTTCACACAGGAATGGGGAGAAAATAAGTTGCTCTCAGCCCAGAACATGGAAAGCATTTTCAGGAATAAACAAGTTTGGTAAAGAGCTGATAGACATGGCCTAGAAAAAAGATCAAATCAAAAAATTTTCCTAAAGTGCCCATAATTTTAAAAATGCAGTAGGATATTTGGAGAAATTATCCTTAGAATAACATAAATATCAACTCTTGCTATTTTCATGAACAGGGCTTTCTGTAAAGCCAGTTTTGCAAGATGCAAAAAATATGTCTACACTTCAAGAAAACCTGAGCAAAAGCTTCAAGAAAGAGAAAATCTTGTCTGGAAAGGATTTGAAAGATCATCCCATCAGTTTCTTCTGTGTCTCATGACCACAAAGAATATTTTTTTAATATTTTAATATCTCAAATAAAATGTTACAGGAGACCCAGTGATTCCCTGGTCCTAAGCATTTTTTTCTCACTGCAATCAACATTAAATAAACATTTATTAAATATCTCTGGTTTGTAACAAACTCTTTATTGGCTTATGGGAAGAAAAGTTGACAACTACCTGGCTTACAGGTAGTAGTTTCATAAAAGAGGTAGATAAATATAGTTTAATCTGTGCTATAATAGAAATTTGTGAAGGCAGCAAACCATCTGCAGTAGTCAAAGAAGACCCCAAATTTATTGTATTGAGCTTAGTCTGAAATAACAACAGCAATAACCAATACTCATCAGTTCTTGAGCTTTTATCCTGAGAGTTAAACATATGGCACCCCTCAATGTCTTCCAACACCACTTTCATTGGTCCCACCTTACAGACGAGAGAATGAAACATAGAATGGATGAGTAAGTCTCCCAAGGTGATATGATCAGTAAATATTCAAGATTTTTTTTTTGCCTCCAAAAGCATGTTTTTTTTTTCTGCACTAATTATGATTTAAATTTTACCAAGATAAATTGTATTAAAGGGAAAAGCTCCCAGAGTCATCTGAATTCTCCCTTTTTGTGAATTCTTGTAAGGTCAGACATTTCAGGATTGGGATGCAACTGGTCTGTGAGGAAAAGAACTGAAGGTGGTTTCCAACCAGTGGTTGATGAAGAATTTAAGCTTTCATTCCAGTAGCCCATGAGAAACTTGCCTTAGTCTTACAGCCCATGAAGAAATGAATGCTCCCCCAAATCATGTAAGTTCAGAAGCAGATCCTTCCCCATTCATACTTTCAGATGAGACCCTACTCCTGAGTAACATCTTAATTACAGTCTTGAGAAAGACTCTTAATGAGAAGACCCAGCTAAACCATGTCCATTTTCCCAACCCACAGACACTGTGAAATAATAAACATATGTTGTTTTAAGCCACTGTTTGTGTTAATTCATTGCACAGCAGTAGATAACTAGTCCATTGCCTACACACTATGTGAGACAACTTTATTTTCTGTGGGTATTTCCTTCTGTGGATATAATGCTGAGGGTATACGGACGCATCAATAGGTCTCCCCTTCCTCTTGACTGTACTTTTCAAGATAAGAAAGAAAACCCACGATAGTAGGCTAATTTTGATAAGCTACTGAGATAATGACTCTTTGCCTGTTCTTCTGGGTCTCTGAATATTCACTTCAGATTTGCCAAACTCTGTGCCACTTAAGACATCTTGACTAATCCTAATTCAAAGGTGGTTACAGTGAAAAAAATGTAGACTTTGGAGCCAAATGTGTCTGTTTGAGTCTTCTCTCTACCATTTACTTGCTGATTCTCAGTTTCTTTGTATGACAAATAAATACAGTGGCAAAGGCTCTTTAGGGAATTAAAAATAATATATGTTTATATAATCATATAATAATGTGTATTCCTGGGTCACCTGTGTGGCTCAGTCATTAAGTGTCTGCCTTCAGCTCAGGTCATGATCCCAGGGTCCTGGGGTTGAGCCCCACATTGGGCTTCCTGCTCAGCGGGAACCCTGTTTCTTCCTCTCCCACTCCCCCTGCTTGTGTTTTCTCTCTCGCTGTGTTTCTCTCTGTCAAGTCAATAAATAAAACCTCTATAATAATAATAATAATATATATTCCTCTTTCCATATAGTGAACTATCAATCCGTGTTATCTATTATTAGTTTGTTGTACTAAGGCTACATTTCAATTTATCTTCTATTCCTATACTCTTCAAATATCTCATTTCTGCTTTCCTGGATGAGATTTCAGCCAGGGATTACAAATGGGTAATTTATTCACCAACTCTTTTCAGCATTCACTGTATGCCAAGAGTTTTCTTTCTTCCTTTTAAAAATATAATCATTAAAAACCCATAGCACTAAGATATTTTTTTATTGTTAATAACTTCGTTTCTTAGAGGAAGAACTTATATTGTCCGTAGCATGGAAAGGGTTAGAATCCATATCCTGCCTCAGAGTAGAATGCTGTTTGGACTAGTCCACATCTGCATCTAGTCATCATTATTTGAGACCTTTTAGGGGTATATACTGAAATATGCATTGTGGCAGGTAGGCTTCTAAATGAACTCCACGATTCCTTTCCCTTGATACATAGTTTTGAATATTTCTTTGATGGGGGGAGGACTATGAATATGATTAATTGCCCTCCTATGATTAGTTATTTTATATGGCAAAGGTAAAGATGCTTTGCAGATGTGATTAAGGCTGCTAAAGAGTTAATTTTAATTTAACCAAAAAGGCTGATATCCTGGGTGAACCTGACCTAAGAAGATTAGCCCTGTAAAGGAAGATCAAGAAGTTAGAGGGAGGAAAAGTCAGATGTGAAGCAACATGAAGTCTCCCTCATTGATTTTAAAGATTAAAACTGTCATATTGTGGAGAGGACTATATGGCAGGTAACAGCAATTGGTTTCTGGAAGCTAAGGGCCTCAGTAATGCAGTCCAAAGGAACTGAATTTTGTCAACAATCGTAGCTTGAAAGACCCCCAGCCAATACTCTGATTTCAGCCTAGTGAGACTGAGTGGAGGCCATGCTCTGGGCAGGTATTAACCTGGAATCTTGACTACGGAAACCATGAAATAATATATTTGTGTTGTTTTAAGCTGCAGTTTGTGGTAAATTTTATGAAGCAATAGAAAACTAATGTACACATATTGAGAAAAATATTTAATTTTCCTAGAATAATGCCTTGTGTTATAAATGTTTCTTTCTTTAATAACTTTAGTCATTAAGACTGTGTCAATACCCAGCCCAAAATGTTTCTTGTCGTCTAACCCCAATTCTGCCAAGTCCATCAGAACCAAACCAAACTTGTTCCATCCAGTTCAATTTAAGTCCTTATTTGGGGCTGACCCAGTTAAAAACTGGTCAGCAATTAACGGGTAATTTGTCTGACTCATCATTCTTGAGTGTTCATTTCTGAAAGGAGGCTTTGTCAAAACGTCAATCTTTGTATTCTGCTGTGCCTATAATCTGGTGGCTTTCCAGTTCTTGCTGAATAAGGAGCTAAATATGCATTTCTATTTTTGCTCCTAATTAAATGTGCATGACACAGTGAAGAGCAGAGCTTACCATTGCTCTTGTTTCTTTTGTAGGATGTGCTGTAAACCACAAATAGAGTGAAACCAGCTTCATTTTAAACACTAACAATATATCCTAGGAACCAAGGAAGGCAATGCTTCCATAATTGGATTTTATTTCACATGTGATCTTCATGGCCAAAAGAGAAGCAGCAGACACTGTGGGGAAAGGACCTTGTAGCTTCAAGACTAAGAAAGCTTAAGGGGAATACATTATAATTCGTATAAGACATTTGATCTTGGAAAAATTATTTAATCCATCTGAGCTTCAAGCTCTTCATCTGTACTTTATTTTTTTTTTTAAAGATTTTATTTATTCATTTGAGACAGAGAGAGAGATTACAAGTAGGCAGAGAGGCAGGCAGAGAGAGAGGAGAGAGGAGGAAGCAGGCTCCCTGCTGAGCAGAGAGCCCGATGTGGGCCTCGATCCCAGGACCCTGGGATCATGACCTGAGCCGNCCTTGGAAAAATCATTTAATCCATCTGAGCTTCAAGCTCTTCATCTGTACTTTATAACTCCTTTTGCTCTTTTTCTTCATATCAGAACTCCCCTCAGTTAATTGTGTCTCTATTATTCTCCATGAGGTCCCTCTCACCATCCCATTCTCTGCAACTCCACTTCTTTCTAACTTCTTCTGGCCAAAAGAATTTCATTGGGATTATTCCAACAGCCTCACTGTCTCTACTTTTTATCTTTCTCAGTGAAGCCAGAAATCTCTCTCCTACATGCACTGATGTAGGTGTTGAATCTTCCTTCCTCAAAACCCCTCATTGAACAATGAGTTCCTCATTTTCTGTGGGATTAACTAGTACAGTCTTTTACCATCCCACACAAGGAGAAGGATGGCCTAGTGTCTGTGCCAGACCTAAATCCAATGCATCCTACATTCGAGCTAAAGTAGACTACTTATAATTTCAAAGTAGTTCCCCTCCCCATGCCTGCTTTCATTCTATTTTCCTTTCCCATCATACACTGAAATCACTCGTCCCTCCAAGATCTAGCCAGGGTGAGCTTCCTTACGCAAGCTTTCTTCCTCACATGGCAGGTGAAATAAATACTTCATGGAACTTGACCAATACAACAATCATGAAGCTGCTGGGATTGGTTCTAAACGCAGCTGCCTCCCACGCTGAATTGGGAGCTCCATGGAAGCAAATAGTTTATTTTACTATTCTTTTTTTTTTTCACTGAACTCAGGAAAGTGTATTAATAAATGATAGTTGAATGCATGATTGGATGTAGTAATAATAACAATAAATAACCTTTACAGATATTTACCACCTGTTACTGTGCTAAGAGCTTTACATGGATTAAAATGTTTGATTCTTACAAGAGCCCCTCCTGGCAAATATTATGTTCTCCATATTTAGGTAGTTAAACCTAAGTATATTGAAGTAAGTATTTCCTCTAACNATTTACCACCTGTTACTGTGCTAAGAGCTTTACATGGATTAAAATGTTTGATTCTTACAAGCCCTTCCTGGCAAATATCATTATGTTCTCCATATTTAGGTAGTTAAACCTAAGTATATTGAAGTAAGTATTTCCTCTAACGTCAAACAGTTAGTAAGAAGAATGGGTTAAGTGAATACTGGAAGGTTTGCTGCAGATCTAAAATACCTTTATTTTCTTTCATCACCAGACAGCAATATTACAAGAGTTGTAATATTTTCCTGTTTTAGTTCATTGTTAATTCTCAAAGGAGATCATCCTATGTAGTAATTCTCATTGCACATCATTTTAAATACCAAAAAGTTAAGACTTTGGGGGTAAATCAGTAGCTATTGGAAGATGTTTTGAAAAAGGGGAAATCTAAGTACAAGACACAAATTCATTTCCTTGTATTTTAAGATTTGACAGCCCCAAAATAGGGGCTTCTAAAATTATAGAGTCTTTTGGGCTTTCATTATAACTTACTACATTTATTATAAATTCTCTCAACATAAAACACAGTAATATTTAATGAACTCATGAATATTACTTTCTTGGAAGACTTACTGATTTAGGAGAGTTGAAAGGTATAAATTATACCATCTAGTGTTTCAGATAAGGTAACACCGTTGTTAAATTGTCTAAAAATTAAATATTCCAAGTTCAACAAATTGTGTGTGCATTCATTGAAGATGTTCAATGTCCTTAACCATTTTGTGTCATCCTATATATTTTATATTTTTCATTTTTTGCTATTACTTGTCCCAGGGGTACAGGTCTGTGAATCATCAGGCTTACACCTTTCACAGCACTCACCAAAGCACAAACCCTCCCCAATGTCCATAACCCATCCACCCTATCCCTACCCTCCCACCCCCCAGTAACCCTCAGTTTGTTTTGTGAGATTAAGAGTCTCTTATGGTTTGTCTCCTACATATTTTATATGATGAAGTTTCTTGACATTTGTCAGTGAGCCTTGCACATTTGGATTGCTCTTGTGACTCAATAAGCCTACCACCCGTTGTCCTTTTGGATTCTTCATGCTCAAAAGATAACTAGGAGTTCAGACTACTGAAATGGAGGGAAGGAAGGACCAGACAGACATGTGCATGAGCCACATCGACTCTCTTGCCTCCAAAGTAACATATTTTTAAGGAGATGAGTTAAGTTGTCATGATTGTTTTTCATTCTTAGCTGTCCCTGAAAAAATCTGGCATCTGAATTTGCTTCCCTGAGGGTACCTATTTTAGAAATTATGTTCTTTCTTTTTTGTTTCCTTGAAAGAAAATAAGAAAAAAAGGAAATTAAAAGACAAAATGGGAGAGCGAGGTGAAGCTGGTGGTAGAGAAATTTCTGATCCAGTACAATCTTAAGTGTAACAAAGAAATATCTTTTTATTTTTATTATATTTTTATTATGTTATATATTTATAGTAGTATACTTTATTTCTCCTCTACTGGGATTTGTGTTATTGTTGTAATTCCTTTGTCATAAACAGTACATGTTTTATTATTTTTAAAACAGTCAATAATATTTCAAAGATATTTAAATAATTAGGAATATCTTATGTATTTACCCATGCATTTACCATTTCCAGTGTTCTTTATTCCCTTGAATAGATCCATTTTTCCATCTGGTAATATTTTACTCTGCCTGAGGACTTTCTTTACTTTTTTTTTTTGTGGTCTTCTGTTGATGAATTTATAGAGATTTTGAATGGTGAAAAACACATTATTCTGCCTTCCTTTTTTCTTTTTTCAAGATTTTATTTAAATTCAAGTTAATTCAGATATAGTGTAGTATTAGTTTCAGGGATAGAATTTAGTGATTCGTCACTTGCATATAACACTCAGTGGGCATTACAACAAGTTCCCTCCTTATTGCCCGTCACCCATTTACTCCATCCCCACCCACCTTCTTCCATTAACCCTCAGTTTGTCTTCTGTCATTAAAAGTCTCTTACAGTTTGCCTCCCTCTTTTTTATCTTATTTTATTTCTCCTTTCCTTCTCCAACGTTTTGTTTCTTAAATTCTACATGTAAGTTAAATCATATGCTATTTGTCTTTCTCTGACTTATTTCACTTAGCAAAATGCCTTCTAGTTCCATTCTTGTCATTGCAAATCACATGATTTCATTCTTCTTACTGGCTGAGTAATATTCCGTGTGTGTGTGTGTGTGTGTGTGTGTGTGTGTGTGTGTACCACTTTCTTTTCCATTCATCTGTTGATGGACATCTGGGCTCTTTCCATATTTTGTCTACTGTGGACATCACTGTCATAAACACTGGAGTGCACGTGCCCCTTCGTATCACTATGTTTATATCCTTTGGATAAATACCTAAACTGTTGGGTCATAAGGTAGCTCTATTTTCAACTTTTTGAGGAACCTCCATACTGTTTTCCAGAGTGGCTGCCCCAGCTTGCATTCCCACCAACAGTGTAGGAGGGTTCCCCTTTTTCCATATCCTCACCAACATCTTTTGTTTCCTGAGTTGTTAATTTTAGCCATTCTGACAAGTGTGAGGTGGTATCTCATTGTAGTTTTGATTTGCATTTCCCTGTGATGAGTGATGTTGAACATTTGTCATGTCTGTTAGCCATTTTTATGTCAATAACTTGCTTTTAAAAATATTTTATTTTTCTTTAAGAGGGGAAAATCTGTGAGATCGAAGGAAGATGCAATTCAAGTGAGGACCCTCTTTCCCTCTCTTCTAGAACAGCACCAGAATGGGCACAGATACAGATGGTTTCTCTGTGAAACAGTTAAACTACTAAAATGCTATGTCTAACCCTGTGTGGAGGGGAGTGAGCTAGTGAGATAAGCCTTGGTATGTGTGATAATTTTCTCAAAAATTCATTCGTTAGCCACTTTTTGTTCATAAATCATTCAAGTGTCACTGAGGTCCTGGAGTCCTGATAAGATTGGGAGGTGGGCTATGTGAGTTTCCTCTTTCTATGGCATTAAGTCTCCCTCCCCATGATTCATGCCATTGCACACAGTTCTTCAGAGAAGTGGAAGGATGGAGGTCTATAAGTAATCCCTGGGGAAAGAAAGGGGAGCTGACCCCTGCTAAAGAATGGCCAGGAGATGGGACAGAAACATAATAATGAAGCTTCAAAGTGCATCAGAAAAACAAGATGAGAAGGATTTGGCAGCTGAGGGAGCAGTGTGGGCTCCCTGTGTGGTTGCCAAATAGCATTCGCTTTTTAGAAGAGGAAGCTGCTGGAGGAATATTGCTGGGGAGACATAAGGGCCAGACTACAGGACCCTTAGAAGATGAAACTCTTGCATAAAAACTAATCTGGTAGCCCCAGCAACACACTAAAAGTCATTTAATCCCCACCGTGCACTTCACAGAATGATTTACAAAAGTATTCCTGAAAAAAGGGAAAGATGACACTTTCTTTAGTTGCCTTGACATGAATAAACAGCCATTCCCTCCTTGAAGGGGGAATTAATCACAGGCACACAGAGGGCAGAATTCAACATTCTGTCTTTGAAAACAACTCAAGCTACCTTCTTTTGGAAACTATACAAAGCTTCTGCCCAGAAATATGTGATGGTTTTTAAGGCTTTCAACTTTGGGAGAAAAGTAAAACGATTCATAATGCTAAAGCACCTCAGCTAACACAAACACTTGATTTTGCTCAACGCTTACCTAAAAAGCACAAAATGTAAATATAGTTACCTAACAAAGCTCAGTGGAGCTGAATGACACTTTAAGGGTAAATAATAACAGTGACTTTTTCGTTTCAATCAGATTCTAAAGGAATAACCAACCCAAAGAGATCAGTTAACCCAATGTAAAAATGGTAGTGATACTGCATGAATCCCCAAAAGACATTTGCTTGCATCCTCATAGTTATGGTAAGTTACACTTTCTCTAGCCCATCCTTTTCATTTCGGTCGGAAATGCAATTGTGAGGAAAGGTAACTGAACTGAGCAAAGTTACTGTACTTCCCACAACTCTATCAAGAATTACTATCCCCGGAGCAAAAATACAATTTTTTTCCTGACATAATGATTTTTTTTTCTTACAGGCTAGGAGTTATTTATACATAGCTCTACTCAATAGACTCATTGGACCGCTAAACATCACTCCCTCTGGAATCTGTACTAGTTGGTGCCCACTGCGTGCTGAATGCTCCTAGGCAATCTGCCCATGCACTTTTCATGCCAGCACTTGAGATGTAACCTTACCAAGAGCCAAGAGCTTTTATTTCCAAACTTGTTGACACTAAGTGTGCTTGTTGTTGCAATTATGTAATTTAATTATTAAGTAGTGTGTAGTATCATCAAAATAGCGTTAAATTATTTCTAAAGCCTAATAAAAGATGTTTCTATGAGTAAAGAGTAAATTATCTGTGGGTGAAATAGCTTTAAAATAGAGGAATTTTCTAAGCTTTGCTCCTCTTAAAGAAAACAAACTGGTGATTGAGTAGAGATGTGACTGGATAAAAGAAATGGAGCAAAAACCCTTTCATTCTCTACACGCAACCCTTGGCGCTTGCCGTTTCCATGCACACCAGATAACATCCCAATGTAGCATTTGCTTTCTGCTTCCAGAACCCTCTTTTCCCCGCCAGCCTGGGAGTGCAGAAATTCCTGAGAATGGACATCCACTGAGAATAGTCATCAACAAATGACTGACAGAAATGGTTGCATCCATACCCCAGTCCATAGCCCCATGGATGGAATGTCTCTCAAAGGCATGTTGCATACTGGCCTTTAGATTTCCCCAGTGGGCTCCCGTTCTGCTTACCCACAGTAGGGCTGTACCTTATAACTAACATTTTTCTGGCTGCCTTGCCATCCATACCTCTTGTCTTAGCTTTCCTACTAACGCATCCCTCCCAATAAACTACATGTATTCCGAATCCGGTCTCTGCATCTGCTTCTGGTGGTATCGTAGCTCTGGTTGCCATACAGAATACCACATAGTGGGCAACTTACATAACAACAGACATTTAGTTCCTCATAGTTCCAGAAGCTGGAAGATTGAGATCAGGGAGCCGGCATGGGTTTTTGCTTTCGTTTTGTTTGTTTTTTAGTTTGTTGTTTCTGATGAAGCCTTTCTCTGTGTCTTGCGGATGGCCACATTATGCCTGCGTCTTCATATGGTAGAGGGGAAGAGTTCTGATTTCTCTTATTATTATAAGGCCAGAAGTCTAATTACCTCCGAAAGGCTCCACCTCCAAATACCATCACATCAGTGGTTAAGCCTTGAACATATGAATTTTGGGGAGACACATTTCAATCTATAGGAGGGGAGAACCAAAACTAAGGCAAAATATCATATGGAACCACAATCAGTAGATACGTACTCAGAGGAAAGTCATGGTAGCAACTAAAAAGATTGATAAATAACAGCATATAAACTTTTTAAGTAAAAATAAATTTTAGAGAATGCATGTAATCTAAATAACTTTTTAAGGTACCTGGCCAACTGTAATCTCAATTGTGATTTAAAAATGGTCATCACGGGCGCCTGGGTGGCTCAGTGGGTTAAAGCCTCTGCTTTCGGCTCAGGTCATGATCTCAGGGTCCTGGGATAGAGGCCCGCATCGGGCTCCCTGCTCG
>LNAC01000206.1:1316093-1347365 GCA_002007465.1 Ailurus styani
AAAAAAAAAATGGTCATCACGTTGTCACCAAAGCCTCCAATGCCTTAATTAAAAATAGAAAAATTTTCTCTATTTTTAGACATATTTTGGCCACCTTCTGAGTGGCCAATCACTCTGCAATATGACCAGGTTTTTCAAAGTGAAATATTTCAAGCATGTAAAAATCCGGAAGTAATGTAATGGGAAGAAACCCACCAATAAGGTATTTTTGTATTTCCTTCCATATCATTTTTTAAATGAATAAAATATTACAGGCCCTCCTAAAACCTTGTCTCTAATCTTTCCCCTTCTTGTGTCTCTCTCTCTCTGTAGGAAACCACTATCCTGAAGTCCACTTACATCATTCCCATTCACATGTGTGTGCAATATTTTTTATTGCACAGAAACAAATGGTGGTGTTCTGTTCAGGTCCCATGCCCCCATCCCTCAACAGCTGACATTAGTACTACTGGCTCCCTTCTGTGCTCCAGGCTGGCATTGCTTCCAGCTCTGAAGCATGGCCTATCCCTGATGCGCTCAAAGACTGGATAGTGCAAATACATATTCAGCTCCCTTGCCACTATATGGAATAACTGAGGAACCATCCTAGCTCCAAAACTCCCTGTAGGAAGGTCTGAAACCTAAGTTACAACCATATTGCAACCTGGCTTCTCACTTGGCCCAATTCTGCACTTCCCTGTTCCTTTTAACCCCCTTGGGCAATATTGTCTAAATCTGCTGCACAGAGCTCTCTAGCTCAGAGAGGGCTTTCAAGGAACCCAGTCAAAGAAAAACCATAAATATATTTGTTGTTGTTTTGTGTGCTTTAAAATTTACATAAATGGGATCATACTGCTTTATTCACTCTTTTATGATTTTAAGATATACCCATATTGATACATTTGAATATGAATCATCTTAACTGCTGTATAGAACACGATTCTATGAATAAACCATGATTTATTAATTTATTTCCCTACTGAGAAACAGTTTATTCCACTTGGGGTATTACAATCATGGCTTCAGTGAAACCCTTTTTTCTTTTGCATATATGTGAGTGCTTCTCCGTAATAGACATTAAGATGCAGACTACTCGTTGAAAAACTATGATGCTACAAGTTACCAACCATCTTCCCATAGCTCTAAAGTGGTTTGTAACCATTTTCATCCCCAACAATAATATGAGTACCCATTTCTCTGTATCCTGCCCAAAACACCTTGTTAAAAATATTAACATATTATTTTTTGCAAATCTTTAAAGGCGAGATATGAAATATAATTTATTTAAAATTGAGATTTTTCCAATTGTCAGTGAAAATAGACATCCTTTCATGTTTTTCTTCTTTTTGTTTCTTTGTCATTAATATTTTTCCTCTGTATATTGCCTATCTTGCTGTATTTCTGTTAGGATATTGTCTTTCTTATGTTGATATATATGTGTGAATATAGATGGAAAAATATAAAACATATAGATTCTTTATATGTATTAGATTCAAGCCTTTGTTTGTTATGTGCCAAATATGGAGTGTGATTCTCCATTGTATTTATGGTGTCGTTTATTTGTAATATTTTTAAAATTTAATGTAACCAAATGTATTCATTCTTCCAATTATGCATTTTACTTTACATGTTCTGTTTAAGAAATTATCCTCTATGCCAAGGTTATAAAAATATGTTTTGTGCTAAATATTTTATAGCTTTCTTTCTACATTTAAAGTTTTAATCAAGCTGAGATTGATTTGTGTACGGAATTAAGAGGGATTTAATTATCTATATTTTCCCATTAGGAAGAGTCTGTTAATCTAGTGCTATTTATGTAGTGATATATGTTTCCTGGATGATTTGTTTTGTCATTTGTGTCATAAGTTTATCTCTGTGAAGCTCCTTATATCTTTCTTTCTTTTTTCTAGTTCTGTTTGTTTGTTTTTTGTTTTGTTTTGTTTTGCGAGGGGTGGGGGTTAGTTTGCCTTGATCTGATTCTGGACACATGTAAATATTGCAGAATTTGCATGAAAAAATCAATCCAATATTTACATGTGCTAAGGCAAGTCTTTCATGGTGGCTAAAGAGTTCCCTATTTTCTTAAACTTGTTTTTTATTTGATTTTGCATTGATGGGTAATTATTTATTTATTGATGCTAATTTATAAATGCATACTAGTCTGGTGTGTTTGAGTGTTCTATTTATTTTTGAGTCAGGTTTGGTGAGATGTTTTTCTAGGTTATTGTCCCTTTGATCTAAATTTTCTAAAACATTATATAATAATTCATAATGCAGTTTTCTCCTTATATAAGTGTTATGAACATCTTTTCCTTTTTGCTGATCAACTCTGCCCGAGATGTATATTTTCAAAGGACTAGCTGTTCACTTATTGATCCTTTTTATAATGTAAAAAATATTCTCCATTTTTGCTCATGCTTATTCCTTATTTTCTCCTATTATCTATATTTGTTTTACTTGTTCTACTACATTTGTACTATTCTGTGTGTTTTAAGCGAAGCTTGTAGAGTATTAGTCTTCAACATTTTCTCTCTTCTAAAATTTGCATCAGGAGTATACATTTCCCTCTAAGTAATATTTAATATTACATCCTACTAGTTAAATTTAAAGTGGTTTTAATTTATTATTTATTTATTTAATGATTTATTTAATTTGTTATTTAATGATGAACATTCTAATTTTTATAATAATATAATATTTTACTCATCATTCCTTTTTTTTTTTTTTTTGAGAGCTAGAGAGAGCATGCGCACATGCACAAGCCAGAGCATGTGAGGAAGTAGAAGGGCAGAGAGAACCTTAAATAGGCTCCTTGTCCAAAGTGGAGTTCAACACTGGGCTCAGTCTCAAGACCCTGAGATCATGAGCTGAGCCAAAGTCAAGAGTCAGTCACTTGGTCACTTAACTGACTGAGCCACCCAGACACCTCTTACCCATCATTCTTTTAAAGTTAAGTTGTGCTGTTTGTTTCAAACTTCCTAACTTACCAAGTTATGAACCTGTTTTGAGTGACTTCAGTGCTCTCTTTGGCAGGCATAGTCTCAAAGAAGTGAATATATTCTTTAAGTTTGATCAGTTTAGCACAATGCCCAGTGATATCATCACTATCAGCATTTCCTTTTCGCTACGTGTCATGAAATTTTTTTAGATGATCTATTGATTGACTGATCAACATAACTTACTCCTGTTATGCTTCTAGTGGATGGGCTAGGTTTTTAGATTTTAATGCAGTTAAGCCTTCTTTGCTAAGTACTTTTTGTAAGGTATGCAAAAATCATCTATTTTCCTTACTTTTTACCTTTGCCATAGTTATTTCAAAACCATTTGTATTCATGTTTGAACCCAACAGGGTAAAAGGAGTGATATTAAAACATTCAAATTCTATATTTGCAACCTGAAGGTCTCTGGAAACTCCTACTGCCCTCACTTTTTAACCTTTACCAATGAATTAAAATTCATCTTTAGTTTTAAAATAACTGTAATATTTGGTTTGAAGAGTATTTAAGGGAGCTAAAACAATTTGGCTTAGGTTTGTAAGATAAAAAAAAACGAATGGAAAAGTTAAATAATCTTTTAAAATTCAGCTATTTTAAAATCCAGCTCTCCTAATGCCCAAGTTGAAACACTAACACATGTGCACACATGATGTGATCCTAGTTGGATACCCCATGAAAACCCTTTTGGACAAACACATGTGTTACCTTTTCAATCAAAAATAAAAAATAAAAAATGATCCAGCTAGCTGCATGGTGAGGACAGTAAGTAGAATCAGGACTCATTCTAAAATATGTTTAACTGATATTTGTAATATGCCTGTTCCTAATCCAGGTATTATAATCGCCAAAACACAAAGATGTATTAAACATGGTTCTTTTACCTCATTCAATGGTTTATGTTAGAGTGTGGGGGGTGGATCAGAAGATAATATTCTCAGTTCAGGGTGCAGGAAAAATGCAGAGGAGGACAAATTAAATCAGTACTCAAGCTGCTTATGAGGTGTGAATAGAGAAGAGAGGATAGGTATTTTTTGAGAAGGTGCTACACACCTAACTTTTAAAAATGAGTGATTTTGTTCTAGTAAAAGCAGTGGAGATGGTTTGTGTTCAGGCAGGTTCATTGGAAGCTGACTTTGAGTCAGTTTGCCTGGAGAAAGTCTGTTTCAGATCACTCTTAAGAACTATACCTGTCAGGTAGGGAGGGATTGAAAAGCGGGACTGGACAGAGGAAGAAATTGGACTGATAAACAGTTTAACAGAAAATTCAGCTGATTTCATGGGGCCCCTGGAGTTGGACTTGCCAGCTTTACAGCCCAAGGATGTCTTTCTCAAGGACCTGGAGATATCCCTTTGAAATATCATCAAGAAATACAGCACCCCTATCTCCTCATCATCACTGTGAGAGGGTAGGAGCCTAACATTGGTAAAGGACAATTAACAAACACAGATGGCCCAATCATACTGATCAATATAACATTCTCAGTACTTTTCCGCTCCTTCACCGTGCTTAAAAAGTCTCCCACCTTTTGTTTCAGTAGAGTTGAGTTCAGTTCCTTTCCTTTAATGCAAGTCTGGACATCTATTGCTATAGTTGTAAATAAAGTCTTTCTTGCCTGTTTAACTTGTCTGATGCAGTATTTCTTTAACGCCCGTCATTGTGAACAGGCTACTCCAGGGGGAGAAGTCTAGCCATGTGCACAGCAGTGTTCTTCTGCAATGGACAATTCCCAGGGAGGGACTCCCCTGGGATCTGTCAGCAGCTTACACTCCCAGCGGTGGGGAAATAGGTGTCTCTCTCCTGAAGGGTGAAGTCTGGGCAGTGTAGTCTGGCCTCCACTGTAAAAGCATTTGGCAATTTAAACCAAAGTCAACTGCCCTGGATTTTACAGAGCCTTCATATTGAAAGAAAGACCTCCAGGAATGCCTTCTTACAAAATGCTTTCTATTTTAAAAATCAGTAAGATATATGTCATATTCTAGGGCATTTCTAAGTGCTCGCCAAAAAGGGAATGCTCATTTTTGCAATTTATTTCAACTTTATGTATTCTACAACTGTGCTTTGAAGGCTGTCTACTTTCTACCCCACCCAAAAGGTAATTTGCTACTTCTGTCAAATTCTAAGACTTCTTATTTGCTGTCCAATTAAAACTAAAATGCAAATCCAAATTTGTGCAGTCAATATTCTTCTTGAGGACAAAGTGTGTTTACAGAAGTGCTATCCCAATATTTAACATTGTCATACTCTTTTTTTTTTTTTTTTTAAATGAGGCTGTCTTTATTTTATTTTTTTTAGATTTTTTTTATTTTATTCATTTGACACAGAGAGAGAGATTACAAATAGGCAGAGAGAGAGGAGAGAGGAGGAAGCAGGCTCCCTGCTGAGCAGAGAGCCCGATGTGGGCCTCGATCCCAGGACCCTGGGATCATGACCTGAGCCGAAGGCAGCGGCTTTAACCCACTGAGCCACCCAGGTGCCCACATTGTCATACTCTTTACCATCTTATGGTGGAATCTCAGGGCCAGCAAAAGACTGTTATTTTACTGGTACCCCCTCAACTGCAGACTCCACGGACAAGGATTTGGTTGAGGTTAAGCGGTGTGAGTTTAATATAAATCTCCAGTTTATTGATGTTTATATGAATGAGAACCTTAATACCACCTGGAGAGCCAAGTCCTGCATAATCAGTTTTCAGGTAGTCTAGAAAATAATGGGAAAATAATAAAATAGGAATATGTAATGAGTAGTTTTCTTCTTTTGTTAATTTGAAAATTAAAGCTTTTTAAGCCCTTTGAAATAGCTTTTATTGACTAATAACATAGATTGAGAAACATCCACAAATCAGAGCTATGCAGCTCCATAAATTACCAAAAGATGAACATATCCATTTAACATCATACAAGTTAATAAATAGAATAGTACTAACACATCCAGACACTCCCTCCTACCTTGTTCTAATCATTAACTTTATTCTATTCCCCAAATGTAACTACTATTCTCTATTCTCATCCCATGGATTGCTTTTACTCACTTTTGAAAGTTTTATAAATAGGATTATACAGTATGATATCTATTTTTCCTGGCATCTTTGGCTCAAAAGTATGTTTGTGATTGATCCATATGGTTGTGTTTATTTGGAATACATTTATTTTCAAGGGTGTATATTAGTTTATTATATGAATAATTATTAATTTGCTTGTTTATTCCATTGTTGCAATTTGAGGTTGTTTCCAGAATTTGATTACTATAAATGTTCTATGGACTACATTGTATTTATTGGCCTATCTGTGTAAATATCCCTGCTGGGTATACACCTCTCGATGTAATCACTGTATAGCATACAAAGGATGTTACTGTATATATTGCATTACATGCTAGTATGTAGGATTAGCTTCAGTAAACTCTGCCAGACAGTTTGCAAAGGTAGTTATACCAATACCCTCTTGCAATGCATGAGAATTCCACTTGATCCTTATCCTTATCAATGCTTACCACTCATAGTCTTTTTAATTTTGGCAATTCAGCTACAGTATAGTGATAATGGTATTTCATTACAGGTTCATAGTTTTGATTTGCATTTTCCTTATGATCAGTGAGATGGAACCATTTTCAAATGTTTTATCTGGATATCCTTTGTGAAATGCCTGATCAAGTATTTGTCCATTTTTCTATTGTCATTTGCCTTTTCCTAGTCATTTGCAGAGATCTTTATATATTCTCAAAACAAGAACTAAGTCGGCTTATTTTGCTGGAAATTCACTTTCCCCTTTGGCAGCTTACTTTTTACTCTTTTTAAGGTGTATTTTGAAAAGTGAAAGTTTCAAGTTAATTTCGAGGTCCTAAATTCACTCCATTGATTTTTCCTTCCACGGTTAATATTATTCTTGGATTTTCTAAGTATTTATTGCTGGTCTATAGGAATACAGTTGGGTACTTTATTTTGACTTTAAATTAATAAACTTAGCAAGACTTATTTATTGTTTACAATTATCTGTCTCTTCTCTCAGTTTCTATTAGTTCCTTTGCTATATTAATCATTGCTTTAGGAAAAAAAATATTCCTGAAAACAGATTCCCTGTTCTCCATATTACCAATTGTCTCTATCAGTTTTCAGTTACACATATTCTCTTTGTGTGCATGGTTATTTTGATAAACTCTGCATAATTACCTCTTCCTCTAGAAAAATTTTAGCTTCTAAAAATAAAGAAGGAAAAAGCGTGAGTAGCTCTAGGTCACATTAATCGTTTCAGGAACTGAGACCATTTAAAGCTGGACTTTGATCTCAGTGAAGTCAGAACCAACCTAGTCGCAGGCATCAAATTAAGTGTCAGCTGAGACATGACTCTCTAACACAGCTTCCCTCTTGGTGGGAATGTTATTTTTTTTTCTTGCAATTTTGTGAGATTATCAAAAGCCCTGTTAAGTTTTCTTTATGAATCAGCACTAACTCAGTTGGGAAAGCGGACCTAATATTCTCGCCTTTTTCTCAGACTGACCCCACAACCCTTCATCGTGTCGAGAGCACCCCAATGCCTTCAAGCCAACTTTAATGCGAATTCCGGGAGACTGTCCTTGTCCTTGTCTGTCTGTGTGAGAGAGTTGGTGTGAATCACATCATCAGCAATTATTAGAATGTAACTTCGTAAAGTTTTTAAGTTCTTATTGGAATTTGAAAGAATGTACTGATTAAATACTATCCTAGTTTTGACCCAAAGATTGAAAGTACTTGAGAGCCACAAGAGTCAGGATGATGGAGATAAAATATCAACTTTTTTTTACTAAGTATGAGTTGGTTTGGAGATTTTTGGTGTACACGTATGCATGAAAATACAGTACTTCCAGAATTCTCTTTGACGTTCATTGAAAGGAAGATAAAGGAAAAGAATTATCTCAGTGTATCTCTCCAACTCTCAACTGCCTTCCTTCTTGCAGAGGCAAAAGCTGTACACGTAAGCTTATTTCATATTTTAGACCAGAAAAAAAAATCACATTTTTGTTTGTTTTCCTCCAGACTTCCTCCCTCACTTCTTCCCAAAGTAGAGCTGAACTATATGTGTACAATTATTTAGCATAAGTACAAAAATCAGATAACCTTTTTCCATCCAAAAGAATACTAGTAGGATGTTAAATCTTGTCTACCGCTATCAGAGTATACGTTTTATGTGCCAAAGACATCATTTTATTGTTCTCAAAGAGGAATAGATCCAACAGACTTGTTATTAAAATTACTCATGATGCATAACTGATGATCATCCATTCTGATAAAAATCATAATTTGTGGCATATTTCCTTCCACCTGAGCACATGGTCAACTCATTGGTTTCCTCCCAAAACATTTTGTAACCAGATTCTTTTTCAGGATGACTAGAATATTCTGTAAGTTCAAATCGGATATTCAATACATGCCGTGAAATTTCTTATTTGTTTACTTACTACATGGATGATCTTATTTAATACTTTTTTAGACAATTCTTCATTCAATATTTGTTCCTGTCTTGGAGTTGACTCAGAACTGATTCCTGAATGAAATTCTGGACCTGCTAACCTTATGCTGACCCTCAGGAAAATCTGTGATAACTATTCTCTGGCACAAAATTTTTGTTCATCAGTTTTTATGAGTATGGTGCTCCTGCCCTTCACCCACTTGATTGCCAAAGCATATGGTTCTATATTACAATGATAAAATAGAAGAATATTCAGACTGCATGTTCTTGACAGGCAATATCACCTTGAACTCTTTGCTGCCATCGAACATCAAAAGCTTGGTCATGGGAAATAATCATCATAAAAACAGCTATGCCAGTCATTTATCTGACTGAAGAGTTGCCTTATTTTTTTGGAGCAAGTAACACCATGAGTGAACGGAATAAGAATGTGGGCTCTGGAGCTAAGCAACTTGGGCAAAAATGTGGGTAGGCTGGTTACACATGATGTGAAGGAACTACTTCCTTTTTTCTGTACATGTGTTTTATCTTTGTAAAATCACAACAATGTTTTAAGGATTAAATTAATTGTACCTATACAACACTTCGAATAATTCCTGGCCCATAGGAAGTTTCATAAATTTGACATCTCTTTTTCTCTTGATTTGATTTTTACACTTAAATTCTTAGCTAGTTTTAGAACTCTTACATCTACTACAATTTCCATCAATGCAAACTCCTGTGTTTACTGCTATGCTCTTTAACACCCTTCATATAGTACATGTTCAATAAATATGTGCTGAATAAATGAACTTAATTTTGCACAGACCCCTGATTTTGCCTTCTTTGAGTGATATAAAAAAGTTATATTAAAAAAAACAGTGATGTTAAAATTATATGGGGGAGTATGTCAAGAGAAATATTTGTAAAAGTACACAGTACCCACTTTATGAGAGTTCATGGGACAAATTCTTAACAGGCCTGAATTATAGGAAGACACTACCCTTCTTTTTGAGGAGAACATGAATTAGTTACAGGAAACACAGAAATGCAGAACTGAACAACACAATTTCTAGCCTTAAGGAGCTCCCAGTACTGTGGTTATTAAGGCAATCTATTCAGAGATAGAAAATATATTCCAAATCTAGATATGGAAAGAAAAGTGTAAATTTAAGGCACTGCTACTGATTGATGGAAGCACTATAAGGAGACAAAGAGAAAAGTTAAATTTAACACAAAAATACACACACACACATCCTCATGCTTGTGATTCTAATTACATTCTAATTCGTCACTGAGAACAAAATGAGAAGTTTTATAACTGCCTTTTGCAGTGCTACTAGATTATACTTGCTATAAAATCTAGCATCTGCCAAATTCAAATCTGTGATTAATGTTAATGCCAATTGCACATTGTCGGCATACCATGCACCTGCACACACATTTCCAATGACAAGCACCATATATTACCTTCAAATCAGCACGGATTGTTTCCAAACTTGGAACCGATTTAACATATATTAACTTCCATTGTAAGTATGTGCTGCAAGCTAATGCCAAAAAATCTTGAAAGGCCACATTATAAAAACAATGCAGGAAACAAATCGAACTTAAAAAAAAAGTACACAGTCTGTTGCTTGAAGCCTTAAGTAAGAAGTGTTGGGTTCTATGATCATGAGGACCCTGGATAGGTTATAAATTGCTTTTTTCCATAACCATGGACTTTTTGATTCTCAGTGCTAGAGAGGGAAGAGAGAAAAAAGACACGTTAAGAAAATTATCAAGGCTACAATATCTCACCTCCTGAAATATTTATACAAAGAGTAAAAATATTATATCTTAGTTAATATTAATACAATTCCTGCACTTTTTTGAAAATGTGTTTTACAAAGCTTCACTCATTTTATAAAACATTAAAGTTGTTCTTATGTTTCCTTTTTTACAGGCAAATAAACGGAGGATCTACATAGCTAACAAATATTAACTGGGTGATTGGATCCTGCTCATTTGTCCCCACCATGCCCCCTATTTCACAGAGTGAGCTCCTCAGAATGCTGTGGATTATAAATTCTCACTAGAAGATTACAAATTTCTCTTTCTCTAACTACGTGAATTGTCATATGCATGGCTCATAGTGAGTACCTCCTGATCATTCCTTTTGAACTATTATAATTGGTGGTGGTGTGGGTATTATTATTACTCTTCTGAGGCAAGTGGGCACGTTCCAAGATCAGAAGTCTTCCTGACCCCCAAAATCATTGAAGAAGCCAAATAAAAATAAGTAAACAGACATTTAAGCAGGAGGGCCACCATAGCAGAATTTGAGAACATCTGGCCGCCTAAAATTGGTACAAATTTTCAGTTAACAAGTCTAATGTGTACAAGACTTGACCAAGCTATCTATCTGGGAAAAGCTGATTATGCAAAGTCAATGTGTCACTGAGCTCTGCTTTCAAATAGCAGATCAAAAAAAATAAGAATTGCTCCAAATAGTTATTTAACTGGTATACACCTATGAATTTCCTTCTTGTCTACATAGCAACATGCAGTGACTTTGTTGGTCCTAGAAAAACTAGAATTTCTTTTAGGATTCCGTCTTAGTGCAGGGGCCCACATATTACAGCCCATGAACCAAATTCAGCCTGCTATGGGCCAAATCAGGGCACGCCCATTTGTCTACATATTGTTTATGGCTGCTTTTGCACTAGAATGGCAGCATTAAGTAGCTGTAATAGAGACCACATGGACTGCAAAACCAAAAATAGGTACTATTTGATTCTTTGCAGAAAAACTTTGTTGACTCTAAAATTAGGTACTCACTTATAACACAAAACATGCACACACACACACACACACACACATAAAGAAAAATATTTATTTTTTATTTTTAAACATGTGGACACCTCAGTAACCTGGAATCCAACTCTCAGAACAAGTATAGTGGGTTCTTAACTCTAAGTGTCTGAATATTCATTCTTGCAGTTGACACTGTCCAGTGGAGTACTTTATAAATCTCTAGCCTTCTAGGATTTGCACACAGTAGCCACATAAAACAACTAAGGAACATTCTTCAATTTTAAATATTTCATCTCAATCTTACATTTATGTATTGGTTCAGAAATAAGATACATGAGGGTAATATTAATTCTCTAATTTGGCAACTAGATGAAAACTGAATGCCAGAATTGAAAAGTTCTATTTAAAAATTTTTCATAGAAATGAATTTAAAAACAAAGTACTAAATTTATTGGAATGACTTTGATATGAAAATAATCTAAATTATCTAAATGTGCATTTTAGCTTTTAGTACTGTTGGTCATTTTGAATACTTAAAAAGAAAAAATATTGTTTAATAATAGGTGTAAAATAATTCTAATGTTTATATTTTATACATACTGAAATTTACATTTCGGATGAAAATGTGTTAACATTTTAACCTTTGAATGAATTTACATTTTATTTTTAGTCAGCTAGAAAATTCCTGGCAAAATTAAAAAATATGTAAAAATTATGATTATATAACATAGTAATATTACTGAAATAAAGATAAAGTAAATTATGAAATAAATATATAACAATTTACTCATTATATTCATCTTTATTTAATCAAATCATCTGAATATTATCTTTCCTTCAATATAACACCCAGATATACGTAATAATAATTAAATTCAGTCTTCTTTGATATTTTTGCACTCCTATTGACCATCCAATTATAAAGAAACTATACATATCGGTTTTTTGAAGTTGCATTTGTCAGTATAGGAACAGGAATGTAGGCATTTATTAGCTTGATTTATGATGTTCAATCCTTTAAATACATGGTAAGCAGTCAAAGGCCCATTCACATATATGCAATGAGATCCATGTGATCCTGGCTGTTTGGGCTCAGATGGTTACTCTAACTTTTCTGTACCCAATTTCTTTATTTGTACAGTTAAGCATTGTCAGATACATCATAAGGTCTCTGTGATTATTTGATGAGTCAGTGTATGTAAAAGTGTCCAGCATAATATTTGGTTTATGCTAGTTTCTTCCTCCAATCATATTGTGTCACATAAAACTCAAAGTAATGAGATTGGTTTTATTGAGTTCAACCTATATTTCTCTTTAATAGATGATGAACCTGAGCTTCACCCAAAGTTGGTATCTAATGGAGGTCACAAAGTTAGTGAATGGTGGGTATGCGGTCATCCTGCATGACATAACAGAATAATGAAATAAAAAAAGGGTGGGTGGTCTTTGAATTCAGAGATCCAGTTTTAAATCTCATCTTGATGAGTTACTGGCTATGTGACTTTGAATAACAGCTGATTGAGGTTGGGAGTAGCCATCTTGAAAAGTTATGATGACAAAATAAAGGAACACAAAATATCACATAGATGTATGGGATTTATATGGTTTCTGATCTTATGTCTTTGTATTTGCTTTTCTTGCATTTAAACATACTTTTAGAAGTGAGAATATTTCTTTCAAATAAAATTTCTTGTGTAACCCCAATATTTTTTAATACATAATACTTGAAGCACAGCTTTGGATGACATAGAACAAAGAACCCCTGTGTTTAGGAATGTGACTTCTTCCCCTTATTCTTTATGGCCATGGAAGCTCCTGTGGCACTTCCTTTGAACTTTTGGGTCCTGAGAAACAAGGTTTGAGATAAATACCCTGAAACCATTTTCCTTGTATCACTGCATATATCTACATAAGAAATCATCTGCAGCAGTAACTTTTCTCATGAAGCAGTTCTGACAGCCCAAGTGGAGAAGAATTTTCCATCTGCCTCCGTTAGCTGATGTTGCCACTTCTGAGCATCATAAAAATGTCTCCCCAAAATGCCTCTCACTTGTACTTCTTCTCCCCATCTTGTTTCAAGTTTGGGCTGACAAAGCATCAGTCATCACCATGACCTTGACTTGCCTTGACTCAATCTCCTTCATGTAAAAGCATTCTGAGGCTCTTCCCACATCAGACTGAGAGCCAGATGTATACCACCAGTTTAATTGCCAGTTGGAGGGTGCCTGGGTGGCTCAGTTGGTTAAGTGTCTGCCTTCAGCTCAGGTCATGATCTCAGGGTCCTGGGATTGAGTCCTGCATTGGGCTCCCTGCTCAGCAGGGAACCAGCTTCTTCCTACTCTCTCTGCCTGCCTCTCTGCGTACTTGTGATCTCTCTCTCTCTCTCTCTGTCAAATAAATAAATAAAATCTTTAAAAAAATAAAAATAAATGCCAGTTGGAGTTACTTGAGATTGCTAACACCAGGGTCACATTTTACACACCTGCAGTTTTCTTTTAACTTTTCAGATAAGACTAGATTTTGCCAACACTGGCGTTTTTCAGTAACAATGTATTTCTCTGACAGTCCCATTGAAAGCAAGTGGAGCTTAGCACCTTTCAATTCTGATATTGCCTTTGGCTCTCACACAGATGTCTGTCATTGTAGCTTCTATTTTGGGGGTTCAGGAATGCACAAGGCTTGGAAGACTATGCTATGCCAGTCATCAACGTAAATCAGATCATGTCATTCTGCTGCTTACTACTCCCCAATGGGTTCCCATCAGATTCAAAACTCTTCATCCTGCCTTTAAAAACCTACATGAGCCGATCCCTCCCTTGCCTAGCATTATCTAATAATATGATTCTCCTCTATCACTCTTGCCCCACCCACGGTGACCCACTTTCTGTTCTGTTACCACTCAGAGCTTATTTCTGCAGCAAAGACTTTGGACTAACCTTCCCTGTCTGGAATGTTTCTCCTCCTGACTTCACATGGTTATGCCTTCATGCCATTCAGATTCTATAAATATCACCTCCTCAGAGAAAACTTTGCTGGCTTCTTAATCTAAATTAGTTACTGAGAAACTCTCTCTCACACAAAGCTTTGATGATTCTCTGAAAGCATCTAACTATACCTCTTCAATTCAAAAAATTATTACTTTATAGAGTTTCCTGTGTGTTTGCCTCTCATTTTGCAATGTAAATTCCATGACTGCAGTAAATCCCTCTACTTTGTAACTGCACAATCTTCAGCACGGAAAGCAGAGCAGGTCACATAGTAGATATTCAATAAAGCTTTATTTAATTATTGTTCAATTAACTGCTTAGCTTTCCAAATCTCTAATGACCCTATTCTCATACGGTCAGATCTTGTACTTTCATATTACATTGGACAGGAGAGACACAATACTGTGAGGGTTTGCTCAATCTCATTTGATGTTCTTTCCAACTGCCCATGCAAAGAAATGACTGATCATCCCTTTGTAGTTAGGCAGAGTTCTATGGCTTGTTCTGGCTAATAAGGCATGAATGAAAGTGACCTGCATCAACATGGATAGAGCGGAAGTTCTTTGCCATCCTCCTGTCTCTTTCTGTACTTTGGGTATTGACCAGGGCCTGTGTGCCAAGACTGTAGACAAGCAACACAGAAGTACTGGTATCTGTGAGTCATCACACAAAGCATAGCTGCCATGGAGGGTTGCTCTATCCACAGTGGATTTTGTATGAGTGAAAAATAAGCTTTTCTATGTTAGCCTATCCTATCCTCTGTAATGAATCAGTGCAGCATGGAAGGAGCATAGACTCAAGAGTTAAAGCTAGTTTATGTCACTTGATCTCCCTGAGCCTCTGCAAAATGCAAATAAAATGCCTAATTCACAAGTGCTATGAATGATAATGCACTTAAGCACTTTGAACACATAAGTGTTCATTAAATTTTAGTTTAGGATTAAGATTTCTAGAAATAGATATTTAACTATTCTCCAAACCTAGACTATAACAGCTTGCATCCCACCCTGCGTTGTAGCCTGGCATGATGAAGACTGTAGTCCAATGACATTCATCACCCATTCAATTTTATTGGCCATACTTTTAGGTATTAAGAATTGTTTCAGGAATAAAATTGTGAATAAATCACCCTTTCCCTCCAAAACATCTCCTACTTCAATAATGATGATGGATGTACATAAATTTCATGAATTTTGAAAAAAAGAAATAATAAAGACTATGACAAAGTTTCCATCCCAATGGAAGAAGTAAAATTTAAGGTGGATCTAGAAGTGTAAGGAGTAATCTGTTAAATATTTTGCTGCCCTCGCCCTTCTAGTCCAAGTTTCCTATGCCTTTACTCTGGTTGATAAGCTTTGCTGGAGAGCACCACAGACATCCTCAGGCAGCACTCCAGAGCCAGAATCTCAGCTCCTTCAAGCTGAGGAGGCTGCCTTAAGATTATGTGCAGTAGCCTTTCCCCTTCTCATTCTCAGAGGCCACAGGCTGCAACAAGTCCTTCCCTCTAGATTAAAAACCAAGTTCAAGCCAATCCCTTTACACTCATGCAATGGCCTGGCCACTCACTTCAGAGGCAGTATCTGGCTTAGGATAAATTCCTGACATGTCCTCTCTCAGTGACACACTCAGAACTTCTCACCCTGGCTTGGAAGACCTGAATGAGCTAATTCCTTCTTACCATCTTTATCCATATTCAGTGACTCCAATCTTTCAACATAGATTCACCAAGGAAATGTGAGCTTTGGAATGAGGTGTACTTGGGTCTGATGATGTACATTTGGGAATCATCATAAAAAATATGCAAATTGAAACATTAGGGTGAGAAAATTCCCCAAACAAGACCATAGCATGAGAAATGGCTCTAGTATCAGCACTAAGGAAGTTCCTCATCTAATAGGGAATAAAGGAGAATGAACTAGAAAAGAAGGCTGAAGAGCAATTGGTAAATATAGGGGAGAAATCATGTGGTTTTTAAAGCTAGAGAAAAATGGAGTTCATGAAGGGCTGTCTGCCACATGCTTTGAATCACTGAGAGCCCAAGCTGACTGGGAAGCAATGACGGTCCTTTGATTCGCGGCATGGGAATTATTATAGTCCTTAAAATAGGAGTAAAGTAGACAAGGTAGAAGCCAAGTTTGACTGTAAGAAATAAAAAGCAACACCTAGAAACAGAAACTGAAGGTGTCGACAACTGTATTAGAGGTTCAGAGGCAAGGGAACAGTTGAGAAAAGGGGATTCATGACAGACATGGCCCAAGATGACCATGCCATGAACTTTTTTGTTCCTCCGGGCCTTGATTTGCAGCCATTTGACTCTGGAAAGGCATGAACCTTTTCATAGTTAGAATTTAACTCTTGTCACTTACCTAACCAGCTTTTTGGAAGTGAACATTAAGTGAATCATAGAAGTCAGGGTAGTGCACTGTATTTCGTTCACTCCTTCCAACTTAACTCCTCCAGAGGTCCATCTCCCCACTAGGACAGAACTCTACTACATTCTTGAAGCTTTCATTTTGTTCTTTTTTAAAATTAACATATAATGTATTATTTGTTTCAGGGGTACAGGTCTGTGATTCATCAGTCTTACACAATTCACAGCACTCACCATAGCACATACCCTCCCCAATGTCCCTCACCCAGCCACCTCATCCCTCCCACACCCCTCCCCTCCAGCAACCCTCAGTTTGTTTCCTGAGATTAAGCGCCTCTTTTGGTTTGTCTCCCTCTCTGGCTTTGTCTTGTTTCATTTTCCCTCCTTTCCCCTATGATCCTCTGTCTTGTTTCTCAAATTTCTCATATCAGTCAGGTCATATGATAATTGTCTTTCTCTGATGGACTTATTTCACTTAGCATAATGACCTCTAGTTCCACCCACGTCATTGCAAATGGCAAGATTTCTTTTTTTGGTGGCTGCATAATATTCCATTGATATATATACCACATCTTCTTTATCCATCTATCTGTTGCTGGACATCTAGGCTCTTTCCATAGTTTGGCTATTGTGGACATTGCTGCTATAAACATTCGGGTGCATGTGCCCCCTCAGGTCACTACATTTGTAACTTTAGGGTAAATACCCAGTACAGTAGTGCAATTTCTGGGTTGTAGGATAGTTCTATTTTCAAATTTTTGAGGAACCTGTTTTCTAGAGTTGCATTCCACCAACTTGCATTCCACCAACAGTGTAGGAGGGTTCCCCTTTCTCCGCATCCTCACCAACACCTGTTATTTCCTGACTTGTTGATTTTAACCATTCTAACTGGTGTGAGGTGGTATCTCACTGTGGTTTTGATTTGTATTTCCCTGATGCCAAGTGATGTTGAGCACTTTTTCCTGTGTCTGTTGGTGATTTGGGCGTCTTCTTTGCAGAAATGTATGTACATGTCTTCTGCCCATTTCTTGATTGGATTATTTGTTGTTTGGGTGTTGGGTTTGATAAGTTTTTCATTGATTTTGGATACTAGCCCTTTACCTGATATGTCATTTGCAAATATCTCTTCCCATTTTGTTGGTTGTCTTTCAGTTTTGTTGACTGTTTCCTTTGTTGTGCAGAAGTTTCTTATCTTGATGAAGTCCCAATAGTTCATTTTTGCTTTTGTTTCTCTTGCCTTGGGAGACATGTCTAGCAAGAAGTTGCTGCAGCTGAGGTTGAAGAGGTTGTTGCCTGTGTTCTCCTCACAAGTTTTGATGGATTCCTGTCTCATATTGAGGTCTTTCATCTATTTTGAGTCTATTTCTGTGTGTGGTGTAAGGAAATGGCCCAGTTTCATTCTTCCACATGTGACTGTCCAATTTTCCCAATATTTGTTGAAGAGACTGTCTTTTTCCTTTGGACATTCTTTCCTGCTTTGTCAAAGATTAGTTGACCATAGAGTTGAGGGTCCATTTCTGGGCTTTCTATTCTGTTCCACTGATCTATGTGTCTGTTTTTGTGCCAATCCCATACTGTCTTCACGATGACAACTTTGTAATAGAGCTTGAAGTCTGGAATTATGATGCCACCAGCTTTGGTTTTCTTTTTCAACATTCCTCTAGCTATTCAGGGTCTTTTCTGATTCCATATAAATTTTAGGATTATTTGTTCCATTTCTTTGATAAAAGTTGATGGAATATTGATAGGGATTGCACTAATATGTAGCTTGCTCTAGGTAGCATAGACATTTGCACAGTATTTGTTCCTTTAATCCTTTAGCATGTAACGTTTTTCCATTTCTTTGTGTCTTTATCAATTTCTTTCACGAGTATTCTGTAGTTTTCTGAGTACAGATTCTTTGCAGGTTTCATTTTGTTCTTAATCCACTTTGATACAATCCCTCCCACTAAGATCATTGTGGAGTGAAAGCATCTTGAACACCAAGTCAGAATTTGTGAACAATAAACAATTCAGAATTCATTACATTGATAAGAAATAACATTTTATCTCATTCCTAAAAAAAAAAAGTCATGTTTCTATAAGCAGCCATAATCAGATATCAAGGACTTTGACCCCCTAATACAAGCTTCTGGGTAAAATTAGTGAATTTTTAGATCTGATTCTCCCACTTTCTTATGGGGAGATTTTTGGACAAATCACTCTGTGCTAGGGTCTCATTATCTTTATCTATCAGAAATGGAAGTTAGCCTAAATTATTTTTTCCACTATAACATTTTGCTATTTATTATTATATACTTCACAGTTAGATGAAATAGATTCAAAGTCTTTATTCTATGTATTCAATCTGGTTGTTTAGTAAAATAGAGTTGTCAGAGCAAAAAAGGGTTACTCATCTGTGGCATGTACATTTCCCAAGGAAACTCTGAAAGAGTTAAACAGATAGCTGCTTGTGGCACTAATGAAGTAGCAATGCTTTGCTCTGATTCTGAAATGGAAGGAAGCCATGAGTATCCAAAAACGAAGAGGAGGAAAAAACCTACCTCCTGAAGGCAGCTATTCTGGGAACCTAGTGAGCTGCACACCAGGCATCTTCTTGACCCGCCAATCATAGTATGATTTCAAAGAAGGTAGGTCAGCTACCACCCACCTGACTGCAGTCTCTCAGGAAGTTAGGAGCTGACTCGAGGAGAATGTACTAATGAATGTAATCTGTCGCCACTTTGCAGGAGGCTGAAATGATCACTTCCTGGGAGTTAAGATTACATAATAGTAGAGCTGCATTGACTAGACCAGGAGACAGACAGCTCTTCCAACTTGCCTTGGGAGTTGGGTGATACTAATCAAAAATAGTATGTATTTTTAACATCTTGAGGGGAGGGTGGGGGGGATGGGGTAACCAGGGGATGGGTATTAAGGATGGCAGGTGTTTTGATGAGCACTGGGTGTTATATGCAACTATTGAATCATTGAATACTACATCAAAAACTAATGATGTACTATATGTTGGTTAACTGAACATCATAAAAAATTTTAAAAAGAGTGTGTATTAATGAAATAAATAATGCCAGTATTAAGTCCTGATTTTTAACTTAAAAAAAAAAACACTGCTTCACTCCTCTTATTTGATCTGTCATAAAAATACAAAGAACACAGCATGACAGAAGCCACTGAGAAAAGAGGAGGGGTCTATTGTGGCGAGTCAGAGCAAGCCAGCTCGGGTTCAAAGGCAGCCTCCATTTCCAGGGGAGTGGGAGACCAAGACCTTTGCTGACTTTCTTAGCATGTGTCCACATATGCAGAAGGGGCTATGATAGTAGCTAATTTATCAGTTATTTAAAGAAGTTATATGGATTAAAAGAGTGAATGTAAAGAAATTGTGCTGTATCTAATATATGATATTATATTACCTATTATTTTCTCTGCATTTAGAATATCTGTCAAACTCTGCACTGATTTCTAAAATGTGCATTTCTAGGGCACCTGGGTGGCTCAGTGGGTTAAGCCTCTGCCTTCGGCTCAGGTCATGATCTCAGGGTCCTGGGATCGAGGCCCACATTGGGCTCCCTGCTCAGCGGGAGCCTGCTTCCTCCTCTCTCTCTGCCTGCCTCTCTGCCTACTTGTGATCTGATCTCTCTCTCTGTGTCAAATAAATAAATAAAATCTTTAAAAAAATAAAATAAAATGTGCATTTCTAGAAGACTGTATGACTTGTTAATAATGAAGTTGTGTGAACAAACACCAACCCCCCAGACTGACAGGTGATGTTGACTATAACAGTAGAAATCCTACTGAAGGAAAAGCCACTAATACAAATGTTCTTATTTACTTTCAACACTGTGTAGAAGAAAGAATATCACATTGCATGAAAATAAGTACTCCTTCTATGGCAGTAAGTCTGTCCATGTGGTAGAAATGGGCACAGTAATCCACTGCATCTCAATCACATCCTGTTTTGATACAAATAATTTGCTCTGCTCTGGCTCAATGTTCATTAAAATAATAACTATTATTATTATTTTATTTCTCATATGGATTTGTCAATGGAATACAAATGCATTGGCCTGTAAACAGTATTTCAAAATCCACTTGATAACATTACATTTCTCAATATAAATTGGCATAGTGGTATTCTGGCTTATATACAAACTTCTTATATAAGAAGTTAAAATTCCTTTGAAGTCCACTCATTGTTGCCTGTACAGTTGACTTTTTTAGCCTAAAAAGTGGACAGTTCCTTGGACATCAATGACATTTCCAAATCACCAGCATCAATGACAAATCTTTCTGAAGACTAGCCAGAGTTCTCCAGGCAATGTTCTTTTGTAAGAGTCTTTCAAATTGGAAGAAAGTCTCCAGTCATAATGTGCATTAAATTAAAGCTAACGTAGGCATTTGGAGACCCCAGTCAAGCTTATTTTCAGGGTTGTGAATATAGTCATTCTTGAAAGCAAACGTTGTAACTTAACTGAACTCATTCCTTTACATACTTTCTCCTTCTCCACTCTTCTGAAAGCTTCCCCTCTACTCCTCCGCCCTATTCTTAGAGCTGGGTTTCCCCATGGGGAAACGGAATCCCAGAACTAGAGATGTCTTGAGCTAGAATGGACTAGAATGATAAGGCGAGGTCCCAGCTGTCCTACTCTGATCCTTTCCCTCTTGGACCTGAATGGGCACAATCAAAGTCTGGAAGGACCATGCCTACAGGACTGGCTTCCCTCCATTTTCCTTTCCGTGTTATTTTATTTTATTTTTTTGTATTTTTTAAATTTAAATTCAATTAATTAGCATATAGTATATTATTAGTTTCAGATGTAATTTAGTGATTCATCAATTGCACATAACACCCAGTGTTCACTACATCATATTCCCTCTTTGGTGCCCATCACCCACTTATTCTACCCTCCTACCCCCCACCCTTCCTTCAACCCTCCGTTTGTTTCCTATAGGTAAGAATCTCTTATGGTTTGTCTCATTCTGCTGTGAATTTCCCAGCTGAAAAATATCAAAACAAAGGGCGACTTCCAAGGGAAATTACATGACATCAAGCAATTCTAAACTAGTCTTTTGGCTTCTGAGGAAGTATATTCACTTGTTTGTGTAGTTTGGGGGGGATGTGTGCTAGTGTGGAAGGTGTATGTCTGCATTTTGGAGGGTATGATCAACTATTTCTCTTCAACTAGCAAACATACTATTCTTATTTTAATCCCATCCTTCTGTATATCTTATTTTCTCATTTATAACACATTGAGGCTAACAGTGATATCTGCCTAGGTTTGTTGGGAGAATTAAATGGTAATACATCTGAAGTGCTTAGTGCAGTACTTAGTGTGTTTGAGCACAACCCAATGCCAGTTTCGCAATGCATATCAGAGCATTCAGGTACCGTTTGTAACTTGTTTGCATTATGTCATTGTGTTTGATGCATATGTTTGCTCCTTGTCACTCCCTACTCTCCTTTCTTTTTTTTTTTTTTTAAGATTTTATTTATTTATTTGAGAGAGAGAGAGAGAAAGGTGATACAAACAGGGGGAGTGGGAGAAGGAGAAGCAGGCTGACTGCTGAGCAGGGAGACTGTTGCAGGGCTCGATCCTAGGACCCTGAGATCATGATCTGAGCTGAAGGCAGACGCTTAACAACTGAGCCACCCAGGTGCCCCTCCCTACTCTCCTTTCTATAATTTACATTTTTCTTTTTTTTTTTTAAGATTTTATTTATTTATTTGACACAGAGAGAGAGATCACAAGTAGGCAGAGGGGCAGGCAGAGAGAGGAGGGGGGAAGCAGGCTTTCCGCTGAGCGGAGAGCCCAATGCGGGCCTCGATCCCAGGACCCTGAGATCATGACCTGAGCCGAAGGCAGAGACATTAACCCACTGAGCCACCAAGGCGCCCTAATTTACATTTTTCTTGATAGCACTGGTTATCCTCTACAGTGCTTTATAACTCATATTTTAATTTGAGTTATGGGATTATGGGACCCACCAAGGTGGAATGCTTGGTCTTCTTCATCAATGCTGTTCCCAATGCCTAAAACAGTGCCTGACCCATCACATCTGAACACTAAATATCAGTTGGGTGAATGATAAAAGGGCAACTCTGCAAGGCAGTGGAACAGGGTTTACTCTTTCCATTTTTCAGCAGAGAAAGGTGAATCCCAAAACATTTTTTATCATTTGCCCAAAACCACACAGCTACAAATTCCCAAAACCACTGTTAGAAACCCGGTGATGTAGTAAAGACTCTGAGAGAGGGAAATGTCTTGGGCCACCATTCAGATTCTGAAGTTTGTCAGAACCTAGAGTGAAACTAAGAAGGAGAGAAAATCAAGTTAGTGGGAGAAAATGTACTTGTAAGACTGAGTCTAGGACAGGTTGTGGAGAATCTTGAATTTCGGGCTGGGAGCCTTGCCATGTATCAAAGAGGCAATGAGAGCCATTAACTGTTTCAAAAGATGTAAATACTACATCAGGTCAGGTTTTATGATTTCTGTACTAAAATCATTTCATTTTTATTCTGCCAGTATACTTCTATCTTAACATGCTTTGGGGGAAGATGTTTTCATGTTATGTAAACACATACTATGTAATGTGTAATACATTCCAACTCTGACCCTTCTCTGCCACAGAACACACAAAAAAGGATGTGTACCTGATATGTGCCCTTGGCACTGTAAGAAAGTCCTAGACCCTGCTAGTAGCTGACCATGAGACCAGGAGGGCAGTTGATATTTCTGAACAGTGTTAGTGCTCCTATTTGAAGGCTCCAAACTCTCTCCCAAGGAATGTCATGTAATTTGTGATTTGTCTGCTGCCTCCTTCTGCAGACTGGTCTATTACTACCAGCCCTTCACACATGAATATGTGACCCCATGCCTGTCAGGGTGAATTAATAATAGTTCCTAAGGTTCCTGAACTAACACCTCCCTACTTTCTTCATCCTTCTTTGGACCCAAGAACACAGAAACTAGTGTAGTGACTGAATCACTGCCAGTACTGAAATATTATATATTAGATCGTATTATATTTTAGCATATACTTATATTATGATATAATATAAATATTTTTGGAATTATATAAATATTATTATTATTATTATTATTATATCCAAAAATTCTCCTTGGAAAATATGTGTACATCTTTCAGAAGTCTCATTTTTTGTATTGGCTAATTTCATGCCCTCATCATCTGCGGTCTAGACTCCATCTTGCATAGATTTCAACTATATTAGCTGGGATATTTTATTAATTTTTTAATATCTGTCCTTGTCTCCTACAGTGTCTTCTGGTGGCAGACTGGGCTCTTTCTTTATCTCTGTATTTCCAGTCTCTACCAGCACTTGTCACAGTTTTAATTACACACATAAGGAATAAGTCTATGCCCCACAGTAGGTAAAAACAAAGCCAAAATGACCTGTCTTTGGAAATGTTCAGAGGTTTTCTCAGTCAGGGCTTCCAACCATGGAGTTTTCTTTAGCTTTTGTAGTGAATTTCATTGTAATTAATTCAAGGGGACTATTAAAATTTATCCCTGAAATCCTCTTACTTTTTGAAAAAAGAACCAGTCTGACTGGTAAAAATTCTGCCCAGGGATGGCAATCGAAAGCATTCAACCTTCTGTTCTTGTGGCCAACAGGTAACTTTTTGCCTCTTCCAGAGATTGGCTGATGCATTTGCCACCTGAGGAGGATGCATACTCTTCAGAAACATTAAAATGACTCTTATTTTGTTTAAATACAATTAATTAACATATAGCGTGTCATTAGTTTCAGAGGTAGAGTTCAGTTATTCAACAATTGTATACAACACCCAGTGCTCATTACATTACATGCCCTACTTACTGTTCATCTCCCAGTGACCCCATCCCCCCCCCACACCTCCCCTCCAGCAACCCTCAGTTGACTACAGTTAAGAGTTTCTTACGGTTTATCTCCCTCTCTGATTTCATCTTGTTTTATTTTTCCCTCCCTTCCCCTATGTTCCTGTTTTGTTTCTTAAATTCCACATATGACTGAAACCATATAATTGTCTTTCTAATTGTCCTTGGGATTTATGTAATTGCCTCTTCTGTGTTGCTCATAAAATCAAGCCTCCTGAAATTGCTTCCTCAATGTTCATGAGAAACCACTGCATTGCTCGTGTTGACTGCATCCGTCCTCAAGAGCTGAGCCATACTTCTGAATTGCCTCATTCCTCTGAGGTACCCTTCCACTGTCAGAGCCTGTCCCGACTCAGAGCTTCTGGGAAAAAGCAGCATTCACCATCCCCTCTCCAGTGAACTCTTAGAGAATATAGTGTATGAGATGTCATTAAATTGCCTGAAAAACACACAGTTTGCTGTCCTTTATTGGAAACCATTTTGAAACACATGCTTATTTCTTGTCTCTTCCTCTTCTTTCCACTACTTCCACGTGATCTTCTGGTAAGACATGTCATTTATGGGACACCTAATTCTGTCCTAATGGAAAATAAAAGGCAGATTTTGGCAGTTCATCAATCATACTGTTCTGATAACCATGACTATCGCTGGCCAAAGATGGGAAGTCAAGTCTGCAATAAGTCTTTCACAGTTGCCTCAACTTTCTGTTCCACTCCAGGTGTCATTCAATTGTCCTCTGCTCATTCTTCTGCTATTTCCCTAATTCAGTTGGACCAACTACTGATAAAGGTGAAAAAATAAACTAGGATGTATTGAGTATCAGCTAATTTCCAGACCAGTTGGTAGATATGCAAAGGAGCATACACAGTATCATTTAGTTATAAAGAATCTTTCTGAATTAATAATGTTATCACCTCTGTATTTCATATGGGAAAATAAGACTGAGAAAAAGATTCCCCTATGCCTGAGGACTGATAGTTAGTAACAGGTAGAACTAAAATTACAAGTCCTGAGCTGTATGACTCAGTAGCCTGTGCTCTCTCACTGTATAGTTTCCTCCGTCCCACCCACGACCCATTTATGCTTATAGCTTTCTCGGTGACCAGCACATGGTATGCTCTCATCAAATATTCATTCGCTGAATTAAATTATACTAAAGATAACTAGCTTATGGGTAACAAACTAAACACTGTTGCTCCAATTTGCTGGAGAATAAGCATTTTCTGGACTTGGGACTTTCAGTGCTAAAAGCAGGAAAATCCCAGAGATTGGTTGGTTACCTTAATAGCATCAATATAAGTAGAACATGATATACACTCAAAACACATTTATACCCATTATAGTTCTATCCATATCCTATTTCACAATGGGTGTGAGAAAAGTAATGAAACATAATAGGCTAGTGGCTGACAGCTGCTTGCTTTAAAAGTAAGAAGTTCTAGTATGGCAATAACAACTTAGAAAATTGTGCCTCTTTCTATAAATTGGAATTTGGTTTAAAAATACAATAAGCAGGACATAGGTGAAATAGATGATGGGGATCAAGGAGTGCACTTGTTGTGATGAGCACCAGGTGTTGTATGGAAGAGTTGAATCACTAAATTGTACACCCGAAACTAATATTACATTGCATGTTAACTAACTAGACTTTCAATGAAATTTTATTTAAAAATTAAAAATATGATAAACATATCTATCTACCTAACTAGGCATATCTAAAATACAAATGCATATTTATTTTTAAAGTCTCTTCTGATTATCATAATCTATGGCATCATCAGAAATAATCTGTACTTCTAGCTATAAAAAATATTTATAAGCTCCTCAAAAACATTGTATAACTTCAGACAAGAATGAACTCTGAGCTGGTGACAGCATGCATATGGAGTTTGTTTCATCTTAAAAGCTCTTTCATATATATTATTGTATTAGTTCCTAAAACCAAGTGCATCTATAAACTGCATCTTATTTAGCTCTTTACATATATTAGAAATTTTTTACAAAGAACACTTCTTCAGCCATCAGAAAAGATGAATCCCTACCATTTGCATCCACAGGATGGAGCTGGAGGGTATTATGCTAAGTGAAATAAGTCAAGTAGAAAAAGAAATTATATGGTTTCACTCATGTGGATATAAGGAATAGACTGGAGGACAAGAGGGGAAGGGAAGGAAAAGTGAATGGGAAGAAATCAGACAGGGAGACAAACCATGAGAGACTCTGGACTCCAGGAAACAAACTGAGGTTTACAGAAGGGAGAGTGGACGGATGGGGGTAACCAGATGATGGTATTAAGGAGGACATATGTGGTAATGAGCACCGGGTGTTATATGCAACTAATGAGTCACTGAACACTACATCAAAAACGAATGATGTACTGTATGTTGCCTAATTGAACATAAAAAATACATAGGAAGAAAGAAGAAAGAAAGAAAGAAAGAAAGAAAGAAAGAAAGAAAGAAAGAAAGAAAGAAAGAAAGAAAGAAAGAAAGAAAAGAAAAAAGAAAAGAAAGGAAAGGAAAGGAAAGGAAAGGAAAGGAAAGAAAGGAAAGGAAAGAAGGAAGGAAGAAGGAAGGAAGGAAGGAAGGAAGGAAGAAAAGAGTTCTATTTGATAGATAAATAAACTGGAACTATAGAGATTAGTTGATCAATTTCACCCAGGTCACTTGTGTTTTCGGTGGCAGGGCCAGGAGGAATAGCAGCTGTCTTGGATTTCCACAGGTCCACGCTGACTCAGGTTAATGGGAAGCTTGAATGGAGCTGATTTTCTGTTCTCTGCAGCTTTTCCTTTATCAGTTGACCATTGTCCTCTTACATTTTCAAGCCTTGACTTCTGTGATGATATCCTCCACGTAGACAGTAACACAAACACTCTCCAACATCAACTGGTCCCACAACACTGCCCAGAAATTCTTTTGTGTTTCCCTCATTTTCTCCCTAGTATCTACTTCAACCACTTTTCACTTTGCTCAAGCTTCTGATCCTAGCAATAAGGCCCTCATTTTCAGCAGGTGACCTAACCTCAGATTCCACAAAGGTAGGACAAAGAATTGGATGATAACGCTATTGACCTCTTGCCAAGGACCTGGAAGGATTGCTTCTTCTTTTGAAGTTTTTCATTGAAGTTTCATTCATCCTTGTAGTTTTCGTTTTATGTCCTCCTTTAGGGGAATCGGATTCCTTACTATACCTTTCAGTTCTGTACCTTTGCCCTTTAACTTTCTCATGGTGCCTTTTCTCCTGTAATTAACTCATTCACCCTGCTTCCAGTTTTTAAATGGCCAAAGGAACAAACCAACAAACCACTACCAATATCGCCTATTACAAGTACTACATTTTTGCTTTATGAATCCACTGTGGGGATATATTGCACACTTGTGCAAAAATAATGCATGAACAAGGTTATCCACTGTAGCCCTGTTGGCAATAGACAAAAAATGGGAAGAAGCTGAAGGGTCTTGGGTGCCTGGGTGGCTCAGTGGGTTAAAGCCTCTGCCTTCAGCTCAGGTCATGATCTCAGGGTCCTGGGACTGAGCCCTGCATCCGGCTCCCTGCTCAGCAAGGAGCCTGCTTCCTCCTTTCTCTCTGCCTGCCTCTCTGCCTACTTGTGATCTCTCTCTCTGTCAAATAAATAAATAAAATCTTTAAAAAAAAAGAAGTTGAAGGGTCCTTCAATAAAGGACTGGTTAAATAATTGATGGTATAATGGAGTAGCATGATGCTGCGCGAGAGAAGAGGAGAGCTCTTTATGATCTGACATTGGAAAGATTCCCAAGATATATCGTGAGATGAAAAAAACACGGAACACAGCTGTATAAATAATAATATAACTTCTGCTTCGATAAAGGTAACAAGATGAGAACTTATATTTTGATCTGCTTATATATGTGTAAGGAAATTTGTCAAAATACAAAAGAAACAAAGCTGTGGACATTGAGGTAGGGTTCAGATGGGAACTGGGCAGGAGAAGGGGTAGTGGATAGAGCTTCTCACTGTAGAGGCTTGTGTACTTCTTGGTTTATGAACCGCATGGATGCCCTACCTAGTTTTAAATTTGACTAAAATGCCTTATTTCCACATTTTGCAGTTACCAAATTCTCCCTACTTTTTCTTTCATATCCAAACTCACTGAAAGTTCTCCAAATTGCTGCATGCAGTCTTCCCCTTCTTTTTACTTATTCCTTTATTGCTTTCCAACTTCTGCCTCCATCATGACTATGAAACTGATCTCATAAGGGTTCTGCTTGTTAAATTCTACAGCCACCTCTCGAATGATCTAAATTAAACTGTGTGTAGTTAAGTTTCAACATCTTTGCCTGTTTAAGATGGTCCCTCCCTTGACTGCATGAGGCACTGTTTTCCTGGATTCCTCTTTTCCTCGATAAAATGCCTTCTCAGTCTGCTTGGGAGCTTTGAAACAGAATTACCAGAATCTCAAAAGAGTGGGGAGTATTGATTACATCTGGTTTGGAGTAAGTGTCTAATGCATGAGACATCAGACACCAGGTTTTGTATTTCCTGTGTCAAATCCTGAGTTGGTGATTTCCATTCCATGTCATTAGATGCAAGCTATAAATCAATGACTCATAAATTAATATTTCCAGCTCCAGTCTGACTCCTGAGATCTAAATTTTTATATCCAATGGCCTATTTGCCATCTCTATTTGGATGTTACTATGAGCATCTCAATCTTAACATGTCTCAAAAGGAACACTTGATTTCCCCCTTCCTCATTCACTCTCATTCCACAGTCTCTTTTTCTGGAACATCAGTCCTCTCTCCTTTCTTCTAAATGTTTCAGCCAGTATCCTTAGGGAAACACATTTTTTCTCCCCCTTTTTTTTAATGCTCCACATCAATCAATCAGCAACTCCAGTAGTCTCTTAACTTCTTAAATAACCCAACTAGAGTCCACAGTCTCTCATGTTCATCTCTGAATTTGAGATTCAAATCCCCCTCTGATTTCCCCCAATTCAATGTTCCTTTCCTTCTCCTAAAATCCTCCATGTTATCCCTGTGCTCCACAAGTAAGTGAAACCATATGATAATTGATTTTCTCTGCTTGACTTATTTCACTCAGCATAATCTCCTCCTGTCCCATCCAGATTGATACAAAATTTCGGTATTCATGGAGGGTTTTGGAGGAGAGGCCAGTTGGGGAATGGGTAAGCCTGGTGGTGGGTATTAAGGAGGGTATGTATTGTATGGAGCACTGGGTGGGGTGCATAAACAATGAATCTTGGAACATTGAAAAAATTAAATTAAATTTAAAAAAAGGATGAGGGGATAGAGGCTCATCATGGTCCCATGTACCCCATTACTGATAACTAGGAAGCTACCTTCCATCAGGACACTAATGACTTTATGTTCTTTTTTACTCAATGGACCGTTGATTTGAAAGAAGTGCATTTTTTTAAGAAGTGCATTTCTTATTTAAACTTTTTTAAATTTTGAAATAAGTATAGGTTTGCATGCAGTTGCAAGAGATGGTACAGAGAGGCCCAGTGTACCCTTCACCCAGCTGATGCATTTGTTTTAACATCTTGAAAACCATTGCCTGTTACCGCAGGGTGATTGGGGAACAGATCACTTCCATCAGTTGGATATTGAGAACTGCCCTACTTTTAGATCACAGGCTCCAAAGACCCAAATAGAAGGATACAGTAATTACATGTATGTTAAAATTAATAATAATAATAATAAATAAATAATAAATTAAATAATCCAACTAATTGTCACATCTTTCACAATAGCACTCTGGTCAAAGCCACCATCACCTGTTCCCTGAACTACTGTGATACTCTCCCTACCCCCAGCCAGGATGTCCTGAATGTCCGTAGTCCATTCCCTTCCAGGTAGCCTGTACTATCTTCTAAAACAATGGCATGGTCCACTACATTCCTACACAGAGCACTTCCCTCCTATGATTACTGCCTGTATTCATGTTCTTTTGAGAACAAATAATAAGCACAAACTCATAGCTTAAAACAGTATCTACTTATTAACTCATAGTTCTGTAACTTATAAGTCTGGGAGCAACATCCCTGGGATCTCCAGGTTGGAAGGCTCAGGGACTGCCGTGAAGATCTTGGCTTCATCTGAGGCTCAGGGTTCTCTTCCAAACATATCCAAGTTGTTGGTTGAATTAAGTTCCTTACCTCTGTGGACACCAGAGCAACTTCCATCCTCCACCAGGCCTGCAGGGATATTTTTCTCATTTTGAATCTCAAGTCAGGTCCACAGAGAATAAGCTCCCTCTTTAAAACCATCAGTGTCATATAATGTTATCTAGTCATGGTAGTTACCATCCATTATTTCCAGAGCTCACATTCACATTCTAAGAAGGGATCCTAAGTGCATCTATAGCAGAGGGGGATATCTTGTTATCCTGGGGGTCTTCACAAATATCTGCCTACCGCACCTTCTCACTTAGAACAAAATCCATCCTTACTCTGGCCTTACAAGATCTGCCCCTGCCTACCTCTCCAGCCCCATCTCCCACTGCTCTTCCCATTATTCACCAGCTACCCTGATTTCTTTGCTGTTCCTCAAACATGCCAAACCTCTCCTATTAAGGGTCTTTGCATTTTCCATTCTCTCTACCTGTAGCATTTGGTTACATATCCTCATAGCTAATTCCTTCTACTCAAATGTCTTCTCATCAAAGAGACTACCATATATCAAAGAGCACCCAAGCACCAGATTCTCCTTCAAAGCATGTCAGCACCCTCAGTGTCCCACATAAATTTGTTTAGCACCTGCATGTCCACTCATGCATGCCTGGGGGTGTGTGTGTGAGTGTGTGTGTGTGTGTGTGTGTGTGTGTGTGTGTGTGTGTGTGTGTGTG
>LNAC01000206.1:1347417-1476324 GCA_002007465.1 Ailurus styani
TTTTTTTTTTTTTTTTTTGGTATAGACAGGACATCTCAATATTTAGAGGAGTGCCTGGCACTATAGTTGGCACAGATAAATATGGGTTGAATTAGTGAATGTGTTGACTGAGGAAATCAATTCGTGAGTGAATGAATCAGGTCATTGAATTCAGTGTTTGGTTCTGAATCTTTGGTCTGCTTAAGAATTCATAGGTGAGATGCTAAGACCCCATTCTTAGATATCCTGAATCTGTCCATCTAGATGCCAAATGTGCATCTTAAATATTTCTCTTGTTGTCCAGATGCTGAAATCTACAGACCACCCTTACAAATATCCATGGTGCTATTGGATTTTTTGATTGGGGTCTTAAAAACTACGCTGAGCCTCCCACCAAGTCAGGTTTAGATCAATGTCTAGAACCAAAATCTGTGGCTTTTTCTCCAGTGACCTTTATTCATTAATTTAATGACATACAATATACCAGATGGTGCTCTAGGCACCAGGTGACAGCTGCAAAAAAGCAAGACGAAGCCCTTGTTCTCACAGGGCTTGTGTTAGTTTGGGAGAGACAGACAGTGGACAAGTGATGAATAATCAGCCTATAATTCCCATTTAGGCTATCTTTACGCAGCTTCCTCAACCTGTATTTTGTGATGGTTGCAAACTACTTGAAAATTGTGTGGGGGGGCGCCTGGGTGGCTCAGTGGGTTAAAGCCTCTGCTTTCGGCTCAGGTCATGATCTCAGGGTCCTGGGATCGAGGCCCGCATCGGGCTCCCTGCTCAGCGGGGAGTCTGCTTCCCCCTCTCTCTCTCTGCCTGTCTCTCTGCCTCCTTGTGATCTCTCTCCCTCTGTGAAATAAATAAATAAAATCTTTAAAAAAAGAAAATTGTGTGGGGTATTTTATCTTAGACATTGATTTCGGTTCACTCAGTGATTTTATGTATTTTTGTATCCTGTTCTCTGAATAGCCATCTCTCTGGAGAAGGCCTGGATCGTCCATATCTTCCTTCTAGTAAATAATTAAAGACACTCACCATAGGACAATTATCAGACTGCCTTTCCTGGTCCTGGCCTCCTGCCCTCCACAGAACACATGGGCTTCTTTTGACAAATGTCATTGGTCCCCAAAGCATGCTTATTCCTGGTAGCAAGTTTAATGATGTGAGTATTGCAGATCATGTCCTCTTGTAATGTTAAGCATTTATAGAAACTACCTCCCACATCCTGCAATTAAAGCACCGTCTGTAAAATAATTAGTCACTAAGATAGAATGTCAGGTACTTTTAGGGGTTACCAGGATAACATTAATTTCATCAGTAATTGTTCAAGCAGGCCAGGATCTTTTCAAAAAGCTACTCAAAGAAATAATTTCTATTCTACCAAATTTCATATGCACATATTTCATTGTTTCAAAACAGTTAAAGGTAAATGGCAAGGTGAGTGATATCAAATAGGCATGCCCAGTAAGAGAAATATGAGAGGCAATGCTGTTTTTAAGAAGTCATCTAGTATAGTGGGAACATTATATGCTGAAGAGTCACTTAGAGTTAGTTAAAATTCTTCCTTCTGCCACTTACCTAGTGTGACCTTGACCAGGTGACATAAACACACCTGCTTATACTCCGCATCTGCACTAACAGAGGGAATAACAACTGTCTCATAGGAATATTGCAAGGGTTCCAGGAGCTAATATACAGATATGCTGGCCACAAGGATGAACAAAAATGGAGAAAAGAGAAGGATGTAAATTCATTGCAGCAACAATGAGGATGTTAAAAAGCAAGTAATTGCTGAACACAAGACCTGGAAGAGATCTTAGATACTGGGTAGAAATCCCTTATTTTAGAGACAAAGAGACTGAAGACTGCTCCCTCGAAGTCTTTGGGCCTCACCCAGCAAATTCTGCTTGAAAAACTTTGATCATAAGCTATGTCTTAGGATATCGAACAGTGTTTATTCACCCCACCCATCCCTTCCATTTCATTCCTATGTACTTTTAAAATACACCCAAAAAAGTTTTGTAATTTATTTCATAGGTAATTTCATTTAGGATGTATGTCATTATGAATCAGCGACATTTAAAATTGGGCAAGGAATCATTGAACCTCAATTAATAGAAGATAATAATGTCAATGTTAACTTAGTTGCAAACATGCATCCAGACATAAATAAATATAACCTGAGACCAAAATGGTAGAATTCAGAATCTTCTTAATTTTCCCAGTGCTGCGCACTACTGGAAGCCAGGACCAAGTAGTGGAATCCATTTTTAGTGGGATTACACTTAGAATTTTAGTGACTTTATTCTTATCTCAGATTTTGTTTCTCATGATGGGAAAAGACTATGTCTTCCTCCGCTTGTTTGCTCATCCAAAGTGAAGTCTGTTTGGAAATGGTTAATAAATGCAACACAATGCTCCCCCGCTTTCAGAATGAGCCAATTTGGGATAATCAGATTTCCATCATTTAAGGGGCCAATTTTCCATTTCTTCTTCCTCATTTGCTTTCCTGCAGTACACCTGCTGTACAGTACTCAGCAGAGGGGGGATTTGAATAACAACACTACTTTACATGTAAATGGAGCAATTCATCCAAGTATCTCAAAGATCTCTGTAAACATTATCCTTCTGAATACAGATTATGAAGACCACTTTGAAGCTAGGAAAATGGATACCATATGGGTAAGTGACTTGCCTAAGGTCACACACTACAACTGTGATGTTGCTCAAGAGAGCCTCTGGTCATTTGAGAATTTAATCACTCCAATTTGCCCAGGTAAGGGAATCCATCTGCCTTACAACTCAAAGCTCCTATATATTTCCACTTGAGCATCATTTACTGTATTCACATAACCCACAATTATAGCTTCTATTTTCCATCAGACATTTCACCACACAATCCATCTTACAACTTCTTGTCAATGTTGACAATCCATGTAATATCACATATCACTATAATTCTTGAGGTTAAAGACAGCGTACATGATTTTCCCTTGTTGAGTTTTAACTTCCACACTTTAAAATCTGGCTCAATGAACATAATGCAGCATGTGAAACTGTGCTGTTTAGAATGAAGACAGAATCTACAATTCTTATTTGCAAATCTAATCTGCAGGATAAATGAAATGCAAAGGTCAATAGTAATGGAGCACTGAGGTTGCCAAGAGGAAGATTTTAAAACATGGGAATGTAAAAGGAATTTCTACTTAGTTGTACAAGTGTGGTGTTTACCCTGTCTGACTTAGAGGGGAATAAGGCTAGGCTATCTTTGTTGTAATGTGTACAATGGTGAGTAACATATTTTAGGAGAAAAATCTCAACTTTTCCATTTCTAAGATGGCAATTTGTCATTAAAGCATATACAAAGTGCTAAAAAAGATGTGAACATATATATGACACCCAGCACACTGTGGGAACCCCATGGTACTTCCCCCTTCCTTGCTTGCTCAAAAGGAGGTAGAATACTCTTAGGGGGTCCAAAGTAGGGATCATCCAGTGCCATCTCACATAATGTGCCCTCACTGTGAACAAGGAGGGATGTCCTTTGGTTCCAGTACTGCTATTAATTCCCTGTGTGGTCTTGGTAGGTCACTCATCCTCTTTTGAGCACAATTCCTGCAACTAAAACAGAAAGTCTTAAATCAGACAATCTCTCAAATTCCTCCCAGATCTAAAATTTTATGAGTATTTTATGATCTGGGCATATCATGATTGACTATGGGAGTTTTAAACCATGAGACCAACTCTAGAATATTAACTGTGTTGCTCCAAATAGCCCTAATTTCCCTCGATGTCTGCTTTATTGCTCTCTACTGTGCAGTCCAGTATGGAAGCCGCAAGCCACATGGGGCTATTAAACAACTCCAGTGTGTCTGGTCCAAATTGAGATGTGCTATAGCTAGAAAATACACACCATATTTTAAAGATCTATTCAGAATAACATCTAAAATGTCATTATAGTTTTTATTTTAATTGCTTATTGAAATGTTGCATTTTGATCAAATTGTTAAATTTACTTTTTTCCTTTTAATTTTTTTTATTTTATTAATATATAACGTATTATTTGCTTCAGATCCTTTTAGTTTTAATATGGCTTCTAGCAAGTTTAAGTTAGATATTGTATTTCTATTTCTAATGGACAGCGCTATCCCAGATAACACGCAAAATCTACCCGTGTGCTGATATGTGCACTAATGACCATAATATCTGTTTAATCAAACTGCAGATTTTCACCTCAAATATTCCTTTAAGATATCATTTGACTCCATTCCCTGAACTCAGCCCAGTCACACATCATTATTCCTATCTTACAGATGAGGCTCCCATAGATCAGCTCAATGACCCCAAGTCAGAAATCCTGCAAAAAGCAGTGTAGTGCCCACAACTCAGGTCTCCAACAATGTCATTGTACAAATTGACTTTAAAAATACTACACATAGGGTGCCTGGGTGGCTCAGTGGGTTAAAGCCTCTGCCTTCAGCTCAGGTCATGATCTCAGGGTCCTGGGATCGAGGCCCGCATCGGGCTCCCTGCTCAGTGGGGAGCCTGCTTCCTCCTCTCTCTCTGCCTGCCTCTCAGCCTACTTGTGCTCTCTCTCTCTCTCTCTCTCTCTCTCTCTCTCTCTCTCTCTCTCTGTCAAATAAACAAATAAAATCTTTAAAAAAAAATACTACACATGGGGCATCTTGGTGGCTCAGTGGGTTAAGCATCTGCCTTTGGCTCAAGTCATGATCCTGGAGCCTCAAGATCGAGCCCTGCAACAGGCCCCCTGCTCAGCAGGGGAGTCTGCTTCTCCCTCTGACTTTTACCCTGCTCTTGTTCTCTTTCTCTCTCTCAATAAAATCTTTTTTTAAAATGTTACACATAATAGATTCTTCCATTTTCTACCATTTTACTAAAGTGGTATCTTATGCTTAATTTTTTTACCAATTGTTAAGACTATTTTTTGCCTCTTAACCTTCTTTAATTTAGTTTTGAAAGTTACTAGTACCTGAACAATAATGAGATCTGTGGATGCACTGTCAACAGCATTACGCTTCCTTCCCCAAATTCTGAGCAATTAAGAAATAAGACAAATGAATGGCAAAGAGTAGAAGAGGGCAAAACTTCCTCTTTATCATCAAGTAGGCCTTGGTTGCTGGACTGCTGGACATGGATTTATACCAGGGGGCAGTTGATCAGAAGACTGACAAGCACTGTTTCTTGGCAGACATCTTTCTGGAATCCTTACTCTGTAGTTTACATTATGCCCCCACCAGGCTCTCACATATGCCAGGCAGGACATTGATTACAGGAATCCCGCTGCCACTTTACATTCCTTATTCCTTATTCATTCCCTACCATACTTCCCACCCCAACTTACATCCATCCACATTGTCCAAAACAATAAATCAACAGTTGTCTGAGACAAAATAAAATACATAATGATGCTCAGATAATAAAATGCCAAAAAAAGGATACATCTCAAAATTGAATATAAACTGCCTTTAATTATGAAATTCCCAAAGAGAAATTAAAGTTTAAAGCTTATTTCCATTGCACTTTGTCTCCAAAGATGTTAAAGTCTGAAGGTATTAAAGTCCAGAATCAAATTGTCTTGTCCTTAGGAGTTAAAATTAAAATAAGTTAAAGCCTAAAATGAATTATCTTCAACTTTTCTTTTCTTCTCAACCTCAGCTAGAAAGATTGTCAATGCCTAATATATTGGGGTTCCTCTACCACCTGGGCTCTTTCTCCCTGGAACTCTATCCCCAGGGATTATATTAACTTAATCCCAAGTTCTCAGAATCCTTATTTTTAACATGTCCTAAGAGTGAAATGCGCACTCATGAGTATCAAAGAATTGGCTCCACATTTACTGAATTTAGAGGACAATACCTAACTCTTAACACAGAGAAGATCACGTACGTAGAATATGTATTCGGCATTGGCAAAGATTGAAGATTAAAACAGCAAGACCTTATTTATAGTATATATAATATAATATAGTATTGGTCTGCTTCCAATAACAGCAGACATATCAGTGGTATCTGTAGAAAGGCAGATAGATAGGAAAATAAAATAAAAATAACTAAAAAAAATGTCTTCTTGTCTTCTTGCTTTTATCCTTACTGGGATATTGTTGGTCTATACATGTTGTCCAAATTCCATAACATTTGAACTTAGCTGAGATAAATCCTCAGTCAGTGTTAGTTTTGATTCTTCCCATTAACCATTTCTCAGGGCAGAAGATGGGTTGGGGAGGAGTCCACATATTCATAACATTTTTAATTCAATTTTCTCTTTTGAGCCTCATGTTTCTGGCATCTCAGTACTTAAATGAGCATAAGCTCTTGTAATTATATAATGTGACACTGTAATGAACCCTGGAATTTTCAGTTTAAATGGAATTGCCATTCACTGCCTACCTAAGCTGGGCTTAACACATTAAGCTAGCCTTGATTGGCTAACTCTTGTACATTTGAACTGGGCTACCCTGAAGTTTAAAATAGCATTGTCTTATCAGATAAAGGGCTAGTATCCAAGAAAGAATTTAATAATCTCAACACCCCCCCAAAAAAAATCCAGTCAAAAAGTTGGCAGAAGACATGAATAGGCATTTTTCCAAAGAAGATAAACAAATGACTGACAGAAACACATGAGAAAATGCTCAATATCACTCGGCACCAGGGAAATATAAGTCAAAAACACAGTGAGATAATACCTCACACCAGTCAGAATGGCTAAAATTAACCAGTCAGGAAACAACAAATGTTTGTGAAGATGCAGAGAAAGGGGAACCCTCTCACACTGCTGGTGGGAATTGAATCTGGTCCAGCCACTCTGGAAAACGGCATGGAGGTTCCTCAAAAAGTTTAAAAATAGAGCTACCCATGACCCAGCAATTGCACTACTAGGTATTTGTTGCAAGGATACAAACATAGTGATGTGAAGGGGCACCTGCACCCCATGTTTATAGCAATGTCCACAATGGCCAAACTATGGAAAAAGTCCAGGTGTTCATTGATAGATGAATAGATAAAGAAGATGGGGTATATATACAATGGAATATTACTCAGCCATCAAAAAATGAAATATTGTTATTTGCAGTGACATGGATAGGACTAGAGGGTATTATGCTACGTGAAATAAGTTAATCGGAGAAAGACAACTATCATATGATTTTATTCATATATGTAATTTAAGAAACAACAGGGAAGCATGGGGAAAGGGAAGGAAAATAAAATAAGATGAAATCAGAGAGGAAGACAAACCATAAAAGACTCTTAACTAGAGGAAGCAAACAGGGTTATTGGAGGGGAAGGGCATGGGGGGATGGGATAACTAACTGGGTGATGGGCATTAAGGAGGGCATGCGATGTAATGAGTACTGGGTATTATATGAAACTAATGAATCACTGAACTATGCCTCTGAAACTTAAAAAACTATATGTTAATTAAATGAATTAAATACAATAAAATTTTAAAAAATTTAAAAAAAGTTAAATGAAACAGCAAGCTCTTATTTAGAAAGGATCTTACCTCTATGGTCAAACCATTACCCTTCCTCATATTGTTTAGGAAGATTTTCCTGTATAGTAAGCTCTGACCCTATAAGACTCTTTAGGGCCCTTCCCAATTTTGCTGACCTCTTAAGTCTATTGAAGTCCCCACTGCCTGTCCATGGAAGCTAAATGTAGCTCATAGCTGCAGTAAAATAAACTCTGCCATAATCCTCTCTGGGTCATCTATATCTTTGCTGAGACCAGAGTGGCCGATACTTATTTTCTAGGATGGCCGTGTCTGCTGGGGCGAATCATGAAGCCCATGGAATTTTACTGAGATGGGCACAGCCCCATAACCAGGACTGGCTCTAAAGAAATAGCCATTTCCTTCTGACAGATCCACCTAAAATCACAGTCATCCAATAAGGTCAAAATACCCTATGGCCAGCTAAAGCCATTTGATGAAGCTTCAGCAGTTAGAAAACCATCACACAATTATAACAACCTGCTCAGTCCAATGCATGATGTTACAAACCATGAAGATTAAAACACATGGTCCATCCACTGAAGTTCACAGTGTGAAGACCTGGCCTACCAGCATAGCCAGTCACTGTTTGGGTGTCTCACTCCTTTGTTTCTCCCTTTCTCATTTTGTGACTTTCTTGGTCCATCCAATGCAGGAATGTTTAGGTGGCCCAATGAATAATAGCTGTTTTCTCTATCCAGATTATGAAATTTTTTTTTCAAATATAAAAAAAGAAGTGAAAAATAAAGACAATATCATCTTTACTACAAACAAAATCTGGATGGAAAACATGGCTTATAAAGAAAGTCAACCTACACTCAGTAGACCTTAGAATTAGTTCAACTCATTCTTCTAGTCAAAGGCAATATTGGATGAGACACAACTCCTCAGGTAAGATGCCAACACATATAAGGATGGAGCATGAACATTTTTTTTTGTTAGAGCTGTCTTACTTACAAAAAGAAGAAGGGAGCTTTAGTAGCACCCCCTTATCCATGGCAGGTAGTTTCCAAGAACCTCAGTGAATGCCTGAGATCACGGATAATACTAGACTATATATATACTATGATTTTTTCCCTGTGTGTATACACTGATGATAAAGTTTAATTTATAAATTAAGCACAGTAAGAGATTAACAATTGTTACTAATAAAATAGAACAATTATAACAATATACTGTGATAAAAGTCATGTGAATGTGATCTCCCTCTCCTCCCAAAATATCTTCTTGTATTGTGCTCACCTTTCTTCTCATGATGATGTGAGATAAGATGCCTATGTGCAAGATATAGGGAGGAGAATGATAGAGACTTGTTATGCAGTGTGGGCCTATGATTGACCTTATGACTGTACATCAGAAGGGGATCATCTTCTTCACCACCATGATTGAGTGTAGGTAACTGAGACTGCAGAACATGAAACTACAGATAAGGGGGATTATTGAATTTAGTGGAGTATAGTCAGTTATTCTCAACCTGCCAGTCACACGAGTGACTCTATCTATGCTTTGAAGGAGTTTAGGGGCAGAAAGAAGCTGAGAGAGTTGAACTAGTGGAGTTCTATACAACAGGAAGGAAATCTCGAGTACAAAAGAAGAATTACCCCCAATCATAACTTTTACAAAATTATAATTGTACATTCATCCAAATTTTATCTTTCAGCCCCACATTCTTACCTTGTATTAGTTTATCTAAAGTAATGCATTTGAACAAAGGTCAAATCGCTTGTCTTCATATTCTTAGTTGTTCACAGTATATACTAAAATAGTTTTTCCCAAGATCCTGCAACAATCTACATAATATCCTGGATTTCACTCCTATTGATCCATCAAAATTTTTTTTAACATGTTCTGTGCTGTGAAGCCTGCCAACTCATATTCACATTGCCCCATCAGTCAGAAATACCAGTTTTCAATCTCTATTTGAATCATACTTATTCTACAAAGCCCAGCTGAAATCCCAGTCCTTTTAGAAAACATTTCTTAAAATATGAAATATCCCAGTAGAATGCCTTTTCCTATCTGGTTCCCATGGCATTTTTAATTACTAGTCAGAACTTACTGTACTCTGCCTTGTATTATTGATGTTTGCCTCCGTATTTGTCTGTCTTCTGGAAACTAGTTTATAGTTTACTAAAGAGCAGGGGTCATGCTACCCATCACCTCTGAATGTTCACAGTGCCTCTGTGATTCATCATTCTGCATTGCTGGACTCTCATAATGCATTTTGAGTTAAATTAATTGCCTCAGACATTGACATTTATAGAAAAAAAAGATGGCGGTATGCCTCAAATATTGAAGTTTATAGAAAAAAAGATGGCAGTGTGCCCCAGAAATTAGCTTAGCAATTGTTACTGGTCAGATACTTCAGGTTCAAGGGAAGGGACTCAACCCAAATTAGTTTAAGCAAAAGAGGAATGTTGGCTTATAAAAGTGAGAAGCTTTGAGTTAAAGCCAGTTTCAGGTACAGTTGCATTCATGCTTTCAAACACTAACGTGTAGATGCCATCTTTCTCTCCTTTTCTGGACTCCATTTGTTTTTGCCTTATTTTCAGACAACTTTCTTTTTGTTTTGTTTTGCTTGTTGTTGTTGTTGTATTTGTTTTTGTTTTTATGAATGATGACAAGAAAGCTTTACTCAGCTCTAAGCCCAACTTAAATTTATAGCTCTTAATTCCAGAGAAAATGCCAGCATTTTCCCCCTAATGAACCAGCAGAAGGGTCTGATTCACTGGGTTTGGTTCCTGTGCCTCACCTTGAGCCAGATACTGTCACCAGGAGGCTGAAACACTTCCTCCAGGTAAGAGGGGTTAGAATCAGATCCACCTAAGCTTCTCTGAACCAATGTTGTTGCTAACAATGGAGGAGAAAGTGTTTGCTCAAAGGAGGACATGCTTTATACACAAAATAGCGTATGTCCATTAAAGAATTAGAACTAAGCTCAATCTTAATGCTTCCATGTACTAGCTATTTGAACTCACACTAGGTATTAATCGTCTTTTAAGGGCTTTGTAAGATTTTTTTTTGAGGATTAAATGAGACACTAAAAAAGCACCTAAGATACAAAACATACTCAGTAAATGTTAATTTCCTTAAGATACTTCCTGTAGAATTTGAGAGGCAGGGCAGGGGATCGTGGGGGTTAGGGAGGGAAAAAATGAAACAAGATGGGATCTGGAGGGAGACTAATCTCCCAAAACAAACTGAGGGTTGCTGGCCGTGGGAAGGGGGGTGCAGATAGGATGTAGGGTGGGTGGGTTATGGACATTGGGGAGAGTATGTGCTATGGCGAGTGCTGTGAAATGTGTAAGCCTGATGATTCACATCATGATGATGTAACATAAATAATGCATTGTGTGTTAATAAAAAAACACTTCCTGTACATATTCCTTAATGTCATACCTATTTAAAATGTTATCTGAACAAATGTTAATAGAAAATAGAAGAAGAATAGGAGGGTGTCGGATGGATGTGGGAAAGCCTACTGAAATATAGTATGAACCAACAGTGATTGGAATATCAGAGGTCACAAATATGAAACATGGCATTGAAATCTCTTTTGAGGAAAAATCCATTGTTGTGTGAATGCAGTTGATAATAACAAGTGCCAGTACTTCCTTAATTGTGTCCTCTGTCACCATGAAATCTATTGTACACAAGTACCATTCTTTTATTTTTCAAAACTCATGCACCCAGGATACTTGAAGAGAAAATTTAAACATAAATGACTTTAAGTATATTAGCATTCAAACTGCATACCATCTTTCACTTTTTGCCTTATACTTCATATATCCATTATGTCACGGATAAATCCTTAAACAGAAGAATTAGTTCAGGTTAAGTTTTCCAACAGAAAGCTTATTGTGCTCACATTAGATAATCAGGAAACATGGCTGTATAAAAGGAGTTTATTATTTCTGAAGGATGTCCACTGGGGAGTAGTGACAATCACCCAAAATATATTTAAATATGTGGACTTACCTGGCAACCCACACAATGAGGGCAAAGCAGTCGGAGTTCATTCCAGATCATGACTTATCTGGCGGCTATGTGCTACTGCTCTTTCTTCAACCTCCTGCCTCACCCTCATCTCAACTGTCTTACAAGCCCAGCTATATTTATGATAATAGTTTCCAGGCTAATTTTTCTGATTCCTATCACTAACGGAGCTGATTGTTAAATTTGTGGAAACTTCACAGCCTGTTATTAAACACAGCCTCCATGAAATACTAAATCAAACACACTTGCAATTAAATAAATTATATTAAAAACACAATTAGTAAATTTATAAAACTCATAACTTCCCAATTATTTTAATTTGTCAATGACACTTTACCAAGATCTGGAGATGTAAGAGGAATAATACATAGTCTCTGTCCTGGAAAATCCCACTGCCTAGAGACTAGTCATGTTTATCAAACCATGGTTTAGTGCACACACTAGAAATGCCATAAATTAATAAATGATAAGGCAGGGATGGATTCTATGGTCAAATAAATTTGGAAATCCCTGAATTATACAAAGTAAAATAAAATATGTCACTGTAGGACTTTTCTGGAAATTTATATGCTAATGTGCTTTGAACAGCTCAGAAGGAAATGAAATAATCAGTATTTTCAGACTTACTCAAGTAAAAGAACAATTTTTAGAAGGATATGTTTTCTAAAACTAAGGTTTCACAGGATATGAGTTTGAGAAATAACGTACTAATACAATAGTACTCATCTTCTTTTGGGGGACTCACCTTTTGTCACTTATTCTCCAATTTCGTGCTCTATAACATCTGCTGAGAGACCAGGCCCCTCCTGTCCACTCCTCCCACCCCTCCTCTTGGTCAAGTCGGCTTCTTGCTATTAGAATAAAATTGAGCAGTTTCTAAAACACTGGCATGCATGACTCAACCCACGAGCAGAGCAAATGACCTCTAGAAGTAGAGATAACATCCAACACTTAATTGTGAGGCAACGATTCATTCTCCTCAGGTATTTCTTATAGCAATACTTGTCTGCCCAGAATTTAACAGTGTTTAAAAGGACAGGGTGAGTAATGAAAAAGAGCAATTCCATATAAATCAACCCAGGAGCAAATTAGGGTGATGGACTTAGCAGAACAAGAGCCTGGCAAATTGTAAATCCTCTGAGTCGTCTATTGCTCTATGAGCTTTTGTGGAGACTTTCCCTGAAAAACGTAGTGCAGATTATCACTGTTATCTGTGGATGGCTGAGGCATACTTTATCACTACAGGAGACATATTAAAGCTTGCATGGAAATTCAGTGGGCAGCCTTACATTTCAGGCTTTCAGTAAAGTAGTATTTCAACTTCTGAGGGAAACCAATTGTGATATAATACAAATCACTGATATCATACAATGTCACTTATCACACTGAATGCGAGGTTCTTTCTGATGTCGAACACACACATGAACACACCAAGACTTATCTGTCTGGCAAAACTGAATTTCAATCTTTAACCAAGAATAACGTTTTGATTATAAAAGCAGATAATAGTAAGCGGTAACAGGTATAATGTCTAATAAAATTATCAAATTTCCTGCTTCTTCTATACCTTCTCCCTTGGAGATCTCACATAATTTTTGCGGAATTCCCCATTTTGTTACTGTGATGATAGGAATAAAATATTATTGTTCATATTTTGTTTATTTGTTTTGTGTTTGTTTTTTTTTTTCTCCAACCCTGAGCCTTCTCCTAATTTCCTGGACTGCATATCCACCTCCGCCCGGATAATCTGTCAGTAACAAACTTAACATGCCTCAAATTAGACTCATGTTTACCGTCTACAAAAAACATATTTTTTTTTCACTTCCTTCCCACCAGCCATTCCAGCATAAAACCTGTTTGCCTTTGCCTCTCATGTTTCTTGGATTGTTAGATGCTACCTTCATGACCCCATTTAAAAAAACCAAAAAAAACAAAAGAAAAGAGAAAAGAAAAAAAACACTCATGAACAAGCACAAACGAACTTGATGTAAGAAAACAAAGACTGAAACTTTATTTATATATAGGCATCTCATTTCATGAGCATATTTAGAGCACTACCATGACCTAGGTAATTGCAAACTAGTTGCATGACTTCAGGAAAGTTCTACAACCTTTCTGTACCTCACTTTCATGAGGAAAAAAAATAACGTAGCCTCAAATGTTATTAGGAGGATCCAAGGAAATGGTGTATATGTGCTTCCTTTGCAAATCATAAGGCAACTAAAAAGAAAAAGGAAAAAAAAAGCAGGGCACCTGGATGGTTCAGTTGGTTCAGCGTCTGCCTTGGGCTCTGGTCATGATCCCTGGGGCCTGGGATCAAGCCCTGTATCAGGCTCCCTGCCCCGTGGGAAGCCTGCATCTCCCTCTGCCACTCCCCCTGCTTGTGTTCTCTCTCTCCTCTCTCTCTCTCCCCCAAATAAATAAATAAATAAAATCTTTAAAAAAAACAAAACAATTCAGACATTTCTGTTCTATGGCCTCTCTAATACCATGTCAGTCCAAATCTTGATGATTTCCTTCCTTCTAAAATTACATTAAAGGTTTAACAAGTTTTCTGTCCAAGCTCTAGTGGCTGCAGATCCACCAAAATTAAACATTCACTCATTTATTCATTTTTTGCTTACTTACCTAACATTTAATAAAGACTACAAAGAGCTCAACATGGCCTTGAGATACAGACATAACCCAAACCTTCTTATCTAAAAAAAAAATTCTTGATTGCACTTGCTACAGAGAGTTAGCCCATGTTAATGGGCGAGTCTCCCTGCACAGTGCTCGACATCAAGTAGTGGGTGTTTGCTAACTGTTGGTTACTGTCCTTTTATTAGCGTTCATGGTTGAAGCCCACATTTCCTGGCTCCCTGCCCAGTTTTCTCTAGATATAAAACACTGTCTTCTTTATACAAACATTTTTTTTCCTGCCTAAACAGCTAAATCTCTATGATACATGCTCATAGGTAGGAATATATATTGTGTCCCCATGGATTTCAATATTGAATGAATAAACATTTAATGAATAAAACTTCCTCAATATTATATTGATGTGAAAATAAATAGTTTTAAAGCTATTTAAAAGCCCTTAAGGCAGTCGGCTATCAGGATACAAAGAGGCACCTGGCATTCATATCAACACCCGTAAAATAGAATAATAGCCCTTCCACCTTTTTTCTTTCTCAGGCACTCAAATTTTTCCAACCGCTCATTTGCATTTCCTTTGAATCCTCAAGCCATTTTCAAAAATAGCTCTTTTATAGAGAGTAAATTAATCAACAGACATGCAGTTTTCACTGGGAGCAACATCACAAGAAACTCCCGCACTCATGAGCTCAGCAATGCAGTAACCTCAGTTTCTCTCTTTTTCCTTTCCTCTCTCCCTCCCTTCCTCTCTCCTTCTTTCTCTCCTTCCCTCCCTCTCCCCTGCTTCCTCTCCCATTTCCCCCTTTCTCTCCCTCCTTCTCTTTCTCCCTCTCTTTCCCTCTCTCTCTTTCCCTCTCTCTCTTTCTATCTCACACACAAACACACACCACATATACACATTTTTTATGTTCTCCTGTTTGTCTACGCATCCACTGAAATTGGCTAAGACTTCAGGTGAATCACTTTGCAACTTCATTACAAAGTTGGAATTTGGTTCAGTGATTCTTGCCCACCTCTCATTTTAATAACGCAAACCCACTTCTGTGGTGCCCCATAGTTATTTCTATAAATATGTGCCAGAATAACTATAATACTTGTCATGATTTGTAATACAATTTGTAATTTATAAATCTGCTCCATAGACCCAAGTAAATATCTCATGCGTAAGAATGAAACATATGAAATTGCTGAGAGCCTCTTTTGATGAAGAAAAACAGCAATTTCTATGACTTAACCTAAAAAAAAAATGCCATGACTTTAATTGCTTTTTGCCTATTTTTCCACCACAAGGCTGAGTGCTCTTTTAGAGTAGAGATTTGTCTTACTATTTTTTCTTATGCAAGTCTACAAGTATGATGCTTGGCACCTAATAGGTGCTCACAAAAGTCCATAGGTAGAAAATAACTCTCTTTTAGAGAATATTTTTGTGCAGTAAGGCTGGATGACGGAGAGAACACTTTTCATGTAGATGAGGCAAGGACTATCAGAAAAGATAACTGAATTGTTGATGAGACACATCTCATGTCAACAGACCAGCTTTAGAATCCAGGCTCTACTCATAGCTGGCTCTAAGGTCTAAGCGATTTCATCTAATCTCACCATCAAATCATACCAACTTAATGAGTAAGAAATTATAGTTAATTCTATTATACAGACGCAAAATGGAGTCCAAGGCCATCTAGATAGTAAGTTTTGGTGATGGATTTTGGTGATGCTTGTCCAGCTTCAAAGTCAGAAGCTGGCAAAATAGAGATGAGAGTCCAGTAAGATGATAAGTGTTCAAATATTTTAAAAATTATCAGTCGTTATCATTGGTTGTACACCTATGTTCATGCTCTGTATTAGACCTTTCGTATATTTTATCTCATTCATTCCTAACAATAGGTTTTGAAATTGGTATTATTTTTATCATTTAATGAATATAGTGAGGTTCAGAAAGAAATAACAGCCTATGGTCACCAGGTGGGACATAACAGTCTTAAAATCCCAGTTAAAATCTTAATTACTTAAATACAAATATAATAAAGTTAAAAACAATTTTAAAAAGTTGACCTGAAACCTTCATATCATCTTTATCTAAAGTATGTGGAATATGGAAACCCACAGATATGTACTCAAAGCATGAGTTCACTATCCAGAGAGACAACTTTGTTTAGACCTCAAATTTCCTCAACTATAATGTGGAAATAATAACAACTCCATAATTTTAAGAATAGGATATTGCCCTTAAAAAGCTTTGTATATCATGTATGTGATATTCAGGAGAAGCTGCTTTCTGACCTTTGTCATGATTCTTTTTGTTAGGGGTTCTCATCAGTTGAGAGGTATATTAACAAAGCTCCCTTAGTTGGAAGAATACTTATTTAGATAAGTCCTTTGGGGAAACAAACACCTTTGGATGACACTGGGGATGAGGGCAAGACAATGTGTCCAACAGAGATATTGTACCCAATGTTATTTGGTTACAGGATGAAACTCTATGATGAACTTGTTGAGGAATACTTGAACAATCAGAGTTTGAAGATGAGCTCAAATGTCTGCTTGGAAATTTGTGAATTTGGGAGTACCTGCCCTGAATTTCACTGCTAAAGACTCAAGGAGATTGTGGTTAATAATGCACACTACAGAGACACCAATAGTTCATATAGGGGGTACAAATAGAAGACACCAAAACATTTTCCTCAGTCCTTTCTCTGGAAGTATATAAGGCAACTTTATTTCTTCCTAGACTTTATAACTTAATCTCTGTGCTGTCTTGATGAATTATGGGTTCATGCTCTGTCTCAGTGCCCTTCATTCATGTTTTTCCAAAGGAACCTACTATCATGTTCTCTCTTGGGTCATGTTTTTTCACTGTTTTATATTTGGGAAGCTTTGCACACCCTAGTGTTTGGAAAAAACAATTCTCTCTAGTTGGACAAGACTTTATTCTGTAGATCATGCAGAAGAGTTCTCATGGCAGCTCTCTACTACTGCTGACTGTGCCTGCTGTTCTTTGTGGTAGGTCCTGGGTCTTCCCTGGCCTTCCTACAAACCCCGAGATGCCCCCCTCATCCCTACATGTGCTTCCATTGGTGCCATACTCCCCCAGCTAAGGCACTCATCACAGTCTGTTCCAATTATCTGGATTGGTTCTCTAATTTCCCCAATTATTATATATGCCAGAAGGTCAGCAGCATAACCTGCCTTGTCTGCTACTGTGACTACTGTGTCTTAGATACTAGCAATGTACAAGTGACACTTACCAGACTCCAACAGATAGTCAATTTTGTGAGTAAATTAGTTCATGAATAAAATAAGTTGTTCACATATTTATCACCCTCAGAGGAATTTAACCTCCATAAATAGTACTCAGTACAGGTGAGTTTAGTAGGCCTAACAACCCTACTTTTAGGGGAGAAATCAGAATGATCAAGGTCAAACATTTTTCCAAGGTCATTGTAACACAATTGTCGAAAGGAGAGAAGAAACCAAAACCTGAGCCTTCTGACTTGAATCCAGGGCTCTGCCTGCTATTCTAGCCATGACGGGTAGGCATGTTCATTGCAACCACCTTTATATTTAGCCTCCCTTCTAATTTAGGTTCATGTTTTCAGTATTGTACCTAACAATTTAGGTTGTATTCACTGCTGATATATATTTCTAAATACATGCAGTAAATTTAAATGAATAAGATGCCTTGCTGAGTGGAAAATCTGGATTATTATGTCCTGAAAGCAGATCAGCACAACCATTATATGCACATAAAAATAACCTTAGGGCTGTTAATATGAATAATACGTTTTACTGCTATTAAAGCAAGATTTAGACATTTAGCCTTTTCTCCCATAACAGGCTGTTCATTTTAGTACAGGAAGACTCTTAATAAAAAAGATTAATGAGGTAAATAGCTTTCTTTTTATATACACAGTTTTTTCCTCTTTCTGGAATTAAGTCTTTCTGGAAACTCAATTGCTTTATTTGCTATAAATTAAAGGCTACTCTTTGGTCCAAAGGAAGAGACAAACTAGGTGCATACAACAGGAGATTATCTCAAGTACTGATACTGTCAAAGACTTTCATTGGAAATGTTTCCTTAAAAATTAAACCTTCATGAGGTCTCTCTGCCTCTAAACAGTTTCTTAGCTGGTGAACATATCTAAAAGTATATATGAATTAGGTTCAGCTAAAGAAATGAAGCAATAAAGATGAAGGGAGATTAAAAAAGTCTCCCTCTTTTCTTTAAAATTCAAATAGAACATATTTTATCTGAATTGACACTCTCTGTTACAATGCAAATTCTGTGTTGAATGTGAGACAGAATCCTTGATTCCCAGTAATTCCCTCCAATCTAGTTTCTCCTTAAACATTGATACTTGAATCCTTTGGTTGAAGACTCCTTGCTTCCTATTAATAGAAAGATGATCTTGGGGAAGAGGCCATCAGTTCTAGACAAAATGAGATGTCTCTGTCCTCAGGCCACTCAGGGATACCTGTATTAAGCACTGTTGGTAGCTAGTCTTCAAAGTGGTCCCCCATGAAACTTGTCTCCTGGTAATGTCCTCCTTTCTTGCTATTGGATAGGGATGGATAACCTGGATAACCAATAAGTTATTGTGGAAATGATGGAGCACGACCTCTGAGGCTAGGGCTTAAAAATCATGGTGCTTTTTATCTTTCAATCTAGGATCATTCTCACCAAGGATAGACAGTCTCTATGTCATGAAGACACTTAAACAGCACCATGGCTCCTGAGGCCTCCTGCCAACAGCCACCTGAGTGGGCCTTCTTGGATAAGGATCCTGTAGCCCCAGTCAAGCTTCAGATAACTGGAGACTTGGACAACGTCTTGACTGCAACCACATGAGAGACCCTGAATCAGAAATACTCAGTAAACCTTCTCTTGGATTTCTGATGCCCAGAAACTGTGAAGTAATTATGTTTATAATGGAAGCCACTAAAGTTGGGATAACTACAGCGCATTAGATAATTGATTGAAGCACTAATAAAACCATTTACATAGCAACATTGCACACACACGTTAAAGCATGCTCCCTTTTATTTATTTATTTATTTATTTTCTTCTGCTATGTTAGTCACCATACAGTACACCATTAGGCTTTGATGTAGTGTCCCATGATTGTTTGTGTATAACAACCAGTGCTCCATACACTTAAAAAGAAATATAATCATTATTATTACCCATTGTTGGCAAATCAGGAAATAGGCCAGAGAAGAACACTGAGTAGACTAGTGCCGTGTGGCTCATAAATAGTAGTGTGGAAGTTCAAACCACCCAGGTCTAAAAAAAATCTTTTTTTTTCTTCCACTACACTATGTTCAAAGGTTCAATTTCAAAGTTCAATTCAAACAGCTAATGCATAGAGAAACAAGGCAACCTGCTCAAACCTCCAGTTCTGATTCCTGTGTTCTTCCAGGTATCCTACAGGAAAGAGACAACGGGACTCCTGAAACCAGGCACTCATTCTCCCAAGTGCCAGGAGTCCAACCTGGGGACAGACCAAATCCAATGATTGGTCAATATGAGGAAAGAGAGGAGGTATACAAAGGCACAGCTTCCTTGTCTCAATCGAAGACTATTCTGAAGGTCCGAACCAGTTCCAGAATCCTCTCTAGGCTGAGCTAGCCTCTTTGTTGCAATATCATTGCACCTCAACTTCTTGTTCTTCTGATGCCCTTGCTTTCACTTCCTCAATGTTGTTGTTTGTGAGACCACCCTTCAACAAGCTTCCAGCATACAAATCCCTACTTTAGCATCTATATCCCAGGTAACATTCATAGTTTGTCTTACTTCTCAACTCATTTCCATATTTTCTTTAAATGGCTGAGCTGGCCTAGGTGTTTCTAAGATAATGATTCTCACAGTGTCAGCCCTGAACTAGCAGCACTAGCATCATTAGAAAAACTGAGAGAAATATATATTCTCTGTCTCCACACCAGTTCTACTGAACCAGAATCTTGAGAAGGGGAAACCCAGAATGTGCGTCTAATACGCCCTCCAGGGGAGGTCACTGTACCACGAAGTTTGAGAACCACTGGTGTAAAATTTATTTCAGCTCTCAAACATCTTGGCTTTGGTTTGCTGTCATATAATATCCTCCAGCTGGTTGGTCCTGAGTCTTCACTGGATTAGAACACACTTAATTTATGTTCCAAACACTGTAATATTAAATTACATTCAGTAGTTCTTATACGGAGGCATTGGACACTAAACTCTAAATGTTCACAATGTTGCTGTAGGAGTTTATTCTAGTCAGGCTGGTGGATACAAAGGAGAATAAACTTTGGGGTCAGGAGAAGCTGCCTTCTGATACTATATTTACCATCATCATAATGTATAACCTTTCAGAAGTCATGGAGACTTTCCAAGCTGCGGTTGTCTCATCTGTGTAATGGGTTTGTGCATTCATGCCCTGCATACTTTATAGAACTACAACAAAGATTAAATGATATAATTTGAGAAATAAAAAAAGCTCATGGCCACATGCCTTTCTTATGGGCTCTGGAAACTTGCATATCCTTTGAGCAATGAAAGCACTGCATGCATATATGACTATAAGAACTGCTGCTTACGTGTATTGAGTACCTACTATGATTTAAGCATGTAAGGATAGCATATAACACATAAGCTTTGTTTGATTTCTTATAAGGAGGGTAAGTTTCACAGAGAGGGAAATGAATCACAAAGCTCATCCCTGTCAGTTCTACTGATTCAACATAAACAATTTTTGTGTTGAATCACTATTCTCTAGAGACTTTGTTTTTCTTCAAAACTAAAAACTTTAAGAATTTACTGATAATAATAAATGGGAATACTAATACCTAACATTTTGATAGCATTTACAATATATGTATTATGTTTTTCAGGTATGTGCCTATATATAAATTACACACAATTATAATAAGATCTTATAAGTATAATGATAATAATATTTTAAAATTATAATTTTATAATTATATTAATAATTTGACACATATAGTATATCATATTAAACATTATATTATTAGATATAACATTATTTAGCCTAAAATTATAGATTAAAAAAAATAAAACCACTAGAGCACAGAGAGATTAAGTAACTTATCCAAGTTTGCATAGCCATATAAGAAGAGACACCGGGATTCAGAGACTTGTTTTAGAGACTTTTGAGTGTCAGTGTGAAATACTGCCTCTCAAAATAACACATTGCTGACATTATCTTAAATAAATGAACATACTTTAGCACCTTACTTGCTATCACTTTGGTATGGTGATATATGGTATCATGGCTAATGAGGTCAGCAGATTCAGGAACGGAATCTGCATAAGAAAGTACAGCAAAAACTACAGAGCACCCAGAATTCTGGAGTCTTGTAACATAGTCCCATTGGAGTGAAGCACACATACTAAATAAGCATGAAGATGGATACACAGGTGTCTTTGATCTTTTATCCTTGACTGACCAAGTCTTTTTAAAATCCTCATCATAGCTGATTTTTCATGGTGAAAAGTAGAAAGTACTGTGAACCAAAACACCCACAGTGACAAGAAAACCACTCGGTTTCTTAGATTCCTTTGCTATGAGGGCACCAGAATTTGACTTCCGTTCAGCCAATCGGACAACTCATGCAAGAGATGGGTGAAGAAGAGAGTAGCATGAAGAAAGTAGCCTGTGACTGGGATGATTTTTCTTTTGGCCAAAGTGCCAGAAGGGGCAGTTGTGGTTAGAGCTGCCCATATCCTGTGTGGAGTGTGGTGATGATGGTGGCATTTGTGCTTCCAGCATGGTGGACTTCACTCCTGGCTGTGTTGTTCCTGGGTTAACCTCCCAGTGGACTTTTCTGGGGTTACTCTTATGTCTGCTGCCACCCAGAACTTGACCCTCAGTGGATGATCCAAGGTAGCCTTACACATGTCTGGCAGTTAGCTGGAGTTCTTGGCTGGAGTGTCCAGGCCAAATATTTGAAGTCACATAACACTGTTTTCCCCACTTCTGTTGAAAGCTGTTGATAAGATACGAAGTCAGATCTTGAGTCTCATATAGTCTGACTAGGGAAAACATACTTTATAAGAATTATAACAGAGTGATACTGGATATGATTGAAGTAAACATTGAGGATGATGAGAGCATAAAAAGGAGATACGACAAAGACAAAAAAAACCTGAAATGAATGGTGTCTCTATGTGTGGAGACACTTGGGAGGGGGTAATTATAAACCTGAGCTTTGCTGGAGTAAAAGTGACAATGTGGGAGGCTACAGGAGATAGAGCTAGAGAAAAAATCAGAAGCAAGTTCAGGAGGGTCCTTCTGTGTCAGGCAAAGGAGTTGGGCTCTATCTTAGAGGCAGTGGGTGGACAATGAGAAATTTTAATCAGTGGTGAAAGCTGGTGACATATCTGCTTTAGGAAGATCACTTTGGAAACCATGAGGAAGGTAGATCTGAAAGCAGCAAGACCTTGCCTCCCCTGGGGATAGCCCAAGGGCATCTTGAAGCTTCTAACAGTATATATCTCTGGTTTCCCTTATATCAAATTTTCAACCTGAAACACTGTCCACTAGAATATCATTAAGGTACTCTCATGCACAGTTTAAGCAACTCACAGTTGGAAATGCCTAGATACTTTAAGGGAGGGTTATTTGATTTGCTTTTTTCTAGTCTACAATAAGATAAAAAAATAAATAGCTCATAACCTATGCCTCCAGCATTCCCTCTACATAAACCAGTCTCAATTTAGACTATCAGATCAAGCTCGCTTCTACTCAAAAGCTAATTTGGGATGGAAAGATGAATATAAAATTCCTGACAATACAGAGGGAAAAAAAAATGGGTAGGTCTAGAAGCACCTGGGTGGCTCAGTCTATTTAGTGTCTGACATTTACCTTCAGCTCAGGTTATGATTTCAGGGTGGTGAGATCAAGCCCTGTGTCAGGCTCTGTGCTCAGCAGGGAGTCTGCTAGACATACTCTTCCTCTCCCCCAACCCAGCTCACTCACTCTCTCTCTCTCCCCCTTTCTCTCTCAAATAATAAATAAATAAATCTTTAAAAAAAATTCTAGGTAGGTCTAACTTTGTCATCCATAGCCTCATGTATTCTATCATTCTTACTACTCTATTCCTTTACAGTATTTATCATTATCAATAATTACAAGTTTATCAGAATATCTCTTTGTGATCTGTTGCCACCATGAGACTGACAGCCACATGAGCACCAATCATGTCTCTCTTATTTATTTTGCTCACACTGCTCAGCACCGTGTCTGTCGCACAAAAATCAATGGATTTGTAATCATGGTGAGAAGGAAAAATGATCTCATTTTGTACAAATTCTGTTTTCCAAAGAAAGCTTCATGACGGCCATTCAAATCTGTCTGATGAAAGCTAAGCTGATGAGGTACCAAATGTGGTGGTAAAAGCAAGGTCTTTGGAGTCCAGTAGACTAGGATCAAACCTTGCATTTGCACTCAAGGCTATATAACTTTGGAGAATGTGTATTAGTGTCATGTGGCTGCCATAATAAATTACCAGAAACTGAGTAACTTAAAACAACACAAATGCATTCTTTCCCAGTTCTAGAGAGCACAAGTCTGCAATCAAGGAGCAAGAAGGGCCACACTCCCTCTAAATTTCTAGAAGATAGCACTATCTTGATTCTTTCAGATTTGGGTTACTCCTGGTATTCCTTGGCTTGTAGCAGCATAAATTCAAACTCTGGTTCTGTCTTCACATGAAAATAATGTGTCTCTGTGTGTATTAGTCTGCATTTTCAAGAAACAGAACCAGCATGTTATACATATAAAAATTAGGTCATGTGCTTATAGAAGCGAAGAAGTCCCAAGATATCTAGCTGGGAAGCCAGAAACCCAGCAAAGCCCATAGTATTGTTCCAGTCCAAATCAAAGGCATGAGAACCAGGAGAACTGGTAGTGTAAGTTTGAATCTGAGCCCAAACCTAAAGACAAAAAAGATCGATGTTCCCAGCTTGAAGACAGTCAAACAGAAAGATAACGGTTTCTTACTCAGCTTTTTATTCTATTTAAACCTTCAGTGGATTTGACGTGTCCCACCCACATTGGGAAGGGCAAACTGCTTTACTCAGTCTATAGATTCAAACGTCAGTCTAATCAAGAAACACCATTACAGCCTTGTCTAAAATAATGTTTAATCAAATATCTGGGCACCCTTGTAGCCTAGTCAAGTTGACATATAAAATTAACAATCACACTGTGTTTTCTCCCTTTCTGTCTCTTAAAAAGATATTCTCATTGGACTTACGGCACACTCAAATTTAGTATGACTACTTCTCATTCCTTGCATTAATTAGGTCTGCAAAGACCCTATTTCTATATAAGACCACATTCACATGTACGAGAAGTTAGGACACATCTTTTTTTAGAACACAATTGGATTCATTACTATATTAGTTTTCTAGGACTTCCATAACAAAGTACCATAGACTAGAAGACTTTAACAACAGAAATTTATTTTCTCTGAAAGCCTTCTCTGAAGGCTGGCAGTCACTGAAGGAGATGGCCTCACTTACTACAGTTTTGGAGGAGATAGCCCCACCTTTGGAGTCATTCTTCCATTTTTTGAAAGGACACCACATTTTTGCAGCTAGATCACTCTATTGGCTTATCCCATACAATCATGGAAGTCTGACAACCTTCCTACATGTTGCTCCATTTCTGTCCCCAGCATTCCCAGCTGGCTGTGTTTCTGTGTTTCTGTTTCTATAACTCCATCTCTATTTCTGGCTTCTGCTGAGATGCCTGGTTAGATCCATGAGTCACACCCATAATCTCCTCAGCAAATGATTTTTTCCAACAACGCTTTTGATGTTCTCTCCAGAACACATTACCTCATATTTTTGTGATATGGATAGACTGAGAAGTTTCCAAATCTTCAAGTTCTGGTTCATTTTTGCTTAACACTTCTTTCAATTATCTCTCTCCTCTCATATTTTCCTAAGCACAGTAAGAAGAAACCAAGCTATGCCTTCAGTATTTTGCTTAGAAATAAACTTACAAGTAGGTCACTTGCAAAATCTCTACTTTCCTCAAAACATAAAACACAATTTGGCCAAGTTACTTGCCACCTTATTACAAGGATCATTTTTCCTTCAGTTTCCCACAATGTGATCCTTATTTCTGTCTGAGAATTCAGATGAGATTCAGAATCATCTTTAATGTCCATATTCTTAGCATCAATCTCTCCTAGAATTTTTCGAGCATGCACCTCAAAACACTTCTAGTGTTCATCCATCCACCGATTCCAAGGCCATTTCCACATTTTTAGTTTTTTTGTTTTTTGTTTTTTGTTTTTTTTTTTTTTCTATACTAGCTACTCCACTTCTCAGTAGCGAAATTTGTATTAGTTTTCTAGGGCTGCCATAACAAAATAAGATCATGATGCCACAGATTTGGTTTCCTCTGAGGCCTCTCCCCTTGACTTGTAGATGACCACCTTGTTGCTGCCTCTTCATATGGCTGTCTCTCTGTGCACACACAGTCCTTATGTGTCTTTCTTTGTGTGTCCAAATGTCATTTCTTATCAGGACACTAATCAGATTGGATCAATGCTTATATGAACTTGTTTAATCATAATTACATCTTTAATGTCTCCATCTCCAAATATATTCTGAGATACTAGAGGTTTTACACAGAAGAATAAATTCAAAGTCTCCAAGATAGGAAAGGAGTGTCATTCTCTGGTTAAACAAAAAGATAGCAATAAAAAAAGATGTGTAGTATGATTACAGTGTACTGATTAAAGGAGAGTCACAGTCTAGAATGGCCTATCTTTAAAACATAATAATATATCCCCATTGAAGAAGAAATGGTTGAAGGATTTTAAGCCAAGGAATAAAANAAAAAAGATAGCAATAAAAAAAAGATGTGTAGTATGATTGCAGTGTACTGATTAAAGGAGAGTCACAGTCTAGAATGGCCTATCTTTAAGACATAATAATATATCCCCATTGAAGAAGAAATGGTTGAAGGATTTTAAGCCAAGGAATAAAAATCTAAAATATGCATTTCGAAGGATGCTATCAGTCATGTGAAAAACTATAAATTATAGCTCAAGCCAAGGAGTAAACTCACCACAGTAAATCTGTCCCAGGGATCACCCTAAAACTTTATATAAAATAAAACATCCAACTATTTGAAAACTCTGAAAAGTAAATAAGGAGAGTGTAGAAAAAAGTCAAAACAGAGAGAGCAGGCATTACAAGGTTGAATTTACTTATTTTTTCTTATTCTTGCAGCTTTGTTCTGATGGCAGTCCCAAGCCACCGTACTGCATGTCCATGTCATTGAAATCCCAATAGGCGTGAGGAGGGTGCAGAAAAAGTTTTGAGTAAATAATGACAAAAGTTCCCTAATATCATGAAAGATATGAATGTACAGGTTCAAGGAGTTCAGTCAACTCTAAACATATTAAAAAAAATGCCTAGACATTATAATCAAATCAATCTTTTGAAAATGAAAGACAGAAAAACCCAGTTCTTTATGGAACTAGAGAAATACAACACATTATACCCTGTAGAGGAACAAAGGTTCAAAAACCAAGGATTTCTCATCAGAAACTATGGAAGACAAAAGAGAGTGGAAAAACACTTTGAAATGCTGAAAGAAAAATTAAATAAAGTGCTGAAAGAAAGATGCTGGAATTCCATATCCAGTAGAAATATTTAATAGAAGTGATCACAAAATAAATTTTAGAGTAGCAACTCAGAGTATTAATTTTCAGAAAATCTGATCTAAAAAATATATAAAATATCGTCTTTATATTAAAGGGAAATGATACTGTAGGAAAACTTGGAGCTTTAGAAATAAAAATAAAAGGATGTCTGTGTGGCTCAGTCAGTTAAACAACTGCCTTCAGCTCAGGTCATGATCCTGGGATCCTGGGATTGAGCCCCACATGAGGGCTCCCTGCTCAGTGAGAAATCTGCTTCTCCTTTTCCCTCTGCCCCTTCCTAGGACTCATGCTTGCTCACTCCCTCTCAAATAAATAAAGTCTTTCAAAAAAATAAAAACAACAGAAATTGTAAATATACGGGTTAATATAGAAGTCTATTTTCTCCTCTTAAATCCTTAAAAATATGCATGACTATTAAAAGTAAAAATGATAATATTGTTTGGTGGGGCAGTCATTGTGAAAGTAGTGCATGTGACACCATAACATAAATGTCGGAAGAGAAGGATAAAGATACTGGTATGGTTGCATGACTTCTAACTCTTGAACTACTAAAATAATAACATTATGTACACAATGAAAGTTTAACCCCTAGAACAAACACTCACAATAAATATATAAAATAAATTCAACAGTATATGAGATAAATCCAAAAGATAGAAATTCAACTGAATAAAGTGAAAGCAGGAAAGGGAGAACAGAGAAACAAAACTCAGGAAGGACAAACATAAAACCAATGATAAATGGCAGACCTAAATCCAACCATATCAATATCACAATAAATGAAAATGGTTTAAAGACAGTTATTGAGAATCTTGAACTGTCAGAAAAAAAGAGAGTCTTGAACTGAAGAAAAAAAAGAGAGTCTTGAACTGGAGAAAAAAATATATATATTATTAGGTTGTTTTAATATATATTACATATTAAATATATTATTTATATTATATATGTATACTATATGTGTATTATATACATATATTTTACTTACAAAAACTCTAAATATAAAGATGCAAATAGGTAAATTTTTTAAAATGAAGTGTAATATTGTAATAGGTAAATTTTTTAAAATGAAGTGTAATATTGCAAAAAAATCACTAATCTAAATAAAGCTTGGGTGCTAAAATTAATATCAAAGAAAGTAGACCTTAGCTCAATAAAAATTACCGGGAATAAAGAGAAAAATTACACAATAATATGAGTCAATTTACTAAGATTTTAAATTTGCAAGTGTGTATGCATTTAAGAAGAGAGTTTTAATACATAAAGTAAAACCTGATAGAATTGAAAGTAGATATTAAGCAAATCNGAGTAATTGAGTAATTGAGTAATAAATAAATAAATAAATAAATAAATAAATAAAATTGAGTAATTGAGTAATTGAGTAATTGAGTAATAAATAATATGAGTCAATTTACTAAGATTTTAAATTTGCAAGTGTGTATGCATTTAAGAAGAGANACCGGGAATAAAGAGAAAAATTACACAATAATATGAGTCAATTTACTAAGATTTTAAATTTGCAAGTGTGTATGCATTTAAGAAGAGAGTTTTAATACATAAAGTAAAACCTGATAGAATTGAAAGTAGATATTAAGCAAATCCAATAATTTTAGTTGTATATTTCAACATTCTTTATTCAGCAATATACAGAAAAACCAACCAGAAAATCAATAAGACCATAGAAAGCCAGAACAACACTAACAACTGATTTGATCTATTTGATATTTACAGACTGCTCCACCCAACAACAGCAGGATACAAATTCTTTTTAAGAGTACACTGGACATTTGCCAAGATAGATGATATTCTGAGCCATAAAATAAAATTCAGCAACTTAAAAAATGTAAAAAATATCTAAAGTTTAACTTGTGATTATAAAATAATTGAAATTGAAATCAGTAGCAGAATATCTTGAAAATCTACAAATGCTTGAAAACTAAATGCAGTTCTAAAAAGTCTATGAACCAAGAGAAATTCAAAAGAGAAATTGGAAAATATTTTGAGTGAAAAAATTTTTAAATAGACATCAAACAAAGTAAGATGAAGATAAAGCAATGCTTACGGGAAAAAATATAGCAAGACATACTTCTATTATAATAAAACCAAAAATTTTAAGTTCACAATTCCATAATTAAACTTAAAAAAACTAGATACATAAGACCTAATTAAACCCAAAGCAAAGAAAATAAGATAAATCATAAATATGATATCAGAAATAATACCAATACTATTCAAATTCTTCTAGAAAATAAAATATGTGCACACATTCAAATTTTATTTTATAAATCCAGAATGATCCAAACAAGAGTCAAACATGAAATGACACTACATATCAATATTCTTTATGAGTGTAGATGTAAAAGTAATGAGCAGAAAATTAATAAGTTAAACACAAAAATATTTAAAAAATAATGCATCACCATCAAATAATGTTTATCCTGAGAATTCAGAACAGATCCACCATTTGAAAATCAAGTGATATGCAATTCACCATATCAGCAAACTAAATAGAAGAAATCATTCCAATAGTTGCTAAATAGATAATAGATTCCAATAGATGACAAAATTCAACATTCGTTCACATAAAAAACTCTTTTTTAAAAAGATTTTATTTATTTATTTGACAGAGAGAGACATAGAGAGAGAGGAAACACAAGCAGGGGGAATGGTAGAGGGAGAAGCAGGCTTCCCTCAGAGCAGAGAGCCCGATGTGGGGCTCAGTCCCAGAACTCTGGGATCATGACCTGAGCCAAAGGCATCTGCTCAATGGCTCAACGACTGAGCCACCCAGGTGCCCCAACACATAAAAAGCTCTTAGCAACAAGAAATAGAAAGAAATGTTAATAACTTGATATTTAATGATGAACAACTGAATACTACTTTCTTAAGACTGAAATCAAGGATGGATGTTTACTCTTGACACTCAAATTCGATATCAAATAGGAGGTCTAAGACAGTGCATAAAGGCAAATAAATGATTAGATAATAGATAGATGATAGTTTTAGATGATAGGCAGATAGATAAATGATATATAGATGATAGGTAGGTAGATAGATGATAGATAGATAGATAATAGATAGATGATAGATAGATAGATGATAGATAGATAGATAGATAGATAGATGATAGATAGATAGATAGATAGATAGGAATTGGAAAAGAAAAATAAAACTGTTTTTACAACATAAGAAACTCAAGAATCAACAAAAAGATTCTCAAACTGAATAAACATATTTGTAGTAGAGAACATCAATATAAAAATCAATTTTATGTTTTTCTACTACCAATGAAAGCCTGGAAATTGATATTTAAAAAATAGCATCTGAAACTATGAAATACTTATATAAAACTAATCAAATATGTGCAATGAAAACTACAATACACTGATAAAAAGACGTCAATGTGGACTTAAATAGAGGGATATATTGAGTTCATGGATTAGAGGACACAGCATTAACATATCAATTCTCTCCCAACTAGATCCATAGATTTAATGAAAGCTCAATTAAAATCACATCAGTATGTTTTTTTAAATAAATATCTATAAGTTGTTTATAAAGCTTATATGAACAAAGACTGAAATAACCAATATGATTTTGAAAAAGAAGAAAGTTGGAGGGTACATACTCCCTGATCATAAGACATACTACAAATTTATAATAATCTAGATAGTGTGTTCAGTTAGCCAATAAATAAATAAATAAATAATATAGATAGTGTGGCACTAATGACAGGGTAGAGAAATAGAGATGTGAAGTGGAACAGAGATATAGGTATAAATCCCTCATATACTGTAATTTGATTTCTGTCAAAAATGAAAAGAGAATTCAGTGGGGGGATGTAGCTTTCTAATATGTAGTGCTTAAAGAATTGAAAATATATATATATTATATATATTATATATATATATAATATATATATATATATGCCTCCCCTTTTCTAAACAGAAAAGAAAGAAAAAAGAAAAGAAAAGGAAAGGAAAAGAAGGAAGGAAGGAAGGAAGACCTTAATACATATGATGTACCTTTTATAAAATAAGTGACTCTAAATTGATAACAGATTTGATTGTGAAAACCTAAAACTATAAAACTTTGTGATCTTGGGCTAAGTAAAGGTATTTTAACTATGACATGAAAATCATGATCTAAAAAAAAGAAGATAAATTAAATGTAATCAAATTTTAAAACTTACTCCTTGTGAAAGACCCTGCTAAGAGAGTAAAAGACTAGACATAGTGTGGGATAAAATATTTGCAAAACTCATACTGACGAAGAATATATAACAAATTTCCACAAAAAAAATACAGATGGCAAATAAGCACATGAAAAGATGCTCAACATTGCATATAATATGTAACATTATAATATGTAATACTATATATACAAAAATACTATCTCTATCTACAGATATAGATACGTAAAATGAAAAGATGTGCAATTATATGTAGACTATATATATAGACTCCAAGTGCTCAAGTACTGGCAGAAGTACAGATCAACTGGAGCTTTCTCCTACATTTCTCATGAGCATGACAAATTGTAAAGCTACTTTAGAAACAGATTGGCAGTTTCTTGTAAAGTCAAATGTGTACATACCATATGACTCCTAACAAAGGAAATTAATGACGAGAAATACAAAGTTATGTTTAAAAAAAAAAAAAACTGTGGCTTCATACTCATTCCGAACTGGAAACAACCCAAATGACCTGCAATTCATGAACGGATAATCAAATTATAATCTATCTCTATAATGGAATACAACTCAGCAGGAAAAACAAACTACTTATATACACAGCAATATGGACAAATCTCAAATCTCAAATGCATTTTCCTGAGTGAGAGAAGCCAGACTTAAAAGGTTACAAAACTTACGACACCATTTTTATGATATCCTAGAAAAGACAAAATTGCAGGAATGGAAAGCAGATGGGTGGTTTCCAGGGATTGTGAGTGAAAAGATGGGTTTTACTGAAAAGGAACAGTGAGAAGGAATCTTGGGGAGTAATGAAACTTGTTTTGTGTGTAGTTGTCAAAAGTTACAGAACGATGAAAGAGTGATTGTGCTGACACAAATGCATTTGAATATGGAAAGATTAGACTATAGGGAGTGAAAATTAATTATGGTGCTAATTCCAAAGGAATCGTGGTAGTCAAGGCAAGAAATGGGCCATGAACTGGGGTCGTGGAAATGGAGGGCAGTGAACAGTGTGTGTTTTCAAAGGTTAACTGACAGGCTTTGCAATGACTGTAAGTGTTGGACTGAGGGAGAATAATCACACACCAGTTAACTCCGTTAGGGGATGGATCAGTGAGTAAATCTTAAGGACATTTATTGAGACTAAAAGAGGGAAAGTTTTGGAAGATAGGTTGATGAAGTAGTTTAAGACTTGTACTTTGGAGGCACTCATTTTTAAATGTCTGTTTGACAAATACGTGCATTTCACTACCCCAAATGATCCCATTCACAAAGATTTTCCCAGTTTCTTAATATACCACATACATCTAAATCTTCAATCAGTCCTATATCTGAATTTCCTTTTTCACTTTCCTCACAAATTATATAGAGTATGATCTACATATTATATTGTTGATCTACATATTATATTGTTGTCCATCCCTGATCCCTTTCTGAAAACCATCCCAAACTCTAAGCACAATGGTAGTTTTCGGTATTATAAAAACTTTCGTAGACAGTCTGTGCAAATCTTATCCAACCCATGAATTCACAGGCATTTCTGAGAGTCTTCTATTTGTCTAGAACCATGTTCCTCTGTAACTGCTGACACAGGACACTTGTTCCGAAAGTTCTCCTAGTGGTTGGGAAGATAGCATGTGCGCATATGTGCGCGACTGGGCGCGTGTGCACACACACAATCCCCCGTTCCCCCAAGCACACTATTAAGGATTAAAGGACGGTTAATCAGGAGGTATTGACATTTAGGACTTAAGGTTCTGAGATTTAAATATGGTTTATTTAGCTCATGAGAAGCACAAGCTTCACCTGGGAGATACGCCATGACTTGAGCCTGGAAAAATAGGAATGTCCTGTCCACACTGAGTCTAGGAGTATGCCAGAATCTTCTCTCCATCGCCACAATCTGTGTTTATTTATGCTGAAGAGAAAACAATTGAACCAATACATGTGCGATACTTTGTGAACTGTAATGTGCCATATAATTGTCAGTTCTACCATTACGGTTATTAATGTGTGCATTATTATCCCCTCAATCCATGCACCCTGGCTGCTAAACCTGGGTTTTAAAACCAATGTGTGTAACAGAATAGTGTTTGCTGAGACTGAAATAAAAAGCCACGACGATGTAAATCTGACACATTTTTAGTGTTCTGCTGCGTCTAATTGTTATTGTCCACATGGTAATTCAGAAGCAGGACAGGGGAATGGGAAAAGAGACCTGGCTCGGGACAAGGCAGGTTTGTGTTCTGGATTGATCCCTTCCATTAATTAGTTCTGTGACAACAGGAAGGGCTCTTTCTCTCTGGGGTCCTCAGATTTACTACCCGTAGAGTGAACGGGCAAGAGAATATGTTCTCCCTGATGGATTGTATGAGCTGCATGTCAGCTAGAACTTGCTAACTGCATTTTAGGAGGGCATGGCTGACCCGCAGGAGAAAGTCAGTGGGGGCAGTCCTCAGGACTTGAGTGATATCTGTCGTGAGAAGCACCCAGCCCAGCTGGCCCCAGCCGTGAGGCTGCTCAGTGCTGGAGGCATGAAGGATGCTGTGTTAACATCTGGCCCTGGGTGATGTTAAGTTACTGAGGAAGAAAATGTTACATGGATTGGCTGGACTCAAGCTGTTACATTCGATAGTTTTGAATCCCAAGACCTCCCACTGAGCAAGGGAGTTTCCACAGAGAAGTAAATTCTATCAATAATAATAATAGTAACAATAATGAAAATAGCATCACAGTTATTATAATAATAGTTGGGTTTATTGTGTGTTTTTCCCGTTGAGTAGTCAGACACGATTTCAAGCAGTCTGTGTATAAACTCATATAATCTTCACAACACTATAAAATAGGTATCATAATTACCTGACCTTTACAGATAAGGAAACTGGCACAGAAAATTAAGTTATATCTTATGGTAACACATTAGTAGGTGGCAGGACTAGAATTCGAATTCAATCACCTTTCCATACAGACAGGTATTAGCAAACAGAACATACCCACCAGTAAAATTAAAGGACTGTTTAACCAAATTCAAGCCTTTTTTCTTTTCAAAAGTTTACATTTTATGTGTATAACATTTTGCAGCAAAACATACTCTCCCCCTGGTGTGCCACTTGACCAAACGCAACTTCTTTGCAATGGTGTTGAGGGTCAGCACCGTGTGAAGACTGACCGCCTCCTTCAGCGGAGTGAGAGTGAGCCCGTCCTCCGTGCCACCACATCGGTTTGAATTCACTTTTCTGGTCCGCTAATTGTACTGGCTGTTTATGCCAGACTAATGAATCTGGTCTATGTCTCAGGCTCGGGGATGGTGTTTTATATGCTTCTGTAGACCCAGTCTCTGAAATCGAGTAAGTGTTTGGTAAATATTGGAAGAATGAACACGAGTGAATAAGTGAATGGATAGAAAAATACATTCTCCCAGTTGATCCTCCTGAAAACCCTGTGAGCTAAGGACGGCACCATTCCTAGTCTCCACTTCCCAGAAAACAAAATGGGGCTCAGAGACATAAAATGTGTTCTCCAAGATCCCCCTGTAACCGAACTAACCTGAGTTCACTCCTTGGAAAGTTACAGACAGCGACTCCACCAGGTAGAGTTGTGGCGCAAAGGAAACTTTATTTACAACAAATAAGGAGATCATGGGTAATAACTTCCAAAGCTGCCCCTCTCCAAAAGTGGGTTTCTTTTATTTAAGTTTAGGATGAATATTCAGAAAGGGGAGCTTTGTCATCAGATATAGAGGTGGGCAAAATTTTGTGCAGGTGTACTTGGAAAACATGCCCCTACAGGCATCCTATGTTACGTGAGGGAAGCTTGTGCTCCTCCTAGGGCGGAGTCTTTCACATTGTCAGGTAGCAGAGGGAACCGTCGGACAAGGCGACGGGGCTCTGGGCATGCTCCAAGAACTGGGTGTAAACTGGACGGGGACTCGAGCTCCATGTTTAGGGTAAGGAATGCAGGGTCTTGCTTGCTTTCAATAGTCCTGGGAGTTTTACCATTGCTAATGTCTCTGATATGATTAGACTATCTCCTGATCTGGTAGTGACTGTGAGTTTTTGCATTCCCCTTTGTTTCCTTAAGATCTTTTTGCATTTCTTTGTAATTTTGACACCTCCTAGGAAGTTCTGCAAAAATATGCTAGAGCAAGCGGAGCCAGCAAGGCATAGATGATGGAAAATGGTGTGGTGGAGGGGGCTAAGATGACTTTTCTTTCTTTTCCTGGGGACGCCTAACTCTTTCTACTCACATCTCCAGTTGTCAGAAATTCAAGCCAGGATAGAACCCCAAATCATTTGACTCCCAGCCTGATGCTCTGTCCAGCCCGGTGCCCCATTCAGCCTTGTTCAGCTGACCGCGACTGGGGACTATGTGAAGACATGAGACCTGGGGGTGCCCACAGGGTGGGGAACGATGACCACAAACTCCCACCCAGACGGGTGTTCATTTGCCTTGCAGTCCTAGCAAAGCAAAAGAGGAGGCATAGAGAGTGACTGGGATACCAGCTTGGAGCTTCTGCCATTCATTCACTCACTCATTCACTTACTCACTCATTTATTCAATAAGAATTTTTTTTTAAGTGTCAACTGACTGAATTTCAGCTACTGTTCTGTATTTAGACTCTGTATTTAGTTATTGCTCTCATGGAGTCCATGTTTCTGTAGGGGACAAAAAGTAAGTATGTATGTATGCCAGATAATTTGCTGTTTTCCTATCTTTACCCTTTTAAGCTTTTCTGGAGATGCAAGGCCTTGAGTTCTCAAAACTACATTTCCCAGACTCCCTTGCAGGGGGCCCATGTAGGACTGACCCATAAGAGGCACTTTCACAGACCCAGAGTGGAGGAGAAGGAAAAGCCCATGGTCACCTGTGGAGGCTGAGACAGACAGTTGAGCAGAAGCCATGGTAGATGGCGCAGCAGCCGCCAGGCTAACTCCTGCGTATCCGTGTTCTTTAGGTTTTGTTAGCAGCTGGGGCCCCTTTCCCTAATGTCATTTAAGGCTTTGTCTGATCTCAGACCTTCCAGATCTTTTAATGATTTTATACACAAATATTTCCTCTATTGAGATTTTCCCTCTTTAGATACTTAGAGTCTTTTCTGCTTCCAAATTGAATTACAATGTCAAGTAGTGATAAATTCGGTGAAACATGCAGCGAAGTGGGAAGAGAGTGGGTGAGTAGAGCGCTCTTCCAGATATCAGGGAAGGTTTCTTTGTGAGAACTGAATGAAGAGGCCATGCTGACATCTGAGGGAAGTGATTCCAATCCTAGGGAAAGGCAAGGACAAAGGAAAAATGGCCAATACATAGTAGCTATCTTCATAGGAAAACCTCAAGGCCAGTGTGACTGTAGGATGTGTGAAAAGGAATAATGGGTAGGAGAGGAGATCAAAAAGAGAGGCAGGGTTCAGTTCAGGGAGAAACCTGAGGGCCAGAAAGTTTGGATCGTACCATCAGTCTTGAGAAGGAGAGAGATATGATGCAACAGGATTGGGTACCCACCCCATGTCATCAGAGCCCATGCTAACTTATCAACTGGGCTCTCATATTAATAATTTTTCTGTGTGTGAAATTATAGAGTTCGCAGAGAGATGTCATATTGTTTTCCCAACAGATCATCACATTATCCCTGAGATGTTATTACAGTTTTACCGACTGGGAATCTGAAATTCAGGGAATCTGAATAGGAGAGAGGCCTGAGGTAAAGCAGGTAGTGTCCAGTGACTGATGAATGGATAAAGAAGTGTGCGCACGCACGCACGCACACTGGAATATTACTCAGCCATAAAAAAGAATGAAATCTTTTCATTTGCAATGATATGGATGGAGCTAGAATGTATTACACTAGGTGAAATAAGACTGTCAGAGAAAGACAAACACCATACAATTTCACTTCTATGTGGACTTTAAGAAACAAAACAAATGGGCCGAGGGAAATAAAAGAAAACAGAGAGAGGGAGACAAAACAAGAAATAGATTCTTAACTAGAGAGCAATCTAATGGTTACTGAAGGGGAGCCAGGTGGGGGATGGGTAAAATAGGTGATGGGGATTAAGGCGTGTATTTGTCCTATTGAGGAGCAGATGTCGTATGGAAGTGTTGAATCACTATGTTGTACACCTGAAACTAAAATCACGCTATATATTAACTATCGGGAATTTAAATAAAAACTTGAGAAAAAACAGAAGGGTTATCGAATATCTATAATGAGAGAATTTAGAGCCTCAAATTGACTCCTTGCCTCAGCTCTGTAGACAGCTGCCATGTCTATTCTCACCCCAGTAGAAGTTTGGCATTTTTTTTCTTCTGGAGCACTTTCTACAGTGCAGGATACCAGGCACACACCCTAATAATAATCCTTATGCTAACCCTAATCATAATCTTAGTCCTAACCCCTATCCTTTAACCTCTAAACCTAACCTTCTGGAGAGTTCCCTGAGCTGCAGGATATCAGGTATGTACCTTCACACTAGCCCTCACCCTCACCCTAACCCTGGACATAACCCTAACCCTAACCCTAGATCTGAGAAGAAAAAAAAAAAAAGTAGTACACACACACACACACACACACACACACACACACACACACACAGTGGAATACTACTCAGCCATAAAAAAGATCGAAATCATATCATTTGCAAGGACATAGATGGAGATAGAGAGTAAATATTCTGTTAAGCAAAATGTCAGTCTGAGAAAGACAAAAACCATATGATTTCACTCATAGGTAGAATTTAGGAAACAAAACAAATGGGCCAAGGGAAAAAATAAAAGAGATAGAAGTAAACCAAGAAACAGTCTTAACTATAGAGACAGAACTGATGGTTACAGGGGGTAGGGGGGATAGTGAAATAGGTGATGGGGATTAAGAATTGCACTTACTGTGAGGAGCACTGGGTGTTCTGTGGAAGTTTGAAATGACTGCATTGTATACCTGAAAATAATATTGTACTGTTTGTCAATTAACTGGAATTTAAATAAAAACTAAAACAAAACAAGCAGGTAGGAAGTGACAAAGCCAAGAATCAAATCCAGCTCTCTCAACCCAAAGTTAAGGGTTCTTTCTGCTAAACTAGAGGTGGCTTTGTGATATAAGTATTGAATTGACCTTGAAATGACCTTTCTTCACAGTGTCTAAGAATAAGAGTTAACATTTATAGACCATTTACACTTCACAAAGCATTGCGAAGCATTGGGCCCATGATGGGGGTTGGGTGGGATGATTCTAGAGTCCCAGGGGTGAAGGTCTTTTTAAGCTTGAGATGCTTGTCAAATGTTGTATATTCAAAACAATGCGGCTTCAATCAAAGTGCAGATTTCCATTCCATAGGGCTAGGGTGTCTAAATTCTGCTTTTGTACCTGGTTCTCAGCTATCAGGTGGGGTCAAGACTGCTGGCCCAGAGGCCACACTTGAGTAGCCAGAAACTATAGCACAATACTGAGTTAATTTTTCTTTTTATATATATATATTTTTTAACATTTTTTTTATTCTTTGCCCCAGGGGTACAGGTCTGTGAATCACCAGGCTTACACCTTTCACAGCACTCACCAAAGCACAAACCCTCCCCAATGTCCATAACCCATCCACCCTATCCCTACCCTCCCACCCCCCAGTAACCCTCAGTTTATTTTGTGAGATTAGGAGTCTCTTATGGTTTGTCTCTTTCCCCATCCCATCTTGTTCCGTTATTTTTCCCTCCCTACCCGCCACGACCCCCTCCTGAGTTAATTTTTCAATCAAAAAAAATATAGTTTTGAGTTTCCATTCCAAGCTTGGGTCTGCAAGAACTGGCGTAGAGCAACTGCTAAGGCCAAAAGTATACACTGAAAAGTTTCCAAAGCAAACTGATTGCTATCCATTAACATAAACCAGTTATGAACCAATTTCAAAGCCTTTTGTTTTTATTGTCAAAATATCTAGCTTTGGACTCTGTTAAACATGTTTATGAGGAATGTCTCTGAGTTAAAACTCTAAATGTATTTGCTTGGACTTAAATATTTTACAATACTGAGGATAGAGAGTTTGCTAATTGAATACAGTCCATTAGAGAGTTAAATATTTTTTATTTATTTAATAAGTCAGGGGAATTTTTTGGAATAAAAATTCAATTACTTTTGAAGAATTTTAATACATTATATATATATATATATGTTTCATTATAACCGAAGAATGATCTTAGATTATGGACTATATAATCTTACTTTAACAGCTTTCAGATATAAAATATGGCCATTTTACTGAATTATTGAATACATTTAATTGCAGGTTGTATACTGTGAACTATTGATCCAAAAATAATTCATATGAACTATTAAAAAGAAATGATTCATTTTTTATTTTACCATTTGAAACAATGCTTATATATTATTTACAATTTGAGAGTTAGGAACAAGACTTTTTAGTACAATACAATATTTCTAATGTAGGGCAAGCCTTTGTGGGAGTCCAAAGTAACATTATTATATGATCAAAAATTAAATAACTTTAAATTTTGGTAAGGGAAAAAAGATACCTTTTTCCTTCTGTTAAATATTTTAATTGCTGGACTATTCACCAGGAGTTGTAAACCTTCCCAATGTAACTGAAATATTTAATATGAAGTATAAAATATTTTAAGTGCTCTGCAGAGTTCTCAAAAAAATAATTGAAGGAGTGTTCTTTCTTTTCTCCTGTTATTTTTGTTTTTTTCTTTTTGTGTTCCTAGAAAAGAATTTCCTCCTTAGTTAATTTTTCCTTTTATATTAAGAACAAAGGAATTGGGTCAGTCAAGGGTTTCAGCAAGGGATGTTTAGAGTTCATCACTTAGCTAATGGTTAAAAGTTTAATCAAGTATTTTGTAGGCATGGTGACTTAACTCTGGTTTTTATGCACGCTTCTTTGAGTGGTAGTTTCTCAAATATATCTCCATGCTTTAGTGTTGACCATCTATCTTGTACTCTGCCAGATCACCTGATATACTATCCTTAACTAAGTACATACTGTGTGAGAGTCAGATGCCTGCCCATGTCTTATGTGCACCATCTCATTTAAATGCTTCTGTCACTAGCCCCATTGTATAAATTAGTAAAATGAAAGGCAAAGATCAATTGAATTTCCAAGCATGTAAATCAGGAAAGGTCAGAGCTCAGAGTTACAAAGCAGCTCTGAGTTTTGCTAACTACTCTCTTTCTACCCTACCATCATTGTCTTTGAACAATTGTGTGGCTGCATTTCTCAGCGAGACTGCTGTGGCACACAGACCTTTAGCAAGGGTAGGAGACACTTCCCTGAAGAGGGAGCAGCTTATGAAGAGATTCAAATGCAGAGGGCTGTGTTCATGGAACACTAGGATCTGGGGAATGGGGAAGAGATGGCAGAAGGTGCAAACAGCATGGCAGAAAAAGGAATTTAAATGCAAACATGGGAAGAATGTGAGGTATTTCCACAAGTTAAACTTATGATCATAGTTATGGCTGTATATACATGTGAGAAAGTAATGTGAAGGACAGGTGGGAAATGGGTAGGGATAAACAGCAAAAAACCTAATAAAAAGTCCAGATGACAGATGATTGGGACATTCATTCAAACTCTCCTCACACTTTAATGTTCATATGAATCCCCTACGGGTGTTGTTAAAGTGCAGAATAAGATTCAGTAGTCCTGGGATGGGGACCCAAATTTTGCATTTCTTACAAGCTTTCAGGTGTCACAGGATGTCCCTCCTCCATGGAACAAGTTTAAATAGCATCAAGTAGCAAGAGTGAGAACAGTCTGTTCTCAAAATTTGATTCTTGGAGCATCAGTATCAACCTCACCCAAGAATCAAAACCATAGGTGCTCTGACCCTGCCCCCTACTAATTAATCAGAATGTCTGGGGGTAGACTCAGGCCTCGGTATTTAGTATAAATGTCCCAGGTGAGTCTAATATGCACCTTAGGAATCAACCTGTTGACAGAGAGCAGAGGAAGTGGGGTTGGAGGAAACAATGACATTTGAAACATATATTTAGGAAGTAGAACCAACAGGGGTCAGTGAAGGAATAGAGCTTATTTAGATTCTACTTATGCTAAAAGGGTTCATAGGATAACCTAATTTTATCTTCAAACCCATGCTTTTTCCCTCAAATATGAAAGTTTTTTTATAATCTTTCTTCTGAAAGCATAGGTCATGCTTGGAAAAGTCGAGCATCTTCTGTCAGGCAATGAGGAAATTTGGATACTTACTTTAATTAACAATTGTGCCTAAACAAAAACCCATTGCATAAAAGAGCTTTTTAATGGGACACAAGAATTAGCTGGAAAAATGCAGCGTAGTAATATGGATTAAGAATGATGGGGATGATGATTTCCTAAACAAATAAACCAAATTACTTCCAACATTTATTGTAAACCACCCATGAAATATCTGGCAATCTAAAAGGAAAGGGAATGTTCTTGCTGCTTTATATAACACAGTATTTCATGTTAGAGAATGAACTTTAATTAGAACATCACTGGTGTCAAATTAGTAATAAATGTTTAAGACAAACTGAGATAGCGAAACTATGAGAACACTGCCACTAATGTAAAATCTGCTGTAAATTGCAAGGAATTTACATTTTCCATTAGCACACAGTCATGAGCATAAAAATGATAAAAGGTTACATACAGTTTAGGATGTTCTTTAACATGGTTAAAATTATTGCAAAGAAATGGTGTCTGTAGTACCTACAATTTCTGGAGCTTACAAATGCATGGTTTCCAGTTTCTCCATCTTTCCTTTTGAGCTATGTCACCCTGAGAAACCTGGGTACCGTAAGCCAGGTTTATCTTCTTTGTGAAATGAGAATAAGGATTGCTGTTCTGGAAGCACGTGGATCTTGTGTGGCATGTGGGGTGGCAATGTGACTTCACGGAAAGACCATGGACTTCGATGTCAAAGAACTTCAGCTCCAGAGTTCCACATGCCCTGCGTGGTACCACAAAATTTATGTCACTGAATGGTGGTCGTGAGGATCATATGAAGTAAAATAGAAATACAAAATACAGCATGCAGAAGATATCTAATAATAACAATCAGCACCATTGCCAATGATACTTCCTGGTATCTGGTATACTCTGCAGACATTGCAGGCCACTTTAATTTGTTATTACTGTGTCCCACTCGCCTCCTTCAAGGACACAACCACAATGAAAAGCCTAGTGCTCTCTCTTCCTATAATATGGAAGGCTTCAGAGAGATAGGTAATGTCTATATAAGTCTGTGGCAGTAAATTAAAGATGGCCACACATTATTTGACACTCTTTTTACCAAAATATAGGCTCTCTCCCCCCCCTCCTTGTATCTAGGCTGGCTCGTGAATGTTTGACCATTGGAGCCCAGTGAAAGTGATGGTTGGCAGGTTCCAGTTTCCACAGTTAGGCTTTAAGAGGACTAGAAGCTTCTATGTTGGTTTCTGGGAGCCTTGAGTCCCCCTGTTACCTTGCAGAAGAGAGCACGTGGAAGGATGTTATATGCAGTGGGGATGGGCCAAACCTACCAGCTGCCCTGTCTAAGGCTCAGGCACCAGAGTGAGGCATCACTTGAAAATCACAGAATGACCCAACTGATGTCCCATAGAGCAGCACTGCTCTGACTGAGTTCCTGATCTACAAAAGCATGCAATGTAAGAAAATACATGTTCTTTTAAGTCACAAAGCTTTGGGTCATTTATTTGGCAGCAACAGGTCACAGAAACACCTGTCTCCTCAAGCCCATGTTTCCTGCAGGAGCTCTTTGCTTCCTGTATTTGCCAAGAGAACCTGTTGATCCCTCTGGCATAAGTATCTTCTAATGTTCTATAGCAGGAATTATTCATATGGACACCTTGGCTGTATGAGGGATATTTGCTTGAGGAAATCAAAATGTTGACAAGTAAATGAATCTTTGATTGCTGATGATTTAAAATATTAACATGGTAAAAATGCTGACCATCTTCTTGCCTTTCAAACTGGAATTTTTCAGATTGCTTATGACAATTTCTCCCTTTGTATATGCTATTTTCCCTCCCCAAAAATGTTTTTTTCTCTCACACTGCTGTTAAAGAACAAAAATTCAACTGACTAAATTTGAAGATTAATCAATAATCCCTGAATCAGACAACATGACTTCTAATAGACTCATGCTTGGAGGAGTTGTAAGAAACACAAATCCTCCTTTATCATCTTTAACTAGAGTCTAGCTTTGCTTCTCCTTGATGCAAAGCTTAGAACAGTTCGAGAAGGTGAGAGGAAGGGGGAGAGGAGGGAGGAAGGACTGGAAATATATCCTATAAATGGAAAGGGTCCTTCATGATAACAAGAGAAGTCCTAGAACTCAGAGAGATAATTGCATCTCTTGTCTGCTCTCATTCCCTTTGTTCTGTTATGTTAATTTATTACTGCTTTTCTTCTCCATCGCCATTTAGAATTTATACCAGTAAAGTCCCTCACATATTTTTCAGAATATATTTCCTACTATAAACTTTTAATACAATATATTGAAGCCTATACTCATGTCAAAATCTGTCTGCCTATACATTTGTCTGCAGTCAAGATTCCTTCAAACTGACCTAATGCTGGTCAGCTGGTGCATAAATAATGTCATCCATTCTCAGAGCAGAGAAATCTCTGCCGACCTAACACCAAAGTTAAAAAAAAAAACTAAACTAAGACAAAACATATAATGTTAGCAGAGGACATCTGGAATTCTCACTAATGGTGATTTGGAAAGATTTTCATAGATAACCTGAATTCTTATTATTTCATTCTAAGAGTATTCTTTCCTTAGCTCATTCATTCAGCAAATAATTTCTGAAGTCCTGGGTGTTTCCAGGCAATAACTAGGAAATTAGTACTGAATAAGGTACGGTTTCATGCTTAAAGGATACCATAAGCTAAAGACAAACTGACATGCAAACAGACAACTTTAATGAAACTAATTATTTGGTCCATTTAAGTGGTATTAAAACTTGTCTGATCGTAAAATTGATTGTAGAGCTTAAAAAGGTTAATGTTTATAAGCATCTCTATTGGAGGTTCTGATTTGATTGACTTGGGTCCAGGTCTAGAAATCTATTTTCACAAGGTTCCTGAGTGTGTGTATGTGTGTTTGAAGATTGGCAGGTTTTGGAGTAGTAAGTTGAAATTTAATTCCTGGTGTTATGGGAATGATGAGGAGGGGTACCCATCAAGGGAGGAACAGTGTGAATGGGAATTCTCAGGGTGTGCAGGAGTTCACCAAGTACACTAGGTGAAGAAGAATCTATTCCAAGCATAATAAACATTCTATTCCAAATGACAGAGACATGATCAAGCTAGTGCATTTGGTGAAGTCACTGGGCAATTATGGAATTAATGTGAAAATGCAGACTAGTCTAAGACTGAGGCATAAAAACTGTCAACAAAGGGCCTTTTAAGAATTCCTATGGAATTTTGAAACCATCAATTGGCTTTAAGCAGAGGGTTGACGTGGAGCAAAGTGTAATCCAAACTAAAGATTCTGCACACTTAAAAGGTTCTTGAAATTGTCCTGAGAGCTCTGATGAGAGTGTATTTTACATGACTTATAGGAAGACTCTGGGGTTTTAAATAAAAAAATGCTGGGCCTTTTTCTGCCTCTGACCCTCAATGTTCATAATTAACCATGACTCTCTCTCTTCATCACCAAAACAGTGATAATCATAACTTTCAAGTGTGTATTAGAATGAATCAATAAAAAGCAGAGACAAACACACGAGGTGGAAATTCAGCAGTGACACTTCTCAGGACAGGGAGAAACAGGAGCATTCAGAAGGCCTGCTGCGTACATTATCTGATTTAACTTCCACATGATTCCAAGATGTTGATTGTTATATTTATTGTAGAAATGAAAGGCTGGGGCTCTGAGAGTTGCTCTGTTTTTTTTAATAACACGGAATAAAGCCAGATGGATCACCCAGATGCAAAGCCAGGTCTGCACTTTTATCCTCAGCTCCTCACTCTGCACTTTAATCCACCCAAGTTTGCCCCAAGAACAATTTGCCTGAAGGATCCCAAAACATGCTTTTTCTCATCCTCATCATCACTGCTCCTCATCCCATTTTCCACATACAGATACTGGCAAACAACATCTTCAATTTTATACAGAACCTCTGACTCTCCACTTACACCGATGTTCTTCACAGTTGATGCAATGCTACTGAAGTATAAAGCTATGATTCATTTCAACAAGATTTTTTGAGCACATATGATGTTAAACACATGCAGGGTAGTAGAAAGTTACAAATTGTGGTGCATGATGTTGGAAAAATAAAAAGAAATACAGCTGGTTCCTGCTTTCAATGGAAGGGCACACTATTCTGAGAGGTAAAGAACACTGTCTCTGGAGTTAGAAGGCAGAGATTCAAAATGTCATGTCTACCACTTCCCAATGATGTGAAAGTGTCTTCCTCTCCATGGGTCTCAGCTCCCCATTCTATAAAATGGAGACATTAACATTATCTACCTCTTAATTTGTTGTGATTAATTTGGATATTGCATGTATATAGTGCCTAGTACATCATACACAATTTTTGCCATCATCATCATGGCCATTTTTTATTGCTAATGTTATTATTGGAGCTATGAGATGTATAGTTATGGTATCAGATTTGGAAATGACTAACTGCTACCCAGGATGAATTGAGTTATATCACAGATGCTGTAAGACAGGTGTATAATTTTTACTGAAGGGTGAAGAAAGAACCTTGAGGGAACACTTTCTGCTGGGGTGAAACGTGCCCTGGGTTAAGAATAAGAAGACAATTCTTTGCCCAAGGGGTACAGGTCAAAAAAAAAAAGGTTTTAAGATGTCAAAACATCATAATATTAAAATTACAAATGTAAAATGTAAAATTAAAAAAAAAGAATAAGAAGACAACTAGATCTGTGTCTTGAGTCTGCAACCATCTGGCCAACTGATTTGACTAAGTCCTTTCAGCTCTCTGATCTTCATTTTTTCTTGGTTTTAAAAAGGATAAAGAAAGAGAGATTGAGATCATATCTTTACCATGCTCCATTCGTTTTTGGTGTTGTGAGGCTCTCCTGGGAGCATTTGTGGAATTGCTGAGCTGCCTGTTCACTACCCTAGGCCCTCTGAGGCAGAGTCCCAGAGGTCAGCACCCTCCAGCTCTGATCTTCCCAGATTATCTACAGACATACAACTCTGTGCCAACTTTCGGTTTGCAAACATTCAGAATTTCCTCTTGACCACTTCCCATTTCCCCAAAGAGCTCAATGAGCCTCTTAAGAACTATCTTTTCACACTAGATTCACCTGATCACTTGGCCAGGAATGCATGTTAGGGCTCATAAGGCTTTGATCAAATGATCTGATTTTCAAAGTCCTCGCCTCTATGTTCACTGGGATCCTGCTATTTCCTTCTTCTCTGTCATTTGATCTGGCACTTCATCCTTAGGTATAAACATGGTCTGTTCTTTTCCTGTTCTTGTCCCACATTTATGCTCAGTTTGCATCTGCTCTGGTGTGTTCCATTTCTGCATGCTCGAGTCAGTTTTCCTATAAGATCTTACTCAAGTTCCAAGTCTTCTCTTTGACATTTCCAACATTCATTCCAATACTTCAGAAGGATGTATCAGGCAATAAATGGACTCTCTCAGATATCATAGAATCCCTCATTCTAGCAAATAAATGCTAGCAAAATCTTGTTCTCATGGAAAATAAGCATAATAACATATATTCTTCACAATTTAAATATTTGATGAACTGGCTTGGATGCCAGAGTTCATTTACTCATCCTCAGGAACCAGAAGAAAATACATATGCAGTAGTCAATGGATGGGAAATGGTGCAAAAAGCAAAATGTCCAGACCTAAGTTCAATGACAAGTCTTTTAACATGATTTTTTCTGGTTTCCTTTGATGAATCTAAAATAATCATTGTAAATTACTGTGAAGATGCATGTACAATGCCAAGAACATTATGGGTGCTTACTAAAGAATTTAGGATGATGATGATGATGATGATGATGATGATGATGATGATGATGATGGCCATCATCATCATAGTATAGACATTAGTGTTCTGGCTCCCTAAACAGCCAAATTTAGTTTGGAATGTCTTTATTGCATCATGTTGCAATACAATCCTTTACTTTTATGGAAATTTCCAACAAGCTACATGATCAGCTAAAACTTAGAGAGTTATTTGAAGCAGACCAGTGCAATAATCAAGCACACATAGGCCAGGAATAAGATTCATTTGGTACAGGTTTGTAGTTCCTTAAATCTGAGTCTGTCACATGTGACTGGCTACTCAATATGATTATTGATCAGGGTTTATTTTGAAAGGCAAATTTTCTCCTTGGGTTGTCAATATCTTCAAAACTTCCTCCATTCAGCAGTGATAACACTTATTTGTAAATGTTTTTTTACATATCCATCTCTTTCTTTAGACGGTAAGCTCCCCAAGGGCAGGACGCTCACTGTGACTTGTTGATCTTGGTATATGTACCATCTAAAGCATATCCAGTGGATACCAGTTTTGCAGGAGATATAAATTTAAGGAAAATACTCAGAACCGAATGATATAGGCTGTGAGACCCTCAGTGAAGTGACTCCTATCTCTATCAGGGATATTCACAAAAATCATATTGTACAGAGCCTTAATGGGCCAGGCTTGGCTGGGATCTCTGCCTTGACAGGAAAACCTGGACTATGACTCATTCCATAGCCTTGAGCAAGTCACATCATCTCTTTTAGTTAATATCTGTTGATAAATTAATTTCCTCATTAATGTTTCATTCTATAGTGGGAGTTGTAGATTAATTAATTAATATACATAAAGTGCTTCGATTAAGGTAATTGCCATTAGCCGCAAATAGTCTCATAAGTCCCTGTTTGGGAATAGTCCAAAATCACTATTTCTCAAGAGATTTCTGATAATTACCCAATGTTCTCCAGAAAGTCCTATATCACGGTACCCATCTCCAAAGTAATTAATTTTTCCTTTCTAAGAGTTTGACTCAGCCATTAATATGTCTTTCATCTCAGTCATTTCTTACATGAACCTATATACAACATTGGTGCTGATGGTGTTTGGAGATAATCTATCTCTTCTCTACCTTTTTTATATAGCAAGGACCTGAGGCTTCTATATAATAAGTAAATGTCCCAAAGGAAAAAAAAAATCTTTCACAGCAGAATCTGGGCTTAACATAGAATTTTAGGGATCCTGGGTGGCTCAGTGGGTTAAAGCCTCTGCTTTCGGCTCAGGTCATGATCTCAGGGTCCTGGGATTGAGGCCCGCATCAGGCTCCCTGCTCAGCAGGGAGCCTGCTTCCCCCCCCACACGCCTGTCTCTCTGCCTCCTTGTGATCTCTCTCCCTCTGTGAAATAAATAAATAAAATCTTAAAAAAAAAAACATAGAATTTTAGGGACAAAATCCATCCTCCCATTCTATCCTATACTCTACTGTTAAAGGTGAAGAAATGGGTAGCCACCACACTTAGAGTGAACATTTTGTTACATATTTGTCAAATCACTGTGCTATAATACCTGAAACTAATATAATATTGTATGTCAACTATATCTCAGTTAAAAACTAAATAAAAGAAATAGTTACTTAAAATGGTGTCATGAGAGGTCACATCTCTCATTTGTGGCAATATGGTCTGTGTAAATTATTATGGCAGATAGGAAGTTTAGCTAAGGAACAAAACTTCGGAACCAATAATATTTAAAATACACAAAGTGCTTTACAGAATATTTTCATTTATATTACCATATCTAATTTCTATAACTTTTCTGAAAGTTAACAACCATCATTACTACTTCCCATGACATGTATACATGATTATGGTGATTAAGTGTGGTTCTGTATATCTATATGATGGAATATCATTCAGGTATAAAAAAGAATGGAGTTCTGATACATGCTACACCATGGGTGAGCCTTGAAAACATTACGCTAAGTGAAATAGGACAGTCATAAAAGAACAAATATTGTATGATTATATTTATAAGAAATGTCAAGAATGAGAAAATTCATAAAGATGGAAAATAGATGAGAGGTTACCATGTTCTAGGGAAAATGGAATGGTGACATTGCTTAATGGGTACAGATTTTCTGTTTAGGTGATGAGGACTTTTTGAAAATAGATGGTGGTGGGCGCCTGGGTGGCTCAGTGGGTTAAAGCCTCTGCTTTCGGCTCAGGTCATGATCTCAGGGTCCTGGGATCGAGGCCCGCATCGGGCTCCCTGCTCAGCGGGGAGCCTGCTTCCCCCCCTCTCTCTTTGCCTCCCTCTCTGCCTCCTTGTGATCTCTCTCCCTCTGTGAAATGAATAAATAAAATCTTTAAAAAAAATGAAAATAGATGGTGGTGATGGTTGTACAATATTTTGAATGTAGTTAATGCCACAAACTGTAGAGCCAAAAGTGGTCAAAAGCACATTTTATGTTCTAAACATTGTACCACAATTGCAAAACAACAACAACAAAAATAGAGACTGGCTCTGAAGTAGGGACATCTGGGTTTGGAATCCAATCCACCACTTCCTGGCTATTTGACATTTGTCAGTCCTTACCTTTGTCTTCTCATTTATAAGACGGACTAAAAGTAATAATGGTTTGTAGAGATGTTATTATTAATGAGTTGAGGAAGCTTAGATATAATTTTCCCAAATTCATATCATAAATCCCTGGGAAAATCTAAACCCTGTCCCACATCCTTGACCCCTGAAATCTTTACTCTGCCCTTGTTTTGCCCTCATTGTTGGAATTTAAATCAGGAATCTTCCATGTATTATGTAAATTGAGTAATGCTATCTTTCTGTTCTCCAAATACTCATAATTACCTTTCTGTTAAAATAGAGGTGAAACAATCTCTCAGAAGTAGATCAATAGAAATAAGATAGGAAATAATGTCTCATGGAACAGGAATTCAGTATACTCAATATCTAATAGTATTTCTGCATAGCCATAAGTGAGCCACCTGTGTGGCTCAATATCAACATTTCAATGGTGAACTTAAGCTCACTTCCACCCACATTTTCAACTAGATATCATCCATGTTCAAGTCAATAAACTAGAGAGTGATCTGAAGACTGGCAGAACAAATGCCACAACTAAGTACAGAGAATAAGGTGCCGCTGAAAGTTTAGGAGGTGCAGAATGGTGGGAGGCTTCCTACAGGAGGGAGGGAGCTGCACTTGCAGAGAGGGAAGAGAAATAGGCCTTCACACCAGGGAGCTAACATGGGGAAGACTAAACCTCATAATGTTTGGCTTTAAAAACCATGGGGGTTAAGTCCCATGAGTTTATAAAACCAGTACAATTAGGAATCTGGGGCTTTAAAAGTCTGTCTCAGCACGAGGCAAGCCAGGAGGATGACTCATAGCTGAGTTACCACCCTTAAAGACTGCCTGGAGAGGCAAAGACATGGATGGAACTAGAGGGTATTATGCTAAGCAAAATAAGTCAATCAGAGAAAGACAATTATCATATGATCTCTCTGATATGAGGAACTTGAGGTGCAGGGTGGGGGGTTGTGGGGAGTAGGGAGGGAAAAATAATGAAACAAGATGGGGGGCGCCTGGGTGGCTCAGTGGGTTAAAGCCTCTGCTTTCGGCTCAGGTCATGATCTCAGGGTCCTGGGATCGAGGCCCGCATCGGGCTCCCTGCTCAGCGGGGAGCCTGCTTCCCCCTCTCTCTCTGCCTGTCTCTTTGCCTCCTTGTGATCTCTCTCCCTCTGTGAAATAAATAAATACATAAATAAATAAAAAAGAAAGGTGTAAGCCTGATGATTCACAGACCTGTACCCCTGGGGCAAATAATAAAAAAAAAAATTTAAAAAACGGCAGTTTACACAACACTGGAGGGTGGGGGGCAAGTGGGAGACAGATCTGTTCATACTGATTTTTCAGCATGTTGGGTGACTTCTTCAAAAGTGAAGGAGCTGGCAAGCACCATTTTCTCCCACACCTTCAGAATAGACAGAGACACTTGCAGGAGGCAAGGCTACACAGACACTTGCTACTTAACCCACTAACAGTGCAGCAGACCCATAAGTTTCCTGATGACACACCAACTCCAAACCTGCTATCCTTGACACAAGGCAAATTTTGCTAAAGCAGCACATCACTTCCTCCCACCCAGTTGTTGGATGCATAGTTGCCACCATGTGCCATGCACATCCACTGCACTGCACCCAGCATATGCCCCACGCAACAATTGCATACTGCCCATAGCTGCACAGGCCTAGCTGCCAGTTGCATTGCTGCCACCACATACTGTGCCCAACAGCCACACCATGTCCAGATGCATTCCCCAAGACATTGTTAGGCACTGGGCCAGGTGTCCCCAGCCATTGTCATGCACCACAACCAGACTTGCTCTCCCAGGCACCTTGGCATACCGCCTCCAGCTGCCACAGTGCTTAGGGGATCCAGCATAGGACTGATGGCAATGGCCTAGCATAAATTTTGCTAATACTCTGCTCTCCTCCCAAGTTTCCTGGTGAGCACACCCCTTCAGAGATTGTCTGCCTGGGTCCCACTAACACCACAGAGAGCAAGCACAACCCACAACAGGTAGAGTCACTTCAGATGACTGCACTAAAGGGAAGAGAGACTCAGACTTAACAACAGGGTGGAAGTGGAAGCAACACACATAGGATACTCTCCTGACATGTCAGTTTCTGGGGAAGAGGAGACACTGCACTGCAGTGCACAGCACCCTCTCTTCTTCACAAAGTCACTACTTTCAGGAGAAGAAGACACAACTGACTTTCTTAACAGACAGAAACAGACACAGAGAGGCAGCCAAAATGAGAAGATAGAGAAATTTTTCCCAAATGAAAGAACAGGACAAAGCCATAGCCAGAGATCTAAGTGAAATAGATATAAGTAAAAGGACTGATAGGACATTTAAAGTAATGATCATAAGGATACTCACTGGACTTGAGAAAAGAGTGGAAGACATGAGTGAGACCCTTAACACAGATATAAGAATAACATAGCAGAGGTAAAGGTCAAATAAACAAAATAAAAAACACACTTAAGGGAATGAACAACAGGGTAGAAGAAGCAGAGGTATGAATTCACTAATTCACTAGAAGACAGAGTAATGGAAAATAATCAAGTTGAACAAAAAAGAGGAAAAAAAAGAATTATGCAAAATGAGAATACATTTAGGGAGCTCAGTGACTCCATCAAACATTCATATTATAAGAGTTGCTGAAGAAGAGAGAAAAGGGGGCGGAAAACTTATATGAAAAAATAATAGCTGAAAATTTCCCTAATTTGAGGAAGGAAACAGATATCCAGAACCAGGAGACACAGAGACCCCCTCAACAGAATCAACAAAAGCAAAATGACACCAAGACATGCTGTAATTAAATTTGTAAAATATAGTGATAAAGAAAACAAACAAAGCAACAAGACAAATCATTAACTTATAAGGGAAAACCTAGAAGGTTAGCAGGAGATTTCTCAACAGAAACTTAACAAGCCAGAGGGAAGTGGCATAATATATTCAAAGTGTTAACTGGGAAAAAAAATCTGCAGTCAATAATATTCTATTCAGCAAGGCTATCATTCAGAATAGAAGAATAAATTTTCCCAAACAAAAAATAAAGGAGTTTTGACTACTAAACCAGCCATGTAAGAAATGATAAAAGGGACTCTGAAGGCAAAGGACAGATCAAAAGGGACAGTATAGATTTAGGAAACACAAAAGCAGTAAGCGTATTTTTTCTGTCAAAAAAATCAGTCAAGGAACTCACAAAGAAAGGATATAAAATGTAATAACATATAGCTAAAATGTGGGAAGGAGAGGAGAAAACAAAGGGTTCCACCTTAAACAACCATCAAATTAACATAGACTGCTATATGCAGAAGAGGTTATATACACACCTAATGATAACCATATATCAAAACCACTAATAAGCAACTAATAAATATGCAAAGAATCAAGCAAAGAAAATCCAAATATATCACTAAAGAAAACTAGCAAAACATGAAAGAAAGATAAAAAAAATGATTGGAGACAATCAGAAGCAACCACAAAATAACTAATAAAATGGCAATAAATATTTATCTATCACTAATTACTTTGAATGTAAATGGACTACATGTTCCAATCAAAAGACACAGGGTGACATAATGGATTTTTAAAAAAGATCCATTTATATGCTGCCTGCAAGAGACTCATTTTAGAACTAAAGACTCCTGAAGATTGAAAGTTGGGGATGGAGAAACATTTATTATGCAAGTGGATGTCAAAAGAAAGCCGAAGTAGCAATAATTATGTTGCACAAAATAGACTTTAAAAGAAAAACTGTAACAAAAGAAAAAGATGGGGACATATAATAACAAAGGGGATAATCCAACAAGACATAACAAATGTAAATATTGATGCACCCAACAGAGGAGCACCCAAATACATAAAACAGCTAATAATAAACGTAAAGGAACTAATTGATAACAATACAATAATTAAGGAGGACTCTAACACCCCATTAACATCAGTGGGCAGATCAACTAAACAAAACATTAAAAAGGGAAGCATGACTTTGAATAACATACTGGAACAGATGGATTCAAAAGATATAATCAGAACATTCTACCGCCAAACAGCAGAATGCACATTATTTTCAAGTGCACAAAGAATATTCTCCAGAAAAGATCACGTATTAGCCCATAAAACAAACCTCAACGAATTCACGATCAAAATCATACCGTGCATATTTTCTGACCACAATGCTATGAAACTGAAGTCAACCACAAAAAAAAATCTAGAAAGACCACAAATACATGGAGGTTAAATAACATGCTACTAGAGACACCAGGGTGGTGCAATCAATTAAGTGTCTGACTTGACTTCTGCTCAGGTCGTGATCTTGATTTGGTGCATCAATCCCCTTGTTTGGGTCCAAGCTAAGTACAGAATCTGCTTAAGTTTTTTTCTTCCTTGGCCCCTACCCCCACACACACTAAAATAAATAAGTAAATATTTTTTTAAAAAAAATAACATGCTACTAAACAATGAATGGGTCAATCAGGAAATAAAGAAAACATTTTTTTTAATGGAAAAAAATGACAATGAAAACCCAACAGTCCAAAACTTCTGGAATGCAGCAAAAGTGGTTCTAAGAGGGAAGTTCATAGCAATACAGGCTACCTCAAGACGAAAGGAAAATCTTAAATAAGTAAACTAACCTTACACCTATAGGAGCTGGCTGGAAAAAGAACAACAAATAAAACTTAAAACCAGTAAAAGGAAGGAAATAAAGATTAGAGCAAAAATAAATGTTATAGAAACTAAAACAAACAACAAACAAAAATAATAGAACAGATCAATGGAACCAGGAGCCAGTTTTTTGGGGGAAAAATCAATAAAATTAATAAATTTCTAGCCAGGCTTATCAAGAAAACAAGAGAAAGGACTCAGATAAATAAAATTACAAATGAGAGAAGAGAACTAACAAACAAACACCACAGAAATACAAACAGTAATAAGGAAATATGATGGAAAAACTACATGGAAAAAATTAGATAACCTAGAAGAAATGGATAAGTTCCTAGAAACATATAAACTGCCAGAACTGAAATAGGAAGAAATAGAAATTTTAAACAGACTTATAACCAACAAAGAAATTGAATCAGCAATGAAAAAGTCCCCTGCAAACAAAAGTCTAGGACCAGATGGCTTCACATGCAAATTCTAAAGAAAAGTTTAAAGAAAAAAATTAAAGAAACATTTAAAGAAAAGTTCATACATATTCTTCTCAAACTATTTCAAAACATAAAAAAGGAAGGAAATCTTTCAAATTCACTCCATGAGGCCAGAATTACCCTGATACGAAAAACAAATAAACACACCACTAATAAAGAAAAGTACAAACTAATATCTCTGATGAACATAGATGCAAACATTCTCAACAAAATACTGGCAAACCAAATTCAACAATACATTAAAAAAAAATCATTCACCATGATTAAGTGGGCTTTATTCCTGGGTTGCTAGGGTTGTTTCAATATTCACAAATCAATATACACAAATAAATCATTGTGTTACATCACATTACTAAGAGCAAAGATAGGGGTACCTGGATGGCTCAGTGGGTTAAAAGCCTCTGCCTTCAGCTCAGGTCATGGTCTCAGGGTCCTGGGATCTAGCCCCGCATTGGGCTCTCTGCTCTGCAGGGAGCCTGCTTCCTCTCTGCCTACTTGTAATCTCTCTCTCTCTCTCTCTGTCAAATAAATAAAATCTTAAAAAAAAAGAGCAAAGATAAAAACAATATGATCATTTTGATAGATGCAGAACAATTATTTGATGAAGTATAACATTAATTTATGATAAAAACCTTCAACTAAGGTTTAGATGGAATATACCTCAACATAATTAAGGCCATCTATGGAAACACACACACACACACACACACACACACACACACACACACACACAGCTAACGTCATCCTTAACAGGGAAAAGAACTAAGAGCTTTTCCCCTAAGGTCAAGAACAAGACAGGGATGTCCACTCTCACCACAGGTATTTAGCATAGCACTAGAAGTCCTATCCACAACAATAAGACAGCAAAAATAAGTAGAAGGCATCCAGATTGGCAAGGAAGAAGTCAAACTTTCACTATTTGCAGATGAGATGATACTCTATGTAGAAAACCCAAGACTCCACCAAAAAATATTAGAATTGATATATGAATTCAGTAAAGTCACAAGATACAAAGTTTACACACAACTTATATACCAGTAATGAAACAGCATTTATATACACCAATAATGAAACAGCAGAAAGAGAAATTGAGGAATTAGTCCAATTTACAATTTCACCAAAAACAGTAAGATACCTAGAAATAAATCTAGCCAAAGAGGTGAAAGACCTGTACTGTGAAAATTATAAAACACTGATGAAAAAAAAATTGAAGATGACACAAAGAAATGGAAAGATGTTCCATGTTCATGGATTGGAAGAACAAATATTGTTAAAATGTCTATGCTACCCAAAGAAATCTACAGATTTAATGCAATCCCTATCAAAATACCAACAACATTTTTCAAAGAACTAGAACAAACAATCCTAAAATTTATATGGAACTACAAAAGACTTCAAATAGTCAAAGCAATTTTGAAAAAAGAAAACCAAAACTGGTGGCATCACAATTCTGGACTTCAAGTTATATTACAAAGCATTAATAATCAAAACAGTATGGTACTGGCACACACACAAAAAAACCATAGATAATAGAACAAAATAGAAAATCCAGAAATGAACTCACAACTATATGGTCAATTAATCTTCAACAAATGAGGCAAGAATATCCAATGGGTAAAAGAGAGTCTCTTCCACAAATGGTTCTGTGAAAACTGGACAGCAACATGAGGAAGAATGAAAAGGGACCACTTTCTTACTCCAGACACAAAAATAAATTCAAAATTTACTTAAGACCAAACTGTGAAAACTGAAACCATAAAAATCCAAGAAGAGAACACAAGCATTAACTTCTTTGACATTGACTACCACAACAGTTTTCTAAGGCAAGAGAAACAAAAGCAAAAATAAACTACTGGGACTACATCAAAATAAAAAGCTTCTGCATAGTGAAGGAAAAAAAAAGTGGAAAGGCAACCTACAGAATGGGAGAAGATATTTGCAAATACCAAGTCTGATAAAGAGTATCCAAAATATATAAAAACTGTATAAAATCCAACACCCCAAAACCAAATAATCTGATTAAAAATGAGCAGAAAATATGAACTGACCTTTTTCCAAAGAAAACATCCAGATGGCCAAAAGACACTTGAAAAGATTTTCATCATCACTTGTCATCAGAGAAATGCAAGTTGAAACTGTAATGAGAATATGAGAAATCAATGAGAAGTCAATTGTAAACTGGGTTGATTCCTCAATTTCTCTTTCTGCTGCTTCATTATTGGTGCATCTAGATATTGAGATTGACATTCAGAAGTCTGTTGCATTTATATACACCAATAATGAAACAGCAGAAAGAGAAATTAAGGAATCAATCCCATTTTCAACTGCACCAAGAACAATAAGATACCTAGGAATAAACCTATCATAATAGCTAAAATCAATAACACAAGAAACAGCAGGTGTTGGCAAGGATGTGGAGGAAAAGGAGCACTTGCACACTGTGGGTGGGAATGCAAACTGCTGCAGCCACTGTGGAAAGCAATATGTGGGTTCTTCAAGAAATTAAAAACACAACTACCCTACATGTAGCAATTGCATTACTGGGTATTTACCCAAAAAATACAAGAACACTAATTCAAAGTGATACATACACCTCTGTGTTCACACCAGCATTATCTACAATAACGAACTCAATACTCTACAATAACGACTCAGCCCAAATGCCCATCATTTGGTGAATGGATAAAGAAGATACGATATATATACTATGGAATATTGTTCAATCACAAAAAATAATGAAATCGTGTAATTTGCAGCAATGTGGATGGAGCCAGAGAGTATAATGTTAAGCAAAATATGTCACTCAGAAAAAGACAAATACCGTTCGATTTCATTCATATGTGGAATTTACGAAACAAAACAAATAAGCAAAAGGAGGAAAAAAGATAGAGAGACAGATGAGCCAAGAAACAGACTCTTAACTATAGAGAAGGAGCTAATGGTTACCAGAGGGGAGGGGGTGGGGGGTTGGGTTAAATAGGTGATGGGGTAAGGAGTATACTTTTTGATATGAGCACAGGATGTTGTATGGAAGTGTTAAATCACTATATTATACACCTGAAAGTAATTTAACACTGTATCACTGTATGTTAACTAACTGGAATTAAAATAAAAACTTACAAAAATGGAAATAAAACATGTAAATCAGAGGTTCAGATTATCTCAGGGGTGTCTGGGTGGCTCAATCCATTAAATGGCTCCCTATGGCTCAGGTCATGATCCTGGGATCATGGGGTCCTGGGGTTCTGGGACCAAGCCCAGGGTCGGGCTCCCTGCTCAGTGGAGAATCTGCTTCTCCCTCTCTTTCTCCTCCTACTCATGCTCTCATTTTCTCTCTCTCTCTCTCTCTCTCTCAAATAAATAGAATATTTTTTAAAGACATTGAAATGAGCTCTTTATCAAAATATGGTTAAAACTGTGATTTTTAAACTACATAATGCTTATATAAGGGGGTGTGGGTGTGTATTAGGTGGAGGATGAGAATAGAGACAGTAAGAAGTTTGTATTAGGTCAGGGCAGGTATTAAGTGGGAGACTTCTGATGGAACCCAGTCAATCTGATCATTCTGAGGTCTGTGTTATAAGCCATCAAACCGTACTGCCTCATTGTAGAAAGTATACGAGCGTAGATTGGAAAATGGATAGGGATCCAGATGAATTTGACCCATTAATCCTACCATGTTGTGATAGAGGAAGGGGATTTGACATGGGTTAGGTTGGAGTTTAAATCTGAATTATTATCTATATGAACTTGGGAAATTAATTCAGAGTCTCTGAGTTTCAACTTTAAAAAGTGCTATTTGGAAAGAAGACTATATAATTCATAGTTTTATTGTGAGACAGTTTATCAAGACAGTGTAGGCGGAGTGTCTGTCATTGAGTAGGTGCACAAAAAGTGGTACTTTGTATATTTCCCTAGTCCAGCACAACACAGGTCCTGATTTACTTTGGCTACCAGCCTGGTTTTATATTTTATTGTGTTATGCTGTTGAGTAAGATTCTATTTTCACTTTCAATCTCTTGTTTAGGGTTCCATTGATTGCATTTTTTATCTATGAGGCTTAAGCCTAAATGGGAATTAAGAAAACAATTCAATTTACAATAGCGTAATAAAGACTAAAATACCTAAGAATAAGCTTAACCAAGGAGATGAAAGTCTTGTACACTGAAAACTATGAAATATTGATGACAGAAATTAAATAATATACAAATAAATGGAAAAACATCCAGTGATCATGGACTGGAAGATGCAAACGGATCTACAGACTCAATGCTACCTCCATGAAAACATCGATAACATTTTTTACAGAAAAACATTCTAAAGTTCATATGGAAACACAAAAGACTCAGAATAACCAAAGTGATCTTGAGAAGGAAGAAAAAATTTGGAAGCATCATACTTCTGATTTCAAAATATGTTACAAATCTACAGTAATTAAAACAATACGATACTGGAATAAAGACTGACAGACCCATCGAACAAAATAGCCCAGAATTAAGCCCATTAATATACAGTCAACTGATCTTTGACAAGCGTGCTGAGAATGCATAATAGGGAAAAGATACTCAGTCTGAAAAGGGTTTAGTTCCCCTCATGATAGCTGAGTTTTGACAGAATTGTCAATGCCTTATATCAGGAGAAAATAAATCTGGATTTTGATATTGGCAAATGCTAGAGGTAGTTTGAGAAAGAGAAACTTTCTGGCTAATTTTAATTCATCCTGATTTGTGAACCACCTAGCATCTATAATTGCCAGTGTTACTAAAATTTGTATGCATTAAGAAATGAGGGTTTCTATGAGAAAAATGACTTTTCTACCTACGTGTTGAATGAGGACATATAGTGATACATACAGAACACCACAACTATGCAGAGACCATATACATCCAAAAGTTTAACCTTGGATTTGATCCTTGGAGCCATCACACTCAACATTAAAGCCACTGTGCCTCCCATAGGTGGGTGGAGAAGATCCAACTCTTATCAGTAAAGGCCTCGCTTTCTTTAGAGGGGAGTAGACTAGCTTATTTCAGTCCAGAATGATGTTATCTTCCCAAGTAACACATTTCCCCAGAAATACCTTAGAAGGTGCTATATTCAAAAGGGTAGCTTTAGGCCAACTTGCCTGTATTCATATCAAAGTACATCACATCATTAAATATTTCTCTTAATACTTTTCTTTTTCTTTTTTTTTTTATTTTATTTTTATTATTTGCCCAAGGGGTTCTCTTAATACTTTTCATCAGCAAATTCAAAAAAGAACATGCAGGGTTATGAATCAGCTAAATTCTATCTTCACTTTTGTCCTGGTGTCGATTAAACATTTATCTTTTATGGAGATATTGCTTCAACCACCTAAGGGGTGCCAATTATATCGAACTATGTTCACTTCAGATAAACATAACTAGAAATAAAATGCAACCTCTTCATCCAACTTTTTCTGTTGCTGTGTTTGCCCTCCTCCCATTACCATAGATTTCCTTCTATTTTTTCACATTGGTGATAATAATCACGCATAGCATTCTTTTTTCACGTCTATACGGTATGGCTGGTTTTCTTCTAGTGCTTCATTATTGTTTTAATTTTTCTCTGTATTTATTTGTTAATTTGCATGAAAAAACCTAATAATAGAACTCAAGTCCAGTTGTTTGTGAAAGCGTTAGGGAAATATGATTTTCTTCCATAGGCCCAAATATTAGTCGTAAGTTTAATGATTAGGTAATTAATGATGGTGATAACATTTAAGCAGTAATATTTATACAGCAATTTACACTTTCGTATATATTACTGCATTTGATTTCTGTTAAAGTAGGAAGAACAGATAGTACTTTATAAGTCAGATGATTTGATGTTTTATAAATTGAGTTTAAATTATATGCAGTGAAACAGGACTGAAAGCATTGTACTCTATGCTCGAGATTACATAGTGCAGACACTGCCAAGCCAAACTTCCCTCATGTCTCTGTGATTTTAAATTACACAATCTTTCCACTGCATTTTGTTTGCTTTACCTCTATATCATCAAGAGATCTATTTTTGTATGAAGAGGTGAGACCGTGCTACCTTCGTCCTTTATCACAACTTTCTCCTTAACCCTGGTTCATAGTTGTGTTTCTGCTATTTGTTTTATGCATACCTCAAAGTGAGGTACAAGTGACCTTTGGTAGGTTGCCTAAACATATTTATTAATGTTGTTTATGTGCGTAGCACCTCATCTCCAGAACTTTGGTCCAAAGTCCACCTTGGAGAAAGTGAGTTTGCAGATACTAGTGGCACTGACTAGTCCATAGAGCTACCATAAAGGAAAATGAAGAAATGCATAGGCGCTGAGAGGTTTTTTTATTCATTCCTAAACCTTCCATAAATATGATCTATGACTTTACAATGTAAGGCATTCCAAAAACAAATGCTAAGTTATATGACTCTTTTATTATTTATTGAATTTTTTTCTTTGACTTTATTTGATCTTTGCACTGTTCTGCTCATTATAAGAACTGAAATCCTCTGTATTTTTCCTTCTGAGTAAATATCATAAATAATTCAAAACCTATCAATGCCAGGGAGGTATATTAGGGAAAAGAAATGTGGTATCCCTTTCTATTTTATTTGTTCTTCAGGTCACATAAGGTGGGTGGTTGAGGAGGGAAGAGTTAGTTTTAAATTACTAAGATTTTATCTGAGTCATTTTATTTAAGTCAGTACTTTTTTTCCATTTATATAATGAATACAAAAATCATAAGAACAACAAAAAAATAGGTGACACAAGAAAGTTACAGGAAGACATAGCATTGAATTAGTTGAATAACACTATATTCAAGAATTAACTATGATTGGAACTGAATCTATTTATATCAAATCAATATTTTTCAAAGTCTGGGGTCAAAAATAGAAAACACTGTAAATCCAGTACTGCATTATTTTGAGTGTAGACTACTCATTCATTCATTCATTCATTCATTCACATACCTAAATATTTATAGAATGTGAATTTATGCCAAATAATGTGTTAGCATTAGGAATTCAGAATAATAAAATATTACTCCTGCCCTTAAGTATTTTACTGTTAATGATTAGAATAACTTTGTGTGCAAATAACAGAATTGGGTAAGGATTGTTAGGCAGATATAAATAAATGAAATAAGAAACAAGAGACAGCTCATCAGATTAAAGCTATCTGGAAAGATTTGCTGGAGAAGAGAGCATTGCAGTCCAGTGTAAAAGGATGAAGAGGTATACATCAAGGAGACAGATAAGTTTCTGATTCCCCATTAAAGCATCATTGGCCTGGTATGTCAATGCCAGGGCTATATGCTATGCTTGATGAATGAATGTGTTTATAAAGGTAGCAAGTGTTGGAGAAATTAACTGTAAGTTATACAAATCATGGCAAGTAAGCTGGAGAAGCTGTATCTATTATCAGATCCAAGAAATGGGCTCACATCTGGACTTGGAGCAAGACAAAATGTGCATCTTGCAATATTAACTCAAGAATCTAAGAGTAAGGACATTTTGTCATAAACACAACTGGGCTACCCAAAGCTTTTGCCTATTATTTGCTGGCCGTGAAATGGTGGGGTAAAGGAGCCTTATTTAAGAATATATTTGCTTTAGGTATATAATGCTTTTGGAATGCAAGACACTGGAGCACCTGGGTGGCTCAGTCATTAAGTGTCTGCCTTCATTACTGGTCTCAATCCCAGGGTCCGAGGATCGAGCCCCTCATGGGGCTCCCTGCTCAGCGGGAAGGCTGCTTCTCCCTCTACCACTCCCCCTGCTTGTGTTTCCTCTCTCACTATATCTCTCTGTGTCGAATAAATAAATAAATTTTTTAAAAAAAAAAAGGAATGCAAGGCATTTTAATTAATTTCCGGTAATGTACCTATACAGTGGCAAACATGTGTATACACAGCATACTATTACATGCAAGAAGATTACAGTTTTATTTCCCATTGTTATGTACATTCTCCAATGGTGAAATTCTTGAAACTGCCACAAGCTTTCACCCTTCAGTATGTTCTTCTGCAAAAATGACTTCAAAACAGCTTTCTGGATCCATTGTCCAAAGTACAACAGTGGGGAGAACAATGATAAGAATAAGAATGAAGAAGAATAAGAAGAAGAAGAAGAAGAAGAAGAAGAAGAAGAAGGAGAAGAAGGAGAAGAAGAAGAAGAAGGAGAAGAAGAAGAAGAAGAAGAAGGAGAAGGAGAAGGAGAAGAAATAAGAAGAAGAAATAAGAAGAAGAAAAAAATAAAAGAAAAAGAAGGAAGAAGAAGAAAAGAATAAAAGAAAAAGAAGGAAGAGGAAGAAGAAGAAGAAAGGGAAGAAGAAGGAGAAGGAGGAGGAATAACTAGAAGAGGAAGAAGGAGAAAAGGAAGGGGGAGGAGGGAAAGGGGAAGGATGAGGAGGGAGAAGAGGAGGAGGAGAATAAGAAAAAGAAATGCAGTTGGAATTTGAGGACTTTGGTTCTTGCCCTAGAACGTCTCCCTGTCATGACAAAGGCAGAAATTAAGTAAAAACAAATATTTACTGAGTGTCTTCTAATGTGTGTGTGTGTGTCTGTGCTAATGAGATGGTGAAATTAGATGTTCTTTATCCTCTAGAAGGCCATCACAGCCAAGGAGGCCTGGAAATCCAAGGATATGAAGGGAGGAAAGTGGGTGGGAACATAGATGAGAAAAGATGTATACAGGTGAGAAAAAATATATAAAAGTTGCCCCAAGTTTCAGAATTAATAAGAAGTGATAAACATACTAGCTTCCAAACCTGGAATAGAAATTCTGGAACATGAGTAGCCTGAAATAATTTCTCACACATACTTTTCGTTTGTTGTACCACTTATAGACTCCGGGATGCATCTTTGAATGGATGACTACTTTTGTATATGTAAATGGGTCCTTCTTGCTTTGTTCATAGAGTTATTTGTCACCTAATATTGAGTCAAATGTCTGTTAAACTCCAACCGTAAGCCCAAATGGGTTCCATATGCTTGTGGTATATTGGCAGACATGGTGGACAGAGGTTCTACTCCGTGGATATACAATTATGGCAAACTGAAAAGGGAACATAAGGGAGACTAGCCTTACGAAAAGGAGTGCAGCATCGTAACAAATAGCATTTTAGATGGACATAATCTAATTTGACACTGAAAACCTAATGATTTTCCTTAACTCTGCCAAAATAATGATACATACTAGAGAGAATCTTCACTTCGAACATCTTGGCTTTGTCGAAAAAGGGCTTCAAGTACCTCATTAGTTTAAAACTATCCACATTTTGCTACATTTCCAATCCCATATTTTGCTTCTTAATTACCACTATTTAAATGGCCTTTCAAGATCGGCTGTAAATTAAAATTGATCCACTGTCAGCAATCTCCAACAATTGGCAGCAAACTATTGATACAGATGAGATTCCAGTTGCATAGTATCTTTCTGAGAAGACAAAAATATAATGAAATGAGCCAACTCTGCAGCTTGGCGCAAAAGGCAAAATGTGATTTTTTTTTTCCCAGCAAGAGAAGTTAAATATAAATAACTAGCCACGTTTGGAAAATGCAAATAAATGTGTATAAATAAAGAACCAGAGCTTATATCTGTATGCCCTCATGAATGCCTATGTAATCTTATTCTTTTATCTAAAAAAAATCTCCCTTTTGAAATACGCTTAAGGGTATGTTGACAAGAACATATACTTTAGAGCTTAGATCTGAACTGAAATCTTGCCTTGTCTTTTGCAAGCTGTGTGATTCAGAGAAAAAAACAAACACTTCACACCTCAGTTTACTCATTTATAACATCTAAGTTAATAACTGTCCTACAGTTATGATAATTAAATGAGAAAATAGAGGGAATACCAACAGAATATCTAATACAGTCCCTAACATAAAGCAAAAGAATATCATGGGAGAGGATGGCATTTTTTAAAATTTAAATTCAATTAGCCAACTTATAGTACATCATCAGTTTCAGATGTAACGTTCAATAATGTATCAGTTGCGAATAACACCCAATGCTCATCACATCACATGCCCTCCTTAATGCTCATCACCCACTTACCCCATCCCCCTACCGACCTCCCGTCCAGCAACCCTGTTTCCTATACTTACGAGTCTTTCATTCTTTTTCTCCCTCTCTGATTACTTCCCATCCCATTTTCCCTCCCTTCCCCAATGGTCGTCTGCCCTGTTTCTTATATTCCACATATGAATGAAACTATATAATTGTCTTTCTCTGATTAACTTATTTCACTCAACATAATACTCTCCACTTTCAGAGAGGATGACATTCTACATGAAGGGTATGGTCAAAGGCCTTAGGTTATGTCACCTAATATCGAGTCAAATGTCTATTAAACTCCAAAATCCATATATATATTCATTCTGAGGTGCTTTCTCTCAGCTTCAGACTGCTGACAGTAAGAGCTGAACTAGCCAAATGTTGCCAAAAAGCACCTCATCACCACACACACACACACACACACACACACACACACGCAGGCAAATAAAATTTTTAGTATAGCCAAATCTTCGGTCTCTGATCTTGAGGCCAGTTCACAGTAGATGGGTCTCCTAGGTCCTTTCTGGAATTTTCCACAGTTGCTATAATCATACCTAAGTTAAGTCCTGAGCTAGGAATCAGAATTCTGAAACATAATTGTTAAGTTACCCCTCCTACCTCTCCTCTTGAAAATATGGTGAATTTCTGTGTTGGTACTCTGTGAATTGTGCCCAGTCATTGAGAAGCATGATATATCCCTCATACAACTGCCTAGGACATGGCAGAAGCCTGGATGGAAGAACCCCTCTGGCCTTCCTGGAGAAAGGGATGCCAAAACTTCTTTTTTTTTCTGCTTTTCTTAAGAGCCATCTCAATCTTTTCTTAAGAGCCATCAATCTTCAATCTCAATCGAAGCTTCCTTCGACACATTATCTAAAATAATGCTCTCTTGTATGTTTTTTATTATTTTATTACTGTGTTTTATTTTCTTCCTATCACTTGCTACTAACTTAAATCATATTATTCATTTATAATATTATTGATTCTTTCCTTCTTTATTAGAGTATATGGTTTATGAATGTGGGACCTGGTCTTTCTGATGGCTAAATTCCAACACATAAGAAAATGTCTGGCACATAGTCAGCCTTCAGTAAATATAGGGCCACCAAATTTGATAATTATGTGAGGATATACTATATCCACGTGGAGAACTCAGGGCCAATGAGTCAATGAGGTCCACACTCAACAAGGACCTTCATTCTTTAGAACCAATTGACCATTTGTATGAATTTCGCTATTGCCATCAGATTTCAAATCAGTTTACTGGGTCTGGTCTAGCCCAAGAATGGGTGAAAAAAAAATAGACTTGTGTACTGTCTCCATCTTAAGTATATGCTCTTTCTATTGGACACCTGCCCAAGACTGAAAGTCTTATGGATCTGATTTTTTATATCACATGGCCAGGGGCAACACAGCTATGGGAAAAGATCCAAAGAGGTCATCCAGAAAGGCATGCTGTATAGTAAAGGAAAGAGAAGTATAGAGGTCAGAAATTGAGAATTCAGGTACTGTTGAAGTCCTATAAAACATCATAATAAAGGAGAAGCAGATTAATGTCAGGCAGCAGATATAAGACCATGCACCAATTTGGAATCAGTGCTGTGGTCTTCTTGAATTTAATTGTTAAAATTATGTTGGCTTTATTTCACTCTTTCTTTTTTTTTCTAATAAATATATAAGGAGGCTGTTAAATTCTAGGCATCAGTTAAAGAAAGTTTTTGGCAAGTTAGAGCACATTCAGATATCTGAAAGGAATGAGGACCAAATAAGTCAGGGATTTGGTTTAAGAAAGAAATTAACTCAAGCTATCTAAAGCAAGTAGAAAATTTACTGGAGGGATATGTTGAGCTCACAGAACTGATGGGAGGCTGAAGAACAGGACTTGGGCAGTGTGAACAATGATCAAGGGATCTCCATATAGGAGCCACAGAACCACGGCGAAGCCATATCCTGGGCACAGTTGGGGCCATACCAATACCGTTATAGGCACTGCAACGACACTCACTTCCTGATAACTGCCCCTGTTCTCTTAATACCTTTTTCAAGGTTCACAATTCAAAGGATAAGCTCTGAAGATGGTTGGGTAGAGGAAGGACCTAATTCCTTGGCTTCCACAGTGAGAGTCATTAATGGAGGGGTGGTGTCAGTGAATTGTTTTCTACCAACTCTACGCAGATAGAGTTTTCCAATGGGCATAGGAACTTAAAGGACAAACCAAACAAAAAATTATATGCATTTGCAAAACCATGTCACTATTACAGACTGAATGTTTATATCTTCCCAAAGTCCATATGTTAAAACTCAATCCCCTACATTATGGTATTTGGAGATGGAGGCTATGGAAGGTGATTAGGTTCAGATGAGGTCATGAGAGTTGGGTTCCCACGGTGGGATTAGTGCCTTTGTAAAAAGAAGAGAGAGAAACCACTCTCTGTCTTTCTCCCTCTCTCTTCCTCTGTGTGTGTGTGTGTGTGTGTGTGTGTGTGTGTGTGTGTCTATGTGTGTTTCTAGTACTTGAGGGCACAATGAGAAGGTGGTTGTCACCAAACCAAGACGATGGCCCTCACCCAGCAATGAATCTGCCAATGCACTAATCTTAGACTTCCCAGCGTCTGGAAATGTGAGAAACAAATGCCTACTGTGCAGGCTCCCCAGTCTACGGTATTTCCTTATAGCAGTCTGTACTAAGCAGTCATGTAGAAGGTCAGTCCCTAGCGAAGATCCATATTATCTTTACCCAGAGATAATCTCATGCATAACACAGAACAATCCTCCAAGCTCTACTTCCTGTTTCCAACTAGCTGCCAAGTTTTATAATTTCTGTTTTCTGCTCACTCTTCTCCATCTCCACTGACATCACCGTGATTAGATTTCCATCTTCTGAAATACCTATCACTACCTTCTTTGTATGTACCATCAACTGTCTATGACTTTAAAATCAAAATAAATGTATCCTTGATACACACATTTATATTTACCCTTATCATAAGAAAATACAATTTTCTCCTGGATATCACTCCCCTTACACATCTCACCTCCTTCCTTACATTTCAATGATCCTGAACTATGCCTGGTCCTCACTGATGCCATGATATGTCACACTTGTAATTTTTGCAGATGCTGTTCACTCTGGCTGGGATATCTGACCCAATGTGGAAACCTAGAAATTTCATACTCATCCCTTAATCTTAACTTAGGCATCACTTCCTGTATGGAGGTTTTCCTAACACCCCTCAGGCTGACTAACACATGTTTTCCTTTTTCCCCATCTCTAACGTCATTTATCTCATAATATAATTGTTTATGTATACTGTTGAATTACTTTATGATATCTCAAGCTTTTGGAGAATATTATTTCATCTTTATAGCTGAGTACATAGCCTGCGAACTGGCGAATAGTATGATCCCTAAATATCTGAGAATATATGAATAAATGAATCAATAACACACTGCACTATGGCGCCTCCTCATTATCTGTCTCATTGCCCTCCTGTTTGTTTTAGATCGACTGCGTATCTTGAGGGTAAAAGTACTTATTGTTTACACTGTGCCATGTAAAGACATTATTTATCCATTTTTCACAAAACCTCTCCCAGATAACAATGAATGTACTTATTACTGACACCACAACTAAGAAACTGGTAAAGGGAAAAGAAGTCTTGAAGACTCCAAACACATAGAAAATGGTCCCAGAAATGATAGTAAAACAACTTTTATTATTATAGGGCTTCATTAAAAATATTTTTATAACCACTATCACCTTAATGTTCTCACTACTATTTATTAATTCATCAGTAAATATTTATAAAGTGCCTCCTATGCACCATTGTTCTTGGTAATGTAGGATAAAATAATGTGGGGGAAAAAGGCTTCCTGTCCACATGAAAACTTCTATTCAGTCTGGAAACCAATGATAAAAATCATCAAAAAGAGGGACTTTAAAGAGGGTTATAGAGGGGTCTATCTGCATAAAGTGTTTTTTTCTTTATCAAAAATATAATTAATCTTAAATAAGATTATTAATCAAATTAAGAACTGAAATTTCCTCAGTACCCATATGCAATAGATAATGCATGTTGTAAAAATTTCCCAACGTGTATTGACTTATTTAACCCTCATAACCCTTTGAGGTGCATATGATCAGTGTCCACATTTTATACAGGGACAAACCAGAGTCTGAGGGAACAGGTTATACAAGGCATCTTATCATTCAGAGAGTGTCAGAGATAGAACCATGCACAGAATCTGAGCTGCCTGACTGTAGCTGTAGCTCTTTTCTATCAGGAAGAAAGCAGAGGCTGCAAGAAATTAAATTTGCACATGTGTCCATAGCACATATATACTGAACAATTGTTCAGAGAAACTGGGTCATCTCATTTCATCTCCTGTGCTTGCCCTGTCTGTCCACTCCACACTTGGCCCTCATTAGTTCCATAAATCTTCCCTGGGTATCTAGTGATGTGACACCCCTACATTTATAAGCCGAATTAATTAATTATTTGATGAATGAATGAATGAATGAATGAATGAAGCAAATAATGACCAGGTAGCTGCTATTTCCAGACATTGTTCCAGCAGTTAGGGATACTGCAGAGAACTAAGCTGCCGTCTTGGAGTTCACCTCTGATGGGGGTAAGAGAGCTATAACCATAAAGAACATGGAGTGTGCCTGCTCAAATCTGCCCATACTGGTTTGCTCCATGGAGTTAGTACAGTCATCATGGAATACCCAGCCAATCGTGCTTAGAATTAATCTCTCGACACTGCTGGTCCTGAAACCCACACTCCTTTCATACCTCTTCCATTCCCTTCTAGAGTTTGTTTGGCGTTAACAGTTGGGGTGTGTCCTTGGTTTCCTGCATTAAACTCTAGTTTCCTTGTTGGTCATGAACAGGCGTGCTTGGCCAGTTGCATAGAACTCACGTATTTTTCTTACGTGATACTCACCCTAAAGAAGCCTGGCTCCCTGCACCTCCATCTGTCAGAGCCATGGACAGGTTCTCGGATTTCAGAATGCCTGCTGCCTGATGGTCAAGCCTGCTGGGTTCGTGAAGCTCTGAGATAATGGCTATTTCCTTAGCCTTGACCCCACACTATGGGAACTTCCAGCATTTTGGGGGACAGTGGCTGCCTCAATCCCTGTTAGTTTTCATGGAGGTCATGAAAAATCCAGAAGCAGTTCAAAGTCCTAAATATCTTCCTCAAACAAATTTTCATCCTTGTTTAACGGATTGATTTATTGTTTACCTCTTTTTGGTTTCCATTTTTCTGGATTATCAGCAGTAAGTGTGTATTCTTATAATAAGAAAACTTAATCATATTAGTTTATTAAGGTCACGGGATTGTGGGTAATTTATTTTTATTTACCCTTTGTCCTATTTTTAATAAGTAAAAAACTAGAAATTCAAGCCTGAAAAAAGGAAACATAATTATAAAAAGCACCCCATCCTTCTCTTGCTTGTTTCAGTGTAAATCAGGATGATTTCCATATCTCTTAGCTAATTAAACCTGACTTTTTTGAAAGATAAAAGGAAGATGTATTATTTATGGGGCCCTGACCCAATGCCGCCTGCTTTATAGCAGCAACCTAACCCATCACCACTCTCTGCTGCTGCAGCCCGCCCCCAAAGTGCTGCTCCACTCCTGACATCTAGGCATTCAGGACTAATTGCCACTCTTAATCGTCTGCAGTTCTTTCCTGTAAGACCTATAAATACAAGCCCAAAGTGCTTTACAGACAGGCAAAGCCCAGCAATCCTAGGACATCCTTCAGCTGAAAGTGGCAATTAGACATTTTTAACAAGTTCTTTTAATACAAAATGGAGTAATTAAAACTTGCACATTGTAGGGGAAAACACTTTTGAGATTATGTTCATTTTATTAAGCTATTTCAAATACTAAAGTTTATTGTAATGCATAGTTTTTTTTTCTTTCCTTTAATTGAATTGCTGGCACTAACAACTCAGTGAAACGAATGTCTGACCCATTGAGAAAGAGATTAAGTTACGTAGGGTGTTTATTTTTAATTGGTATTGACCACAAACCCATACATTTCCACTAAAAATGGATTGAATTGGAGGATTCCACTCTTTGTTCTAAATATTATGGTTCAGACACTAAATTATTCTAGCTATGCTTAATGTATGCCAGCTGTACTTTTAGGCTTATACCTCACTTTTGTTTGGGAGGTCAGCAGTTCCCTGCAGGGCTTGCTAATGCCATAACCAGGCATTGGTTAATAATATGATTATTCACTATGACTCAATACCATTAACTCCAAACCTTACTGACTACAAGCCCAGAATAAGGTGTATTTCATTTGATCCAGTGGGTATCTGTTCACATTAAGTTACTACAGTAAGAAGCAGAGAATAGTGAAGTCAACTTGGGTTTTAAGGGGCTAGATACTGTCCTATACATACTGTTCCAGTCAGTGTCCCTAAATGTGTTTATTATATATAACAAGAACAGATATGCTAATTATCTCTATACCAATGGACTTAACTTCCGGTTTTAGCATAGTGGCTCTGCTTCTGTCATTTCCCTAGGTTGAATTCCTTTTGCTGCCTGATCCTCAGTCCTTTGCCCTGTGTATCTCTTCCCTCTAGGCTCCTACCATCACCCAGCTTCCCAGCCCACATTCCTGACTGCTCCTTCTGTCTCTCTGTTGATTTCCTTGAAACTCAACTCACTTCTGGCATCTTACTTCCTATTACTGAATTGGCCTCGGAGAGAATAATGGGCTCTTTACCACTGGTCCATTACTTGGATCTACTAGTGAGTCAACTTTACGTCTCTAAGGTTCTGACCTTCCATCTCAGCTCCTCCTGACATTGTTTCCAGAACAAATGATTCTAGAGCAAAGAATTGCCAGTGAGTCACACAACTCCTCATCCCTTTTGCTGTGTCAAGCTAAATTGGAAAAGAATAAAATAAACCTTTAATGCCAATAATAACGTATGATAAATGAGCACAAAATAAAAGTGATGTGGTAGCTGTGGTACAAGATCCACTGCCAAATAAGTGGTCTCAAAGCATAGGAGCAGCAGTGGAGTAAAAAGCCTGAATGGGAGACAAATGGCAGGACATTGATTCCCTATTGCTGCTGTAGCAAATGAACCCAAACTTGATGGTTTAAATAACACAGATTCTTTATTTTCTAATTCCAGGGGTCAGAAAATCAAATCAGCCTCACTGGGCTGAAGTTAAGGTGTCATCCAACTAGCTCCTTTTAGAGACTCTTGGGGAGAATTCATTCCCTTGCCTTTCCTAGCTTCTAGGGACTACCTATATCCCTTGGCCTACACCCACTTCCTCTGCCTTCAAAGCTGCCAGCATTGCATCTTCAAATCTCTCTCTGATTCATTGACCCATGCTTTCATTCTCTGACCCTTTGTCTCCCTCTTATTAGGAGAATGTTGTCTACATTGAATTCACATAAATCCTCCATTTAATAACACCTGCAAAGTCCCTTTTGCGTGCAAGGTAATATATTTACACAGTTTAGGGATTGTAATATAGATTTCTTTGGGCTTTATGATTCAGCTGACCACAAACATGAGCTTGTGAGCTAAGCTCAAGGAATTAAGATAAGAAATATACAGTAGGGAAGAGAACGTATGTATATATGTTTGAGAAGATGGTGAATCAAAGCTATGATCATGGAAACCTAGTTCATGTTCTCTTGAAGTTGTAAGAAGAGAAAATAGAATAGTTTGATGTGAAGAAAGGATGAAATTCTCTATGGTGATGTCTGAGACTCCCTGTCAAAGACGTCTGTTGATGGAACATTCTCCATTGCTGTGCATTCCTATTTGTGCAACCTTCTGGCTGTGGTCATATTTATTCCACAATTTTCCACAATTCCTTCTCTGGGCCCATGTCTTCCAAATTCATGAGTTTTAAACTCATAACCAGAGCTTGTGTGTGAAAAAGGATAAAGAGACAATTCTGGTGACACAGCTTTCCAAGTTCTCACCAGCACATGACCTGTATTTTGATTCCAGAGCTCACAGGTGAGAAAGAAGAAATAGTCCACAGAGTCAAATGTCATATTTACATAAGTCGATACAAGTGGCAGGACTCACTATTTTGGGGGAAAGAGGAAAATTGAATTACCTCTGAACAGCAACACCTCCTGTAACAGGAGCAGGGTGTCAGCTATCAATATATCCTGCGGCCCTAAAAGCTAGATAATACAAAGTTATTGAAATCCTCAATTCTTGACCTATGTCTTAATATTCAGTATTGCTTAACTTCCCATTATACTTCTAAATAAACGGAAAGACCATCTAGGCCCTTTAAAGCCCTTGTTGGGCTGGTCTTTGCCTACACCATTTACTTCGTTAAGTCATGCTCACCTTGCTTGCTGCCGTTTGCTGCACTAGCTTTCTTTCTATTCCCCACATATTCCAAGCACATACCTTCCTCGGTACCTACATCCTCACTCTTTCTCTCTCCCTGCAGTCTTTGGCCCCTAGATTTTGTAAGAGTGAACTCTTCTCATCACTGAGGTCTTAGCTCAAGTTTCTCCCCCTTAGAGAGTCTTTCTTTGATGGATAATTTACCACTCTTCACCCCACAATCCTTATCCCTAGCAAGCCTAGAGCTTTATTACCCTGTTTTATTTTCTTAGAGATAACTGAAATCCCATTTCAGTGAGATCCTAGAGAACTGGCAAGGAAGTGTAAAGGGACCACCCTTTGCCACAAATGGGAGACCTGCCCTCTAAAGCATTCACAGAAGCAACATCCTAAAAATGGCAGCAGGTCCAAGCGAAGATGTCAGTCTAAAATTTATTTCCAAGTAAAAATTAAGGTAGACACTGAAAAAGAGTTCATACCAAAGGAAAATGGAGACCAGAAGAAAATCCAAAAAGAGACAGCTCAAAATGGGCAGCAGAGAAGAGAGAGTATTTCCCAAGTATCTCCCCAGGGCTGAAGGTTAAAGTGCTTTTCTTCTTTTTATTAAACACATTTCTCAGTATGATTGCTTTGGTTACACTAAGACTATTTTCAAAATATAAAACAGAGTGACTGATGAGCTAGGCATTACCCAAGTCGTTTGGGGATATAAATATTTAGAAAATAGTGACCTCCCCTGTCAGAACCTGTTGTCTGTTAATGTTCCTGGTTAAACCCAGAAACTCTCCAAAGGAAGCACATCCTTAAGAAGTAATGGATCTATACAAGACTCTATTTTTAAAACAGTTATTGTTGATTAGATAAAAATAGGTTTTCAGAATTCTGCTAGGTTTAAAATAGTGATTTTAGTAACTGATGCACTGATAGTCAATAACTTAGTAAATGATGACTAGGTGGTAGTGCTATTTGTTACTTTAGAATCATCACTAAATAAAGCATTAGACACATTGCCACAAAGACACCCAGTGAGCATCAGATCCACCTTCCTCATTTTGCAGATGAAAGAACTAATGGATGGAGTAATTCTCTCAAGGTCCCACAAGTAGTTCACAGCAATTCCAGGATGGAGGCCAATGTCCAGTGCCCTTTTCATGTAACCACCCTGCCTAATTTCCTGGAACAATTATTGTTTGAAGATTTACTCTGTCATAGTCCAGATGCTTAATGCATAAAAATGTGATCCTGAGACTAATGCTTTTGCATCAACATTCAATGTGATTATTCTTCCTTAACAAAGCAGATCTGTTAAGGATCAAGCATATGGAGTCAGAACAGAACCTTTCCCAAATGCAATTCCTTTTCATTCACGAAGCCAACATTTAATATTCTTTTCAAGGTGCCCCTGCTCTAGGGGGAATATGTTAACATTAAGGTAAATAAGATTATTGCTACCTAATGAACTGGCACTAAAATCTACTAGGTCACACTCACATGAAAACATTTTCATTAGTTTTTTAAGTAATAGAGGACCTGGCCAGGGAAGGAGGAGATTATGGTGGCCCAACCAATTTTAAGAAAAATGCTTACCTTCTTTCCCTTTTCAAGCTTTATAGCTGAGATGATTTCCACCGTGCCAGAGACTCTCAGAAGAAATCTAGTCTTCAATAAGTTGTAGATTAAAGATGGCAGAACAAGGATGGTTGGTTGTTTCAACCACAGATGAGATTGTTTTCTTATCTATAAAGTGAAATAATGATGACTTTTTCACAGGGTTGGTGAGCAAATTGAATAAGATAATAAACATTAGATGTCTGTGGTATATCAACTTTCCAATAAATGTTTGTACAATGACATATCAGGGTAACAATATTTTGAGGATCTAATCCTTATTTACTTTTTATTCATCTACACAATAAAGATTATGGAACTTCTACTATGTTTACAATGTTCAGTTATGACTGACTTTTAATAACACTCAAAATCAAGACCCTGAAGTTTCTTCCAATTGCCTTTGGAATTAAGAGTAACTTTTGAGGGATATGTATCTATCAATAATTACACTTTGCCTCAACCGTTATATTCTTAAAGAGGTTCACATCACACCAACTCGCATGATACTGATTCATTCTAATTGTCACACACACCCTTACCACAGGTAAGTTCATCTATTTAGGAAATGAAGCCTATTTTATAGATTTAACTTCACCCTTGGGAGATAGGTAAATAAACCATATCCAGTGACCAGTCAGAAATGTTGGTATTGTACACAATAAGAAAAAAGAAAATGCCCTCACTTACCAAAAACAGAAAACCAAGAGACTTTTTTTTTTTTAAGATTTTATTTATTTATTTGACACAGAGAGAGAGATTACAAGTAGGCAGAGAGGCAGGCAGAGAGACAGGGAGAGGAGGAAGCAGGCTCCCTGCTGAGCAGAGAGCCCGATGTGGGCCTCGATCCCAGGATGCTGAGATCATGACCTGAGCCGAAAGCAGAGGCTTTAACCCACTGAGCCACCCAGGCGCCCGAGACTTTTTTTAATAACATATGAATGCTCCATAGCATAGTAGTCAAAAGCATTCTTTCCATATTCAGACCTCCTGGATGTAATATCTGCAACAAGAGTGGCCTTGATCAAAGGCGTGAATCCTTCCACCTCTCGGTTTCCTTATCTTCTAATTATGGAAAGAATAATACATTCATAAGATGGCTAATAAAATTAATGTCACATATCAAAGCACTTAATAGAATGTCTGATATAACATTAATACTAAATAAATATTAGTTGTAACTAAGTTATTATTATATTTTACATAGGGTATAGAGTAATGCATTGAGGATATCTCTGATTCAACTCATTTGCTGACTTTGGTCCCTGGTAGGGACTACCAAGAGACAAGGTAGACCAGAATTTTTATAATGTTTTTAGTTTTGGATGAAAGAATTGGAGTGAGCAGTTAGAAAATATGACGGGAAAACACCCCTGAATGAATGATATTATATTTCTCTTTCTTACTGGGGGAGTTCCCCAAATCTGTATGAGAATATGTTCGATATACCTCGCATATGTGATACCATGTAACAGTGAGGCAGATACCTGGGTCACATTTGTACAAATGGGAAAATAGAAGTGGTATGTGTTGAAGCCAAGGCAGGTCTGTGTTACTTTTCAACACCACCAACTTCTTCATACAAGGACAAAGTGTCAAGAGATGCTTAGAAATGGTGGACAAAAGCCCAGCGAAGGAAGCAATTCTTTCCAGACAGAGAGGTTAATGAAAGGTCTTTATAAAAGACCTAAAATTTGACTGAAGCCTTAAAATGAAGACAGAATTTGAACATTTGACTATGTGTCTATATGTCTATATGAATATGTATGTGTATATGTGTGTGTGTGTGTGTGTGTGTGTGTGTGTATAATGAGAAAAGCTCCTGAGGCTCTAAAGTATCAAGGGTGCCCAGTATCATTTCATTGACATCTGGATAAAGAGGTTGAAATAATTGGAAAAGAAGGTTGAAGGCAGATCACAATAGGATGCACATGGAACAATATAATGTTAATAATAGCAAGAAACACAGCAACAGCGCTTACTGAGTGCATTAACACATTGCCTACTGGGTTGGCAATTTCAGGTAACTAATTCTTTGTGGCCCATTGTATCTTTGCATACTTATAGGAGAAATTCTGTGAAATTGACTAAGAAATGTGTATCTCAATTTTACAGATGTATAAATTAAGAGTGTATTTAAGGAGTCTTCTTTAAGGTTTTATGGATCAAGTGTCTGTCCTTCAGTGGCTTGGAGTTAATTTTGCTTGAGAGACCAGACAGGCAATCTGAAATGAGACCACTTCTACAAACCAAGGCAAATGGAGCCCATTTCTAATAATCTAACTGTATTTTACCCTCAATAATAGCATAACCTTGTACAAATAATTTCCAGCTTGATCCATTAAATAGGTCACATTTTATTTTCATTTAGTTAAAATGAAGTTGTACCTTTCTGTGGAATATACTTGCCTGCCTTGATTGAAATCAGTCTCCTTATTTTGACTTGTTAAGCCCTTTCATTCAAGTTAGTATATATTTTGTTGATTATGATAGTTACTGCTCTTGACTAGTCTTATTTATCATAGGTTGATTTTGATTTCCTAGGGTGATTTTTTCCCCCTGATTTCACGTCCCATTTCTGGGAGCAAATAATTCCATTGTCTAAATAGTCATAATAGCATATGTCATTTTTACAGAGTAAATCTATCTATAGAAAATTGATCTTATGATATGTATTATGTCTGCAAAATGTTTTAACTCTTCATGTAGATTTCATGAATCTATAAGAATAGAGGTATTTAAACTAATGTTAATAATGCCTTACATCATATAGTCTTTCCATTTATAGAGAGCTTTCACAGGTGTTAGCACCTTGACCTCAGAGCTGCTCTGCTGTAGGGAGTAGAGACATCACCATTTGCTATGTTACGTATCAGTAAACTTAGGAAGAAAGGAATTCATACGGTTGCATATACACTGTATACAATCTTCATTTGCAGATATTTAGCCTAATGACCTCTACTAACAGGCATATCAATGAGAAATAACAACTCTAGCCACCTTACTCTTTTTTTTCCATTACTTTTACCTTTTGAGAAACCTTAATTTTTTTTCATACCATCCCAAAGCATAGCTCTCTTCATCCTAAAGCATAGCTCTCTTTATCCTAAAGCATAGTCACTCTAGTGCCTTCCCACTTCAGTGTATTGATGTGATATGCAAGGCTCTCCATGATGAGATCCCAACAAAATATATCTATTCAATATGGTTATTTCTAATAACACTAGCTTTAATTAATAAGCAAATATTGTTTGGCCATCCATATATCATTTGTATTGGCTTTGCATTGTATGGTTAGAATATGAAAATTAATCACAGAGGAATTCCCCTTCTCTACTGGGAGAGACAGACTTGTTATTTTTTGTATGTTTATTGAAGTAGAGGTGCATAAGAATGTCATGAAAACAAATAATTGCTTTGATAACAGAATGAGTTGACAATTTTAATTTCATTTGGGTATTCTAAAAGTAACTTGCTTCACCTAAATTTACTTTAATTTCAATTTTTAGTACCTCAGTAACTCACTGAAATAACTAGGATAGCAACAAGTTTACTACAAACTTGCATACCTTATATGGTATTTGGTGACAATTTGTAATCTTAATTGTATGTATGCATGTGTATATTTATGTATGTATATATAGGGTATACATATATTTTAAAGTCAACACATGCATTTGCCAAACTGGTAGGAGTTTATATGTTAGGTGTGAGCAAGAACACAGCATATTATATATGAAAATAGAAGTGGTTGAGAAAGAAGATATTGAGGATAGACATTAATGACCCAGATCTTCCTCAAATAACTCCAAAAAATCCTCGACTATTTTCCAGGGTGAAATTTACCCAGCAAAGCTTATATTTTCTCATTGAGGGAAATATTTGAGGAAAATGATAGACTCAATTCACTCCTTGACTAGGAAAATGACCCCCTGTCTTCAGTAAAATTTTTGTTCAGGGCTTTCTCAAGTCTCATTTGTAATCCAAACACACTGTCAAATATTTATTTTAGAAAAGACAAATTTTTCCCTTTATGAGAAGGTCAGAGATTGTATGTTTCAAGGAAATATTAATATCTTTAACGAGCATAGAGTACTCTCTTCACAGGGGTTGACTGTGAAGGGGAGCAGAATGAGCTGCATAACAGAAGGCCGCCTGCAAAAAGTCTCATTTACTAGGTCTTTTGACTGATGTCCCAAAGCTCATCTTTATTAGAACGCAAATGACACTGGAATAAATGACCCATGGGGTAACTGTTACTTATTAGCTTCCACTCTTTGTGCATTTTTAGCTTTCAAAGTAAATACAGATTTTCTTCATGTGTGCATCCATCCATCCATTCATTCATTCATAAACTATGCATCGAAACCCTTCTTGGGACAGGTAGTATGCTAGGCCTAGAAATGTGCCGTGGATATGATGGAGCTACAACTTTCAGACGGGGCTACAGTTTTCAGAGTCTGAAAGGAAAGGCTAATGTGTGAGCCAAGTAAATGCATCTTCACTTCCGTTCATTTCAGCGTATCTTCTGATCATTGGGCATTTGGAATCCACCGAGCAACACGGTAGAAGCTGGGAGTACAGTAAGGGATTGAGAAGATTTGTTTTCCTGCTCCTTGTGGAACTTAGTCTATTGGGACATAAAGATAAAACATGTTATTTCAGAATAAAAGTGTTAGAAGAAGGGAAGGAGGTCATTCTGAGCAGAAGGAACAAAGTCAACAAAAAACATGGCATAGCAAATTTGATGTTCATGTTGGGTAATAATATTGCTGGACTCTCATGGTTGTGGACAGTGGACTCTATCAAGGATACTACTTACTGCACAAAGTATCCTACAACTGAGAATCATCCCATGGTTTAAAAATAATGTGCTTTCCACAATATTTCAGTAGTGAGTTCCAAAGTCAAACTATCCCTCTAAAAGGGACTTGGCTCTGGGTTACAGAGTGGAGAAAATACTATAGGATCAGGCTCTTGCTGCTTCTCTCAGTCTGAAACAGAAGTGGACACGGGGTAGATAAAGGTCATCTGTTAGATAGCTGGGTGGCCACAATGCATGAGTATTAGGAGAGATATCGAAAGAGGATCCTACAGACACAGACTGATGGGGTCCGAATGAACAAGCTTGTCTTCCCCATGAGCATCAGGCAGTCTTCAAAGTGCTGCTGCAAGATGGTGTTATGAAATTACCCACATCAATCCTCAAAATTAGAACACCCAACTCTTCCCGAACACTTACTGGGTCATAGCTTGCAATACCGCGGGCTGAATGATGCTTGGTTTCAACCGGTGTGGTGAACGATATGGTGCTCAGTGTGGACAGCTGGGATGTAAGCTCCCTGCCAAAGAGGCATTATGGCTTATAGGAGACCTGGGAAGTTACCCCTCTAAAGTGAATCTCACTCACTCTCTGTTCAATTGTTTGAGTTTCTATTTAAATCAAATGTGTAGTAAACCCAAATAGTTTATTTCTTCTTGGTGACTTAATTTTAATCCCAGAACCAATAAATTCACCTTGTGTTATAAAGCAGATCTGTTTGCTGAAGTGTTTGAGGAAGAAAGAAAGAATGGAGGTGGGGAGAAAAGGGCATTGAAGGAGAAGTAAGCTTTCATAACAGGGCCTTATATTTTCTTTCTTATTAAAAGATCTAAATTAATTATATCTTGTAGTTAATTAGCGAGTTGTTAGTAAGAATTATATGTAAATTAATAAGTATAGAGTTTGTTATAAAAGATATTTCATCTATTAAGCATGCATTTTTTTAAAATCTCTACTAAAAACACACGCTTACTGTAACCAATTAATCATAGTTGAACCTGGAAAAAGTGGGTGCGAGTGCCCTAGTAAGCTTCATTATGAACAGAGAGTGAGCTGGCATGGCTTTTGCAAGGCCATACAGCTACTTAAGGGAAGAATCAAGGCCAGGCCCAGTTGTTTCCTCTTTTAGTTTTATGTTCCTTACTAGTGAAAGAATTTTCACCATGAAATGCTAATATAAATTTAGATGCAAAACATTTATCCCAATATTCTTTCTTCCCAAATTCTTTCCAATTTTGTTACCAAGGAGCCTGTGTCAAACTAGAAAAGAGACAAGATTAAGAATTGGAAAAGGAGCATGGACATCATTATACATAAGAACCGAGGGCAACTCAGGTACAGTGGAGAATAGATACAGGGCAAAGGGTCCTGAGAAGGAGGTAGCATAATGCAAGTGCAGGAGAATCTCACTTTTAGTGAGACATCTACTATGTGATGCCAGAGAGGGTTCACATTCAGAAACACCCCCAAAGCTGTCCATGCACTTTCAAGCACGTTGTTCTAAGAAGCAATAAAGTCTGGATGTATCCGTGCATGAGTGGGAAAGAAGGTATGGACATTTGTTGCATGTATTTGAATCAATACTTGTAAATGCATAAACATATGATTATGTAATCCATATGATAGGAGGAGATGAAGGGGAATAAAATTTTCACCCCTGGTCATTTCTTGGATGTTATCCATCTCCCTATAGGTTGTGGGATTTAAGCCAGACTTCCAGATTCATGGAACATGTATAATGGGGACAACTGATGATTCACATCTTTCCAAAACGTCAAGGCTCAGGTGTTTTCCTTGAGTGCAGAATGGAATTAGATCTGCAGTTGGTACGCAGTGCACTGTCCACAGTAAACACACTATAATTAAGATTCTACTCATATTTATGGTCACACATATGAATGGCCTCTCCTTTAGTTATCAGGATAACCTGTAAGTTAGACGTTAATATTCTCATTTTAGGAGACAGGAAAACAGAAGTGCAAATGTTGAGCATTAGAAATTGACCCAATGGATATATGTCTCAGAGCCAGAAATCATGCTCAGGTGTTTTGACTTCAAATCTTATGCTGTTTAACGAATACTAACAACACCAAACTTGCTGTAACTGAAAACAATAAAAACAACCATCTTTGTATTATAAGGCTAGAATTCTATTTGCACTGAAGGCAAAAACCATACATTCTACTTGAGAATCCTTCTGTGGGCAGAAGAGGAGTAGGGGGGGAATGTCAGTCTTAAGGGAGAGGATGGAGGAAGGGAGAAGAGATTGAAAATCATTGAAAGCAAAATAGGCAAGACATTTTGCAGAGAACTTTGCATCCTTCTAAAAATGGTCTTTAGTTTATTAGCAGGTGCAAATATTTGTGGCCAAATATTTAACATTGGCTCTGAGTGAAAATACAAAATTGAGCAGAAGCAAGCAACTGGTGATTTCAGGGAAAAGAGCACGCAAATAAGATAGACAGAAACCCCAAATTCTCTTTATCACTGCCAAGAAGAAAGTCAGCAAACACACATATCTTGATCACCTGCTATATTTTTAAGAGACATCCTTTTTTTTTTTAAGATTTTATTTATTTATTTCACAGAGGGAGAGAGATCACAAGTAGGCAGAGAGGCAGGCAGAGAGAGAGGGGGGAGCAGGCTCCCCGCTGAGCAGAGAGCCCGATGCCGGGCTTGATCCCAGGACCCTGAGACCATGACCTGAGCCGAAGGCAGAGGCTTTAACCCACTGAGCCACCCAGGCGCGCTGATCACCTGCTATTTGTCATACACTAAGCCAAAGAATTTATTGTGCATTTTCCATTTTTCCTCAAACTGATGCTCTCAAGGAGAAATTTTAAGTCCACGTTTCAGATTAATTAATTTAAAATATATAAATTCATTTAATTTAAAAATATAGCCAAGGCCACATGATTAGTGACAGAGAAAACTCCAGGCACTTTGATTCCCACACTCAAAATTCCTTCCACCCCGCTATCGAGTTAATCTATGTCAGACACACTGTGTGTCATCCAAGTCTAATAATAAATGTAGTCCTGCCTTTGTAAAATATCACATGGTGTTTTAAGACTCTTTCTGTCTTCTTGCACCCTTGCCCTTGATTCTGGCAATTGAAATTTAGGAGGGAGATTAAATTCAAAGTTTCTATTACTGGGATTTTAGCCATACTTTTAATACTCACATGGTAGTTCTTTTACTCAAAATTAGTTTGTTATGCACTAGCTATGTCCTAGGCATTCTTCTATAATAAGAATTACTACCATAACAGTTCTCCTGCCCCTCCCTGAAGAAATTAATTACATATCAGAAAAGAGAAACAAGTGAAATGCACATATTGTACTACAGATGATGAAGGCTTCTGAGGGGGTTGATCTATGGTGCCCTAGGAGCAGGAAGATGGGAAGCTGCATCCCAAAGGGGGGTGGTGAGTCAGAGTTTTCCAAAGATAAATAGATTCAGTAAGTCGATCAGAGAAAGACAATTATCATATGATTTCAATCATAGGTGGAATTTAAGAAACAAAACAGAGAGGGTCATGGGGGAAAGGAGGGGAAAATAAGATGAAATCAGAGAGGGAGACAAACCATAAGAGACTCTTAACTATAGGAAACTGAGGGTTGCTGGAGGGGAGGTGGGTGGGGAATGGGGTAACTGGGGGATGGGTATGAAGGAGGGCACATGAGTACTGGGTGTCACATGCAACTGATGAATCACTGAATTCCACCTCTGAAACTAAAAATACACTATATGTTAATTAATTGAATTTAAATTAAAAAAGAAATATGAAAAAATAGATTCAAGCTGAGAGTGAGTTAAGTGAGTGCAGTTAAGTGGGCTATAATTAGGGTATAGAAAGTAATAGGGATTGAGGACCCTTTTAAGATGAAGGGTTAAGTATGTGACTGCTGAAGGAAATAGAGGAAGGATAATCAAGAACCTTAAAAAGTTTACATTTTATTATGAGGGAGCTGGGAAGCCCTTGACGGATATTCAGTAGTCGAGTTTTAAGAGTAGATCTGCAATTAAAAAACAAAACAAAACCCACATTGTTTCCAGTGTGTGGAAGAGGGGAGGAGTGAGAAACAATCTAGGTCAAGTGTATCAGTTAGATCTGCTGCATAAAAAATCGCCCCAAGCTTACTGGCTTAAAATAACAATAGCTCCTCTTTAATGTAGCTTGCGGTTTGTTGGAGGACAGTTGATCCAGGCTGGGCTCAGCAGGAGTCACCCTGCTCCCTGTGTCTCTCATTCTCTTTAGACCAGCAGGCAAGCTGAGCATGTTCATGTCATTGAGATAGCAGAAATGCCACAGAGCAAGTGAAATTCATGAGATTTCCCAAGGTTGCACTGTCTAACATAGTAGCCTCTCACTACCTGTGTAGGTAAATTTGTTTTAGTTAATTAGAATGACATAAAATTTAAAAAAATACAATTCTTTATCTGTAATACACACATTTCAAGTGCTCGGTTATCATATGTCACTGATACTGTATTTGACAGCACAGATAATGAATATTTCCATCATCATAGAAAGTTATATTGGACAGTGGTCTCTTAAGGATACTTCCTCCCATACTGCATAACTGAGAGCAAGTTCCATGGACAAACACAATGTCAAGGGAGGAAGAAATAAATTCAGCTCATCGTAAGATCATGACAAAGGTGTGGACAGGGAGAGAGGCAAAGAAATGAGACCATGTACAGCAGAAATCAGTGCTTATGTTATTGTGAGGGTTAGTGACAGCCATAACTAAGACAGTGATGATGAAAATGGAGAGAATTTTAACAGGGAAGATATTTAAGAGTGATTTTTAGTAGGACTTGATGATTAATGGTTTGGGATCACTGAAGGGGGGGAGGGTTAAAAATGATGCCCAGGTTTTTTGTTTGAATAACTAAGTGGATAGCAGTGCCAAATACTGAGCCAAAAAGATGACAGGTGAAGGCTTAATGAGGTCAAGAACACCAACTCTTATCATAGTTTTGAGGACTAGGACTAGTATAGTACCTACTCCAAATTATAGCATTTATTAATGTGATTTTGTCATTTTCATCATTTCTAATGTATTTATTGCTTCCTCCCCTTTCCTTCAAGTCTGACTCTCAGAATGATCTATTCTCAGTTTTTTCTGAAATATATCTGACACAACACTGTGTTAATTTAAGATATACGACATGTTGATTTGCTACATTTATATATGGTAATATGGTTGCCATTGTAGTGGTGACACCTTTATCACATCACATAATTAGCATTTTTTGGAATAATTATGATCTTGTGTCTCAGCAGGTTTGATGCTTATAATACAATACACTTTCTATATTCACTCTCCTGTTAGATCCCTAGGACTTAGCATTCATTGCTAGTGTATACCCTTAAACACCTCCTATTCCCCCATACCCCAGCCCCTGATAACCATTTTTTTCTTTGTTTCTATGAGTTTGACTTTTACAGATTACACATATGAATGATATCATATAGCATTTTTAATATTGTCACCACCCACTCAGGCTCCTGAAGATGTAGCAGCTTTTCAATAAATGTTTGTTGTTTATTGAAAGTACATGGCAAATCAATAAATATATGATTTGTTTTTCTAAAAGCACAGCAGAGAGCTCTCAAAAGCATGAGTTTAAATTCCATTTGAACGTTCACTTTAAAATGTTGTGCTATAGTCATCAAGAATGTACTTTCTTTGATATAGCTTTGTTGTGGTTTCTAAAAAGCTCATAGCATTCAAGTTCTTACTCTCTCTCTCTCCCTCTCTCTTTTTTCCTTCCCTCAGAGCATGCTTCTTTACTAATCCAAAGCTTACAGACTACTTTAACACTCCACACACAATCTTTTTAGCAAAACCCATACCCTTTATGTAGGGTTTGAGAAAAATGAAGCATTGAATCTCCGAGGCATGGTCCTAGCCTCTTTGTTTATGTGTTTATGGATTGTTTCATTTCAAGGGTAGAGGGTTGTAGCATGAGGGGTAACTCGGAGAACAGTCAGTTGCTCTGGGGGAGGCACCAACGGGCTTTTTATGCAGTCCAAGTTGATCCCCGTGTCTGTTTTCAGCCTTTATCATGATTTTTCTTTATGATCGAGAACTTTGAACATGGTGTGGCTTTATGTGGGTTTATGAAGATTCACAGTCAGGGACAGACACAAAGTGATGACTTTCTAGGATTTTTGAATCTGGTCACTATGGAATCAGAAATCAGTAGATTTTCTAATTCAAAAACATAGATTAAAGGTGACTACTTTTACTTAAAATATAATAAAAATAAGTGGTATTATTTCTTATAATCCATGTGCTGATCATGTATCAGGCACATTTTACTCTTCTGCAAACCCTATGATTTAGGAATGACAATTAACTCTAATTTCTACATGAAAGAATGGGGCTTGGATCGGTTCTAAAATGACCCCAAGATCATGAAGATACTTCATCATGAAACCGAGGTTTGTATTCAATCCCGACTCCCAAGTCCATGTGCTTAATTAATTTGCTAGACTAGAGGACGTGGATCTGTTATGACAGTACATTCCAGTTTAAAGAGACAGTACTCATTTACATAATTGACAATAATAATTAAAGTTTTAGTTTCTTGAATGCCTTCTTGGCTTTATATATATTTGTTACTGCTCACAAGATTCTGGTCACAGTTGCCCATTCTCCCAAGATCACAGAATCACATGGCTGAGATACTTCTGTGAAATGCAGTTTCCCAAGTTACAGTTTATGTAACTCCAGCTCTCCTTCTCAATCATGGTTTTGAATTCAGGGAGGTGGAAAGAGGCATGTTTTGTTTTGTTTTGTTTTGTTTTGTTTTGCTTCAAAGAACCAGGGCATTAAAAGGAGTGGGGTCTCTTTTTTACTGTTTTGGAAGCAAATGTTGGTTCCAATTATGCTTCCAGTGACAGGGGGAATTTCTACAGCAGTAATAGGACCATCCTCTGCCTCTGTGCCTGTCCCTTACAGACTGATGCCAAGGCTTGTTTTGTTGTTTGTTTGTTTGTTTTCTGCAGGGGAAGCTGTCTTTCATTGTCTCAGTGAGACTGAGCGCTCACAGTATCACAGTGTGGCTCAGTAGCCATAGGACACTGGCAAAAATACTCAGGCCTTTTAAACATCCATTTCTACATTTTTCAAATAAAACCTACCTCAAAATGTTGCTTTGAACAGAAAATGAGGTAAACTCTGTGACTTAATTAAGTTCACATTGAGACATAATGACAAATAACAGATTGCTTTCTAAGATTGGATTTTTATATCAGGAAAGAGAACATTAGGTTATTAAAAATAATAACACAAATTTAAAACTAACATGTAGTTCTTTCTTCTTTTTCTCCTCTTTCTCGTCCTGTTCCTCCTTCTTCCCCTTACCTTACCCCTCCCCGCCCCCAGTCATTTCAGTTCAGTTAGATATGACCAACCAAATGGCCATCTGTGTGTGTGGCAGGGGCAGCGGGGGGAATGAGGGCCAGGGCTATCTGTCAGGGCTTGGACCTCCATGGAGGAGTGATGATGCCCCAACGACGAGTGTCAGAGACCAAGCACCATGAACTTACTGGCCATGGTGCATGGGCAGAAGCCAACACATCGCAGTAAGGTTTCAGGTCCAGGTGGAGTAAATAGCATGTCCTTGCAAGGTGAGGGTTCCATCATGATCATGGCATGACCAGAATAGGGTGTGAAAATTCCAGCAAGGTGAAACAGGTTTCTGTACATTTGGAGGGTGGGTGCTTTAGGGTGTTGGAGCCCCAGCTGGGATGATGAGGAAGGCATCGTTTAAGGGACTTCCCTCTGTAAAGTATCGAAGAATATTCTGCACTAAAAGAGTCTTTGCCCATAAGAGACTCTTAATCCCAGGAAGCAAACTGAGGGGTTGGTGGGGTGGGGGGAGAGGGATAGGGTGGCTGGGTCATGGACATTGAGGGGCTATATGCTATGGTGAGTGCTGTGAGTTGTGTAAGACTGATGAATCACAGACCTGTACTCCTGAAACAAATAATACATTATATGTTAATTAAATAAATAAATAAATAAAAGACAATGTAAAGACAAAAAAAAGTGTTTGCAAAGGGTAATTGTATGTGACAGGGGTTTGAGGAAATCAATTAAATGAGTAACTATAATAAAAAATATGAGATTCAGGTTTCTCACCATTGGAGAAAAGTGTTACATAAAGGGAAAGTACATGGGTATGAATTCTAAGGTGTTGGAATGGAATTGGCAGTACTGGTGTGACCTTTTAAGATAAATAGATAAACGGATGACTATATAAGCAAATACAAAATTAAATATATATATACACATATGTATGTGCGTATATGCCCTAGATCTGTCTACCAAAAGTGCTTGAGAACAGCAACATCCTCATAGCAGTGAACACACCGTGTGTCCAGAGCTTCATTTCCAGACACAGTTCTCCCCTGACGGAATCCAGAGCTTCTTAGCAAAATGGCCAATTATGGGGCTGAGTCAGAGAAAGCATAAGAAGAGTCAGAATATCTTGTTGTGCCAAAACATAAGAATTTACTCAAATAAATGATACGGGCCCATGTCAAAAAGACACAGAATACAGCTTAAAGAGACTCCCAATCACCTAATCTGGGAAACTTTGAACAATATCCATTAGTACAGAGGACAATCAATTAAATAAAGTAGGACTGATTCATCTTTCCATAATGTAATAAATAAATGAATGAACTGAGGATGCAATATTTACATTGCTTCTAAGTACTTCCTCACAAAATACTTATCAATTCAAAGGAAGTAAAACAGTAACTTTCCAGCAGAGAAGCTGGTCAGAGACCACATTAATCAAACGGTCAAAGTTAACCGCACCAGCAATGGGTCAAATAGAAATTATGCACCACCTAACAGGCTGCAATGAGAACATGGCATACCATTCGTAATACTCTTGTCAGAGATGCAGGTAAACCCAAGTGGGGATTTCTCTAAAAAAGCAAACTATAACAAGAAAACTTCACAAAACTGACCTCTAGTGTTTAGAAGTACCGAGGTCATGAAAGCCGAGAAAAGCTGAGAAACTGCTTCATGTTGAAAGAAACTAAAAGAGAAATAACCATCAAAGGCAATGAATATACCTGGTCTGCCTCTATTGCCAGAAAGGGTGGGCTAATTGGCAAATCCTGAATGGGGTCTGAGGGTGAGATCGTTATAATGTGTCAATGTTAATTTCCTGATCTTTATCATCACGTCAGATTACCCAGGAGAATTCTCAGTTAGCTTGCAAGAAATACGCAAGGAAGTGAGGATAATGGGGCGTATCAGCAGCGTGTTTACACAGTTCAGAAAACAAAAGTTCTTGCTCTGTTCTTGTAAATTTCATAGAATGGCAAGTTTTTTTCAAAATAAAAAGAAGGAAAAAAGAACATGGTGAGAATTTACTGAATGCCTTGCTTCCTTCAAATTACTTTACATATATTAATTTAATTCTCGAAACAATTCAGATTGGTAACTATTATGATTTCTAGTAAACAGAGAAGATAACTAGGGCACAAATAATCAAGTGCTCTGTTTTATGTTTCTAAGAGCAAAGGACTGGAAAAATTGAGACAAAGAGGTTCCAGGAAATATTGTTGCTGGAGGCATCATGAAATTCTGTTTGATGCAGAGAAAATTGGACTTCAGTCCCTGCCCAGAAGCCTATGATTTGGGGCCAATTACTTAAAGATACACACTCTGTTTCCTCATCTATGCACTGAGTATATTTTATATGGATCTGTGAGAAAGAGATGAGCTAAAAAAATATGAAATGATAAGCACGGCATCTGTCACAGTATATGTACCTGCTTTATGTTAGCAATTATCATGAATTCCAACAAGTGTCTTCCCCTCACAAAGTGCGACCAGGATACTTTAAGGACCAACTTGATGTTTTCACAAAGAGAATTATCGTCAGAACTTTTCTCCTATTCAGAAACAAAGCTTCCCAAACAGCATGCAGGATTTTCCAGGTAGCTTTAACTCTGGAAAAAGTGTTAACCATGGAAACGTTGTTGGACCAATTTCACACGATTAGAATTGAGAATTTTAAGTACAGGGTGTCTATCTTTACTAAAATAAAATTTAATTTATTTAATAGGGGAGAAAGAAACCGGTAGTACCTGGATCTCAGGCCCTACTTTACTATTTATTAGTACAGAATCGATTTTGCTGAATAAACAAAAGTGTTCGCATCCCGGTAAATTATAATTCTCAGAGTCTGCAAAGTTCTTTCATAATCCATCATATTATTTGATTTTATGACCTACCTTTTAAGTTGGACAAAGCAATCATTGCTATTCATAAGAAATTTATGCTTTGAGAATCTAAAGCAAATAATATAGTTAATATTTATTGAAGTTTACTATATTCTAGGAACCATTTAAAGCCTTTAATGGATGGATTTAACTGTCCAACAACCCAGTGAAGTAGCTACTATTGTTACTCCTGGCTTACACATGAGAATCTGGAGAATATCTGAAGCAGGGTTTGAACGTGAGTAATCTGCTTTCCAAAGCCGTCCCTTTACCACTATACTAGTAACCTGCGTTTCTTTTTGGCAGAAGTTGCCTGGTTTCTGAAGGTTTCCCAACCTGTATATGGCAGAGCTGCTTTTTGATTTCCATCTGCTTGTTATTCCACAGCTCGGCAAGTACGTCATGCTTTCTCAGGGACTGCACCGGATTAAGTGCACTTCTGCGTTCTGGTTTCAGTTGGACCACTCAATCTGGTCACATTGTAAACCAGTCTGTACTACTTTCTCCTCTCCTTCAGTCTCTCTCTCCAGCCCTCCAACCCTCTCCCTTCCTCTGACTGGCACCACCCCTCCAATTTATCCTTGGCTCTCACGGATGTCTTTCCTAGGGTTTCCAGCAGGAGGAGCCATCACTCAATTTTGCTAGCCTCTCATCTCCATCCCTGACTTCCCATTCACCTAACCTTAATAGTTTGGTTTTATATATATATATGTATATATATATATATATATATATATATGTATATATATATACATACATATATATATATTATTATTATTATTTGCCCCAGGGGTACGGATCTGTGAATCATCAGGCTTACACCTTTCACAGCACTCACCATAGCACAAACCCTTAATAGCTTCTTAATAGTGTCCCAGGAACAACCTGATGGGTTTTGGGTTATGAAGAAAATAAATTTTCAAATAAAATGTTCCTTAAAAATATAGATAGGAGGAGCTTGTGGATCTTATTGTTTAAAAACTAAACAAGAAATAAACACATAAAAACCCTACTCCCTTTACAACTGAATGCACTGTCACAGAAGCCAAGTACCTAGACTCAGGAACTGAGGTCTCTGGCCCCTTTAGGTGTCTATTTCACCAAGAGACAAGGGATGCTTTATGGTACTATCAGCTCCTAATTATGTTCTACTGTATCTTCTAAGGAACCTTGCAATTCCTCTTGAAGACAGGACTGTGGAAGTTTCCTTTGATATTTTAGACTTCCTAAGGGAGCGTTCAGATTAGTCCCTCAGCTCTTAGCCCTTCCCTTGTCCTAACCCACCAGCTTGTCATTATCTCAGCATTATTTCTAGCAGAAATAACGTTAGCAAAGTTCTCCTTTACTACCATAATATTTCAGCCTAAAAGCTTAAAATCAGACAAAAGAAAAAAAAATATGAGGAAGCAGGAAATTTGATACCAAACTATTAGACTACACTGTCACATTAAAGAAAATGATTGATTTCAACACACTTTTCTATTAAATGTGTACAATTACCTTGCCTTGACATGTTCATTTGTTTCTGTTCCTGTGTAAAGCAAGAAAGAGTCATACTCAAATACTTCAACAGGCTGTGGTTTGAAACTGCCTACCTTAGGCCATTGCTTTCGATCGCAGCTACATACAACCTGATATCAGGACACTATGTGGTTTCCCGTGAGAAGTTTCCTATTTATTTTGAGCACAAATTCTCAGAGAAGTGCATCCATTCTTGCATTAGCTAATGAGTGCCTGGGATTGACCGTTTGAGTTGGCAAAGTCTTGCTTCCACCAGTTTATTATTTCTCTAACTCTATGCCTGAAAAATGAGAACCCATTTAATAATTTTTAAATGCATGACAATGCAATTTATAGCCCAGCTCGATCCTCTAATGGTTTAGCTAGAGATATAGTTTATTTGCTTACTATTTCATTTATGAACATTCTCTACTTAAATCTGTCAACTCTAATGGCTCAAGTCCCAAGGAAACTACATCTGTTGCTTATTATTTTACTATTTCTTATTCATGAATTAAAAACTGACTTATATTGTGAACTCTGATGATCTTTCATGGTAAACTCATATCTACTTGGTTTTAATCAATGGAAATCTCGCATGCTGAAATCTAGAATGCTTTTCTTTAGAGTTTTGGTTTGCTCTGTCAATGTCAAGAGGCTCAACCAATCTGTGACCATGTGCTGTGCTGTGAGGATCTGATTCTCATCCTTTGCCCATGGCACGGAAAGTTACACTGCCTTCCCACTTCTACTCTCCCAGCCTTTAACAACACAGGGAAAGGGCTGGGTGTTAATCTTCAGTAGCATAAGAAAGGAGTCCTGGCCTCAGCTCACCCATCTTGCCAGAGGGCCCAGAATCGAATTCAGCAATGCATTGCAATGTATGTTTGAGGCAGATATGAGCTGCTTTGTGGTGGGATGATCCATCAGAGAATATAATCAGCTCATCATACTGACTATCAATTTTGGAGGAAGGTAATGCTTTTTTAAGCAAAATGCTTGAAAGTACTGGAAACTTTTGAAGAATTAAACCACATGAAATGAGGAATTGCTGTTTATAGTATCTAGCAATACTAGTAACAAAAGATAATATAAACTACACACTTGGAGAAAAATTTGTACCACATAAAACTTTCAGTTGAGAACAATTGTCAAATTCTATAAATCAATAATATTAATAGAATTTAAGAAATAAAAAAGATGAACATAGGGAAAGGGAAAGAAAAATGAAATAAGATAAAAACAGAGAGGGAGGCAAACTGTGAGAGACCCTAACGTTAAGAGAACAAACTGAGGGTTGCTGGAGGGGAGGTGAGTAGGGGGATAGGCCAACTGGGTGATGGGTGTTAAAGAGGGCACTTGTTGGGATGATCACTGGGTGTTATTGTAAGTGATGAATCACTGAATTCTACCCCCGAAATCAATACTACAGTATATGTTAAGTAACTTATTTAAATAAATTTTTTAAAATAATAATATTAAAATAACAGAATCAAAGAGAAAAATGAGCAAAGCACTCTACAGGGATATCATGAAAAGGGAAACAGAAAGTTTGGAGCATTCTTCGGTCCTTTATTAATCAGAAAAATGCAAATTAAAATGCCCCTTGGGAAGGGTGTTCCTTTCCGACCTTTTGAAGGCCAGGTTCACCAAATGATTAACTTTGGCCAACAGAAGATGAGCTGAAAGGCCATGTGTCATTTCCAAATAGAAGCTTTAAATACCAGTAGTGGATTTTCTGTTTTCCTGGGCTAAGAGCGTGTCAATGTTTTTTACCAGATGCTACTCTATTTGTCTAGGGCCTGGAATGAAGGAGATCTGCAACAGTCACAGCCAACGGGGGTGGACGTGTAGTATTAGAACTAAAGGGAATCAAAAGACTTTTTGATGTAAGCTGTTGAGATTTGGGTGTTATTTATTATTGCAGCATAACCTAGCATTCACTGACCGCTTTAATACACTAGATAAACACTTAGATGTAAATATAATAAAACATTTATTAGAAACTTAGTGAAACACTTACGAGATATTTCTAGCAAGGCAGTTAATAATGGTATAAAATAAATCAATCAATAAAGTAGAAACAGTCTGTAGCCCCATCAATGGAAAAATACATTGTGGTATATTCATTCGTGATAATTTTCCGTGTGGTAATAATACACAATGGCATTGGCAAGTCTCAAAAGAACAATGTTCAACAATGAAGCTGGATATAATAGAATGCAGAATGTATAATTTCATCTATATAAAATTAAAAAACATGAAAAAATAAATGTATTGTTTGAGAGTATAAATGTATGTGATAAATTTATAAAGAAAAGCAGAGGAGTTGAAGACATTATCATAAGGGTAATGACCATATAGGGTGTTGTTTGTGCCCCTAAAATCTCCTTGCTGACAGTATTAACTACTGTTAATAAATGAGTCTAACAAACCCTGAGACAAAGAATCAAATGTTTTTAGATTAGTTGCAAGGTAAAGAAAACCCTAGGAGGAGAGAGGGATGGTGTCCCGAAGGAGGAAAAGGAACCACTAAAGTGGGTGACTGGAGCCTCCCCAACTTCTCCAACTTTGGAAGCCAGTGTAGCGAACACAGCTCTGACTTGTGACCCTCTGTGTCTGAGACGTACAAAGGGACTGGGGTATTTATACACCAATCACACTCAGTCCTTGGTTTAGAGGTAGTCTCAAAAGATGATCATTCCTTAGTATTTCTGGCTGATAAAGCAGATAGCAAAGCAGGCTAAATAAATAGATAAAAATAAATAGATAAAATCATTAATTAAAGAAATGAATATCTAGCTTATGGCATTCAGGACAAGATCTGGTAGAGGGCTCCCTTGGGGGCACATAGAGTAATTTAATTAAAAGAATAAGTTCTAGATATGCAATATTAGAAACAAAATCAGAGATATAAACATAGCTATACAAGAAAGTATATGGCTAGTTTAATCAATTCTATGCAAATCAAGGAGAAAACATGAGTAAAGAGATAATTTTCCTAAAAAATACAAATTATAAGATTCATATAAGGAAAAAGAAAATCTAAGCAGACCCAGTACCATTGAATAAATTGTAAAGTTCTTTAAAAAACAAGAGTCGAAAACAAGAACTAAACCCAGGCAGTACAATAAGCTAATCTATCAAATTTCTGAAGAAATAGAGCCAATATAACTGAAAGTGTTAAAGAAAAAAAAAAGTTTGATCAGAGTGTAGCTCTAACACATAGTGAAATATCATATACTAAGTAAAATGGTACTTGAGTGCAAAATGAACAACTCAATGTAAAAAAAAAAAAAGGCCCAATTATATGCCATAAAAGCTGCATATTTATTATGACAAAAGTAGGATTGTTACTAAATAAGGAAAAGACAGAGTATTCAATAAATCAGTTGGTTGAGTTCCCATTTAAAATACAAGTAACAGGCACCTAAATGGCTGTCAGTTACGCATCTGCCTTTGGCTCAGTCATTGTCTCAGGGTCCTGGGATCAAGTCCCACATCAGGCTTCCTGCTCAACAGAGTCTGCTTCTCCCTCTCCTTCTACCCTCCTCCTTGCTTGTGCGTGTGCACTCGCTCTCTCTGTCCCAAATAAGTAAATAAAACATTTTTAAAAATAAACTAAAATACTAACAACAGAGGCACCTGTGTGGCTCAGTTGGTTAAGCATTTCCATTTGGCTCAGGTCGTGATCCTGGGATCCTGGGATCGAGCCCCACATCAGGCTCCCTGCTCGGGGGGGAGTCTGCTTCTCCCTCTCCCTCTGCTGCTTCCCCTGCTTGTGCTCTCTCTCTCTGTGTCAAATAAATAAATAAATAAAATCTTTTAAAAATAAAGCAATAAAATAAGATAAAGTAAAATAAAATAAAATACTAGTAACAGAAGAAAACTTATAAGACTATAGAAAGCTTAGATACTAATCATAAAATCCAGAGATCACAAAGCAGTTTTCTTAATATGTTAAAACTGTTTAAATAAATTACTCTATACAAAAAAAAAAATATTTACAAAGATAACGTCAAAGAACAAGAAACAATTGAAAATTCTTTTTTGCTGCACCTAGAACATGCATTGGGATGATTTCCTTACCAAATAAAGAACTTACATGTTAATTAATGAAATAGTGATAACCCAAAAGAAAGATGTATAAAATAAAAGCCAAGCAATGAGAAAAAAAAAGTATACATACATAAATTTTTTCTGATCCCTTCATTAAATAAGCATAAAAACAAAAGTAAGGAAAACAAAAATAATAATATTTACAGACTTACAGATAGTTTTAATAACACATAATGCTGGTGATGATGAAGAGCACCAGGGATTTTCATACACTTTCAGCAGATGTGCTTATTGGGGTCATTCTATATTTTGGCAATATCTATGAAAAGTTACCAAAAGCTTTTTTTTTTTTCAAAAAATTTTATCAAAATTTAAACTCCATATAATTTTCCCCTAGGAAGTCCAACTTTAGAATTTTCCCCTAGTTTTATTTCCACATGCCCCACAAAACATATAATATAGTTGTAGTAACAAGTACTAGAAAGATCCTAAATAGTCATTGGTAACAGGCCAATCAAATAACAGAAAGTGGATCCATGTGTAGAATACTATTCAGCTGTACAAAAGAATAAGTTAAGTCTATATGGACTGATAAGGAGTCATGTCCAAAATATATTATTATTAGAAAGAACCAATGAATAGAATAATGGGTACATTTCTGATTTTTTTTTTTTTAAGATTTTATTTATTCATTTGACAGAGAGAGAGAGATTACAAGTAGGCAGAGAGGCAGGCAGAGAGAGAGGAGAGAGGAGGAAGCAGGCTCCCCGCCGAGCAGAGAGCCCGATGTGGGCCTCGATCCCAGGACCCTGGGATCATGACCTGAGCTGAAGGCAGCGGCTTTAACCCACTGAGCCACCCAGGCGCCCAAATTTCTGATTTTTTTAAAAGTTTGTGAGTGCACATATAAATATTTATTGGACAATCTATGTCAGCTGCCCACTCTTGTGATGTAGTGTCAAGTCAAAAATCATTGATACCTCCATCAAAGCACATGATGGGGAAATTCATAATTGGAAGGTAGCCTAGAAAATCCAAAGTAATGGTAGCAAATATTCATTGGATATAAATACTAACAATGGTAGTCCCAGGCTTACTGGGAAACTGGGAAGTCAACAATGGGAAGAAAAGCTAATGAGTCGTTCTTGTTTACCCTTTCATCCAATATACCTTTTGTCCCATGGATACTTCTTTTTTTGGCCATCTTCTTCCCTACTTTATTTTATTTATTTTGTATTATGTTATGTTAGTCACCATACAGTACATCAATAGTTTTTGGTGTAGTGTTCCACGATTCATTGTTTGTGTATGACACCCAGGGCTCCATGCAATCCATGCCCTCCTTCACACCCATCACCCCACTAACCCATTCCCCCACCCCTCGAAACCCTCAGTTTGTTTCCCGGAATCTATACTCTCTCGTGGTTCAATCGGAGGAGGGGATGAACCATGGATACTTTTTATATCACTTGTGACTTAAGAATGAAAGCCATGAAAATGAAATCTGACATCCTTAAACTATGAATTAGTTGACTCAAAGCTGGAAGAAGAGTCTCGAAAGCTACAAGGAATAAAAATTGGCTTCAGAAAGACCAGAAATAGGAAACCCAACTAATGTTTAGCCAAAGAGTTCGAGTCAGAATCACACTTTAGCTGTGCACATTTCTGCAATGAGTAAGCCCCCAAACTGGACAAGGTCAGTGAAAAGTTCTCTCATCACCCTCCATGAGTCTCTCATCTCTGTGCCTCTAGCTACAGGAACCAAACTCCAGGTAGGAACAACAATTGAATAAAGCTAGGACACCTGCCCTACAAGACTGCTAAGGGCTTTCCATGCAAGGATAATGCCCTGTTTTCATACCTGAAGGCTGAACACTGCATTCCCCTAATATCACACACAGTTGGGGATCCACTAAAATAAAGTGGGCATGATATGCTAGAAGAAGTAAAACTCACTCGCCACAATTACTTTTCACGGGTGAAAAATAAAACTTCGTTAAAAATAGCTTCGGCAATGAATGAAACACCACTCGGTTTTCTGCAAAATGGTCTGGCATGTTAGCTTCGTGGACATCTGTATTTCTGAGTTATGTCTACGTAAGAATCTACCCTATAGACAACAGGAATCACATTGATGTAGTCAGAGAATTCATTTTACTCAGTGCTCTTCGCGATGTTAATTTCTCTGTCCCACAGAGATAATGTTTTAGAATAATGTCTGGTGTGATTTTTACTCTTTTTAGTTTCATGCTGTTCTGAATGTTTAAAAAATCTTTTTAAGCAATAGAAGCTGCCATACTCCCTTAATCTTCCTTGGCATCATATACCTTACCTATTTTAGAGAATTATCTTCACTGCCTCAGTGTGTGTTTGTCGAATTTGTATGTGTTACGTTAATTCAGCGAGCCATTACTTCTCTCCTGGTTTCCTGTGGAGCGTGTTTGCTTCGGTGGGGACTTTCAGCCCCCTGGCTGATCTCCTGGGAAACTTGCATTTCCAAGCACAGGAATGTCCCCTTTGCACATGAAATAGGGTGAGAAGGAAATGGGGTGGCTACATTGATAAAACAAACACATTTGACATTTGCCTCATGATCAGTGTCCTATAAATACTCAGTAGAACTGTTACTGTTTCAAGTATTACTATTAGTGAGGGTGTCGGACAAAGTAGCTATAGGGCATTTGTGTGGCCCGGGGAAAGAAGTAAAAACAGCGTGGGCAGAGTGGTGAGGAATGATGGCAGGTGGGGTCTAGCCATCAAGGGGAAAGAAGGAGCCCACGTTACTCACCACGTACCCTTCAATGTAGAGCTGGTCTGAGTTTAGGTATGAAACTTGCCAGTGATATTGAGAAATACGACAAAAATAAAAATAAAGGGTTTGACTTCAGCAACAATCACGAAAGTTTAGAAACTGAAGTTGTGCGTGGAAGCAGACTGCCCTACTGCCACCCCGAGCTCACCTCTCCCAGCCTTTACCGCCCAACGGCGGATGGAAAGGACATTACGGGGGCCACGGTTACCTTGGGAGGGCACCTTGTGGTTTGCGGGTGAGACAATCTGTGGTCTTTCTGCTGTGTGTCTCCTCCCACTGTGTGGTCAGCAGGAACACTAGACGATTGTGTGTTAGGTCTTGCTTCTTCTTCTCTCCAGTATTTTTTTTTATTTTTTAATTTATTTTTGCTATTCTATTCTTTTTCTTAGAGTGTTATAAAATTCTCCATCTTACAAGTATTTTCTTGAACATATTATTTGCTGTTATTTTAAAGTCTATGTGCAATATCTTTAATGCCTTGATTGATGATGCTTTTTTTGTATTGTCTTCTGTTTTGTTTTGTTTTGTTATTGGATTTGGCTATTTGATCCTGTCTCTTGTCACACCCAGGAATTTTACCGAATGCTTGATATTTGAGATGCAGCACTGTTAGAAACTCAGGATGGTGTCTTAACCCACAGAGGAGTCAATGTTCTCTGATGGAGTGTGAGACAACAGAGCAGATCACTTTGACCCAGTCGGACTCCGAGGTGAATTTTGGATGGATTTCAGTGTTGCAGAAGCTTGGTCTATTTTGTGTGCCTTAACTGACACCCTGGGGTTTGTAATGGCACATGCCCCTGCGCAGTGAGACTACAGAGAGTTCTGACAGGTGTTTAGACTGTCCAATTCTACCCATTCCACTTCTTAGCCTTTTACCCAGTGCCATTCAGGGGGTAACAAAAGTCTTGAGGGTATTAACAATGAAGCACAGGGGTTCACCTCTCCACATTTCCCTGGGATCTTGACTCTTCAAGCCTTCATTCTCTTAGAAGATAAGAAGAGATTCTGCCTCTCCCGCCTCGTGGCTGCTATGCTGACGACTCAGAGCTTCCACTTTCTAGAGGACGTATTATCCTGCGATTCAAGGAACAATAAATACCTCTACAAGAAAAGCTGTGTCGAACAAGGGGCCCACCTCACTGTGCTACACTTCTCTCCAGGATCTTGCACACTCAAGTCCTACCTGCTTGCCTGCTCTCCTTTCCACCATATTCTCCCCACCCTTTAGGTGGATTTATCCAACTTTTAGAGTCATTCTCCAGGTGATATTTGGTGTAATAATGTATACTCATTCACTGACAAAATTGAAATCTTTTTCAACCTCCCCTGTTTCACTATTTCTTTGGGCTGGAACACTGTGGGGAACTGGGGATCAGGTGAGGATTGTCACTTCTCCATACATCTCCATCAACCCTCCTGTCTTTGTCTCTTCCCTTTCTCTTCCCTCTATCAACATTGGGCAGCCTCAGGATTCCTCTGAGGTATGTGCATGAGATTCATCAATACATGAGGAGATAAATAAGATCTCTCAACCTAAGCTGTTTTCCCCAAATCAATCTGTTTCCAGAACTCTGCTCTAAAGTATCCAGGACACATAATGAAAGGAAATAGCCATCCTTTGAGCCTAAATCTATAATTGTTTCTTAACATTAAATTTATCAGAAAGAAGGAGTTAAGAGTCATTGTCAAATAGGATATAATCATTACGAAGTTCTTGCTTCAAAGTTATTTAAAAGTCCCCGCAATTCTAGTCACAAATTTTTAAAAAATATGTTAACATATGTGTATTTCCTGTTTCCTACATACCAAGAAGTAGATATATTTAATTTTTTCATGGGATTCTTGGGATAATCCTATGTACTATGCCCATTTCAGATACAAGGGAAATAAGTCTCAGGAATGAAATCTACCCTAGTCACTCAGCTATATGTGTGCTTCAAATCTGTACCTGATTATAGTGGTTGTGAAATATCAGGCATAACAATATTTTAAAAAACTTCCAGGGAACTCAAATACACTGTGAGATGTTAAGAGGTTTTCTGCTACAAGAATGTTTCTGTAATCAAATAATTTTGCAGTTCTATAGCCACATACTTCTTGTATTATGCATAAAGCTCATCAGTATATTCTCAGCTCTGAGAAATCTCCCTTTAATTACCCACCATTTTGCAGACCCGCTTGACCACAAAACCCTTTTCTCCTAAGAAAAGAGACAAAAATGTTTCCAGACCTCACTGTATGTCTTTTAAGGAACAAAATGAGCTCCTGTTGAGAGTCACTGGCATAGCTAGCCATATTTTAGGTAGCAATCATGACTGGAAGATTTATATGGTTTTCTAAGATGAAACTGGTGTTATTTGCAGGGACAGAATAAAGCAGGTCCCTGTGTCTTTAAAAGTAGCATCTCTTCCTCTGTGGGAGACTATCTGCAGTGGAATTAAAATATCTTGAGTGTTTGGTACCTGCCAAGTCCTCTAACAGAGAAACCAGCATATAGGGGAAAGAGAGGTTCGTGGAAAATCAGGACATCTTTTCCTGGGGTATGGAACATCAATAGTGGAACGGTATAGATAACAAGCTGGGGCAGCAGTGGGGTCAGTGTGAGGACAAGTCAAAGGAAGAACACAGAGAACAGATCTTAACAGAAAGCAAGGTAACCAAAAATAGGTCATTGGGGGTGCAAAGGTTCACAGAGGGAAGAGGCCGATTACAAAGGCTATGTATAGCTACCTGGGCAGGGTCGAGTTCACAGGTAGGGGTGGTATTCATCTGTGTTTGGAGAACTGTGTATCCATTAAAACTATCATGTAGGGGAATGCATACACGTCAAGGGGGATATAATTGACGTCGATAAATTTTAAAAAATCACTTATCAAAGAATATTCCCCATGAGATTACATTTTGTAAAGAAATATTATGTGTATATGAAACAATAGCTACATACACAGAAATAATAATGTAAAGAGTGATGATTTCTGAATAGGGGTTCCTATCAAATTTCATTTCTTTGGGTTCTCTGTGTTTCCCCAATACTCCTATATCTAGTCATTTTCTTTTATAAAAGAATATGCTTTAAGTGATACAAAAATATTAGCCAGGATTGAGTTGTAAGCTGAAGCAGTGTTTGAAACAAAGAAATGTCACAGGAAGACCAAGGAAGATGTGTGTACATGTGACAACCAGGGATTTTTTATTTTTTTATTTTTTTTTTATTTTTTTTTTTTAAAGATTTTATTTATTCATTTGACACAGAGAGAGAGATTACAAGTAGGCGGAGAGGCAGGCAGAGAGAGAGGAGGAAGCAGGCTCCCTGCGGAGCAGAGAGCCCGATGCGGGCCTCGATCCCAGGACCCTGGGATCATGACCTGAGCCGAAGGCAGCGGCTTTAACCCACTGAGCCACCCAGGCGCCCAACCAGGGATTTTTTAAAAAAGAGCATACAAGTCCAGAGGTCCTTGACCCCTTCTTATCTTCTCTGTTGGAAAGGTTCTCTGCCCTTGAGTTGTGCATAATTGTTGAATAGGAACTAAATGCAAAGCAATGATTAAATTAATCAAAAATTGGCTAAATTTAAAAAGTGGCTAAAATTATTTTTTAATGTATAGAATAGAATACCCTTCCTTCCTTCCTTCCTTCCTTCCTCCCTCCCTCCCTCCCTCTCTCTCTCTCTTTCTNTCTCTGTTGGAAAGGTTCTCTGCCCTTGAGTTGTGCATAATTGTTGAATAGGAACTAAATGCAAAGCAATGATTAATCAAAAATTGGCTAAATTTAAAAAGTGGCTAAAATTCTTTTTTAATGTATAGAATAGAATACCCTTCCTTCCTTCCTTCCTTCCTTCCTCCCTCCCTCCCTCCCTCTCTCTCTCTCTTTCTGTCTTTCTTTCTGTCTTTCTTTCTTTCTTCCTTTCACTAACCGTGCTTAAGGAGAAAAAAGAAACTGATGAGCTAAGTGTCTAGAAATAATAAGGCTCGGTGTAAGCAGGTACTGAATGACTTCTGGGTGATTGAATAAACGCTACAATACCGGAGAAATGGGCTTTCTTATTTAAACCTCTCATCCTTGGAGTGGGCTCTTTTATCACCTTTTGCAAAGTAGGAAGTCAGTGGAAAAAGTTTAAATAACTTGTTTTAGCTACACTCCTAGTAAGTGCCAGAGTCAGGATTAGAACCAAAAATCTTGATCTTTGTCCACCACATCATGCTGCCTCCTAAGTGGAAAACTGTGTCTTGAATGTGTGTATTCATTTCAACCTCTTCTAGGGAGGAAAAAAAAAAAATCTTTATTTTCCATGCTGTCCTTAAAGCCCAAAGACATGCTTCATATTTCATTTCTTTTTCTCTATCCCCTTAAAGAGCCAACTGAAGTGAGCCTAAGATCAGTGGGACTTCAGCTTTAATGTTTCAGCACAGCTCAGTCATTGGATCTGCAAATCAGGTTGCTGAAGAGTAAAAGTCATCAAATTTCATTTCTTGTAACATTAGTTTAGAAACATGTTTTCCCCCTTACCAGTTAAATTGTCTTTTACTTTGTAAACTGTTTCTATTTTTCAACAATTACATTACAATGTGTTCAATTTTAACCGCCCTGCTGCTCAATCCTTTATAGACCCAAATAAAGAAATAGTTATATAACCAAGAAACATCAAAAAGTGAATAAAAAGAAGATATTCTTGAGATGACTTTCCATTTGCTGAGGACGAAAAAGCAATTTAACATTTTATTTTTTATGTGTATTATTGCATTATTCTTTTGTTTACCTTGTCACAAGTGGGAGCCTGATACCGTCTGTCACCCTCCCACAATTTAATTACATATTCCACGTCTTTACTCTCACTTGGCAGTGTCTTTGCTTGCCTATATCTAGCTTCTCCACCACTTCCGAGTTCCCATCGCATGATTTTTGTAATTAAGTGAACGGCAAGTTAGCTACCTCCATCCCCAAATTGAACATTTCATCGTTTTAAAGCACTTCTAATAAACTTCCCTGAGTCTGAATCCCCATTACTTCCCCATCTTCCCCTGATGACTCAATTATCTCCTCAGGGGAGAATCTGTTCAATACCGAGAATTACCTTTTCTCCACAGAGGGGGACTTGAAACAATGACTCTAAAACCCTCTTTCTTTCACTCTATGTCTTCAATGAATAATTTATATTCGTGACAGTCTGTTTTCTGTCTTCCTGACACTGAGTTTTGAAAAACATAGAAAGGATACATTCACCCCACCTCATTACTTACCACACTGAATAGAGAAAGCTCTCTACTCCCATCTGGCCCTTGGGTTGACCTTCATTCACAGTCCAAAAGAAGGAACTCCTGGTCTCCCTATTGTTTTAATGTCTTTCTTTCCCTATTCAAATATTTGTCATTCAATAAAATCTACATAGGCTTTCAAAAAAGAAATCACAGCATTTTTTTTTGTGGTAGCATTTACTTTTCTTAATATGAAAGTGTTATAGTGACAATCGTATAAAGAAATAAGAAAATGCAGAACAGAACAAATATACTCTGCCCTTCACTCCATCATTAATAGATGCCTCATGGAATATGCAATCATATAAACAAAGGAAAACTATGGGGACAGAAAGAAGGTCAGCGATTGCCAAAGATTCGGAAGGAGAGATGAGTAAGCAGAACACAGAGGAGTTTCAGGCCTGGGGGAAAATGCTGTGTGGGGTAATATAATCGTGCCTATAGGTCATTAAGACAGGTGTCCACACCGATGGAAGGAACAACAGAAACAGTGGACACTACTGTAAACAATGGACTTTGGGTGATTATGTATCAGAGGAGGTTCATTTATGGTAACAAATGTACCTCTCCGGTGGAGGTTACATATGCATGGGCAGGGGTTTTTTTTTGCGGGGATCTCAATCTATCAGTAACCAATGCTGTGGTTGGGCTGGATCTTGCGGTCCTTGCTATGATTGCAAAATGCACTTCAGCAGCAACCATCAGGAAACTTTGAAAACATCAAAGTTTATTACTGAAAGCGTTGGAGATTACACAGCACACCTGGAACTACAAGACAAGGTTGAAGGTAGATAGAGAGACTGAGAGCATGTTCTGTTTCCATCTACTGGGGTGGAGGGTTGGGGGCTATTTAGGGATGAATTTAAAATATGAGAGTGGGAATTTAAAGCAAGGGAAGACAAAAGCAATGGCTGGAACAGTCAGCACCTGAAATCAATCAAGAGCTCTAAAACAAAGGAGACTCAGTTGAGGGAGGCAGCCTGGTTCTTTATCTGGTCCCATGGCAGGTGATGGGTTTATTGGAGATAGGGGTCTTTGAAGTGGATGTCTAGGCAATCGATGCTTAAGTTAGGCACTTGCATTACCAAAACTAAAACTAAAACTATCACACATACACACACAGGACAGCAACTGTCAGGACTTACATTACAGAGGTATATGAGAAAACTCTGTACTTTTCTCTCAATTTTTCTGTGAACCTAAAACTGCCTTAAAAAGAAAAAAAAAAGTCTCTGTCTCTAAAAAAGACTCATGGTAGAACATACGTGCAGCACTGTTCAAAATTCCAAAGTCATAAAAAAGTAAAATAAAATGGTATTCAAAAGAAATATTGAAAAAGAATCATATAAACACCCCAAAATTTTGATGTCATCTCTATAGTATATGTAAATGGTATACTGTCTTTTTTACCCATTTTGTTACATACTTTTAAAATCTGATAGATTATATACATTATCGAAGCTCTTAATTTACTCTAAACACACATGGGTTGCTCAGAACTCCCTCTGATTTGGGGGTGTCAAATAGCTTTAAAAGAGCAGAACTGTAGTGACAGGTGTTCAGTATTTAATGAGCATGTACCAGATGGCGACACCGGGTTAGTGCAGGGGCTACCAAGACTCATATGATGTGCTTCCTCCTCTAACTGAGGCAAGGCAGGAAGATAATACATATGGCCCAAAGAAATAGGTCTTATAATAGCACCATACAAAATATGTTTTAGATATCAAAAGAGCTTTTGTTGAAACATCTTTTTCTCAAGCAAGTAGTGTTGGCTTATGTCTATGTGGATATAGAGAATTGAAAATTATCACATATCCTTATTATCACATTTAAAGGAAAGTATTTATTAGAATACACCTATTGTGTCTCCAGAACGAACCCTCCATTTGGAGTCTCATTCATGCACCCCAGACTTTCTTTGATGATAAACAATTCTGTAAAGTTGGGTGTTTATTCTTGAGATCCTTGATGATTATTCCAACCTTCTCAAAGGCCTCCACTCTTTTCTGTTGCTGACAAAGCGTGCATGCCTTAGGCATTCAATTCCTTGAAAATTCAGGCCCATTCTTACTTTTTCAAACATATGTTTTACTCCTGCCTCCCAAGCCCTGTGGGTACCATTAAAGAGTTTTTGTTGCATCCTGTTCATGTTTGGTTCTCTCCTTGTTTTTTTTCCATCTTGTCCCCTCTGTTGGAATCAATCACCCCATGTCCACAGGTCCATTATGGCTCCCACCCTTAGCTTGACCAACCAGGGCACCCAGTCCTCTCGGCTGAGAGTAATTCCTCCTGGTGAAATCTCATGGCACTTGAATGGTGTTCCCATCCCTGGAACACGTGCCTCACCTCCCATGATAGATGGAGAGATTCTTGAGAGGAGACCCTGATGGCCAGCTACCTCTTCCTCTCTGTTGTATGTAAAGTGGAGACATAGCTGTTGAATGAGTAAATGAACTCATTTCCCTTTGAAAACATTGGACTACTATATTGATTTTATTGGCGTTTCAAAATAGAAAATCATATGGGCTATGAAGCAGACTGAAACAGGAATCAAAACTCAGAATATAAAGAATAAAATGTGTGACATAACCTAGATGAATAACAAAATAGGCCACAAAATAATCCTTTCAATTTTTTAATAGGAAGCACAGAAATGAGAGGGGTATACTAAAGGAGGACAAAGATTCACTATTAGAACATTTTGGAGAGAAAAAGAGCTACTTGTTCATCTCTGTCCAGATGAATTATCTTTAACCGGCAAAGCAGAAACATGATTACTCAAGTGTTTTTAGAGCTAAGGTTTTGAGGATGTCTAATACAGTGAGGACAGCACTAGAGTTAATAGGGACTCATGTTCCCATCTGGCTCTGATATACACCATCGGGAGATCTTGTGCAATTCACCTGACCTGTGCATGTCGATTTCCTCACAGATGGTACAGCAATGGTTTCAAGCACTCATGGAGGGGATCAATAAAGGTAATACTGGTAAATGTCCCCAGTAAGTTACAAAACCCCTAATGCAAGAGTAATTCTTACTGAAGGAAGAGTTGCATTAAAATCATTTATGAGTTGGGAATAATTTTTTAGCAGAACTAAAAATAGATCTGGATAAACACATCTAGAGAGCTAACAATGTAGAGCTTGATGACCTGATGATTCACAGACCTGTGCCCCTGGGGCAAATAATAATAATAATAATAATAATAATAATAATAATAATAAAATAATACTATATCATATACTAGAAAATTTGCTGAGGGTAGATTTCAGGTGCCCTCACCACACACACACACACACACACACACACACACACACACAAATGGTAACTATGTGAACAAATGGATATGTTAATGAGCTTGACTGTAGTAATCTCTTGCTATATAAATATATGCATATTAAAACATCATGTTGGGTAAATACCTAGGGGTGTAATTGCTGGATCCTAGGGTAGTTCCTTTTTTAATTGGGGACAAACTGAGGGGTTACTGGAGGGGGTGGTGGTGGAGGATGAGCTGGATGAGTGATGAACATTACGGAGGGCACTGGGTGTGTACGTAAGTGGTGAATTCCCTAAATTACTCCTGAAAGTAATATTACACTGTACGTGAGCTAACTGGAATTTAAGTAAAAACTTGAAAAATAATCATGTTGTACACCTAAATGTATATAATTTTTATTTTAAAAAAACTGAGAGAAAGCACATGTGGCCTATAGAAGCAACAATTTGGGGTAGAACGACTTAAAAACAATAAGAATGATAGATTACAGTCATCATAATCATAACAACACAAATAATGACTGCAAATATAGACATGTAATATATATTTTAAGAGCTTTATGTGTATTGGCATATTTTTTTTTATTTTCATATGAGTGTCTTCATATTTCAAAATCTTTAAACCAGATTTTGTTCTTTTATTTTTAATCCAACATAATTCCTGATTTGCAGAGTTCTTCTAGAAATTTAAAAAAACACCGCACAAAGAAAAATCACAAACATGGAAACTTAACATCGCACAGACTTTAAAGCATTAACTTTATGCTCCACGTGCACAGTTTAGTGGGAAAGTAAATGACTACCAGACCTGTTTCAAATAGAGATTTTGTCTCCCAGGTTGAAAATTGTCAGATGTGGTTTCGGGATTATCTTTTCCCATATTAATTTAAAATGAGAACACAGTTGATACTGAAACAAAATACATAAACAAACAAACAAACAAATCTGGGGACTAAAATTATACATTTCTTTAAAACAAGAAAGGGAACATCAAAAACTCTGAGACTCATCCTTGCATCAAAAAGCTTCGTTCAGCTGCAGCCCTGATGGGCAGGCAGGCACGCTGTCCTCCTGTTTGAACCCAAGCATCACTTTGTGTTCGCCCGTGATTGTGCGTGTTGGTTTTGATTACTATTATTTCTCCGGAACAATTCTGACTTCACGATGACGGTCCTGCCTCAGCTGAAGGCTGCAGCTGTCTGAGAGAGAACTGTCTACACTGCCCTTTGCTTTCAACCCATTATAATAACCCTCTTTATGCCACCTTTCTCTCATGCAAACCCTCAGATGAATACCAGAGCCTTTCACCTTTTAAAAAAGATAATAATAGTCTTTCCATCATTGAACAACTGACTTGTAAGTTGTAGCACTCTGTGCATAGCAGAAGTGGCAGGGAATGGAGGGGGAATTACACAGAGGAAAGTCTTGGAAATAGAGAGACACAGTCTCTGATGTTAGTGTCACCACAGTGACCTTGAGAGAGTTACCCCTACAGTCTTCAATTTCACATTCTTTATCTACGATACGGAAATAGGGGGGAGTTGCAAGCACTACAACAGGTTGTTGCCAATATCTTAAAGTCCGGGAGATGTTAACGTTCACTTATTTTATGTAATATATGTAGATATTAAGAATTCACTTATGCGATTTCTCTGTTTCTTGAAGGTCTATGTGATCTTTGCCAATCAGGAATTCTGTTGGACTAAAAAAATAATAAAATCCTGTTTAGAATAAGTAAATATTATGTATTTATGTGTGACTGTAAAACTACATGCAAATACAATTTATTACATTACAAAAATGCTTTTTAAAAATTTTAAGTCTAAGTTTGGGGGTAAAATTTTTTAAATGATCATTTGGCAAATACTTTGGAATTTCTATGGCTAGTGACAATGCACAAGGTTGAGGTACCTTGGTATCACCAACTGCGGAGAGCAGAGAAGTATCATCGGGGTCATAAGGAAGCAGATCAAGGGAATCCAAGATGCCTGAGTCCTCCTGGGTCCAGAGCAAAACAGTTCCTCGTCGGTCCTAAGTGTTTCCAGAAGTATCTATGTAATCACTGGCTTCTGCATGACTTCCAAACACCTGACTCATAGCAGATATTCCCACATCTGGGAAATGACCCCCATGTCACGTCCCATCAGCTGCATTTAAAGAGAGTGTTAGGGAAGAAAATTTTTTTCTCTACCCCTCAAAGTTTTTTGGTCATGAGAATTAAATTGACATGAGACAGATGAACAGGAGAAAATCAAATGTGTTCACACACCTACTGAGCATCCCCGTAAACACATAAACAAGAGAGATTCCCAAGACAAGCAATACGAAGTACATATGTCATTCTGAACTAAAGAGAAGGGGGTCAAGGTCTGGGACACCAAAGGGAAGGAAAGCAATTCACGGAAGGACGGAAACGAGTAAATGTTTGGTAGACAAACATTCGTTGGGCCATCCAGAAACTGGGCCACAGAGAGCGATTTAACGAGCAGACTTGGTGAGATTCCTCCCTGCCCACCACCCCCAGCTGACATTAGAGTGTAGTTCTCTGTGGGGACAGCACTCTTTCTGGAGCAGGTCCTCTACCTAAATTCTCTTCGGCAGTTCGTGGGGGCGGCAAACGCCACCAACAGCAACTTCTCGATTTTTCTGTTTCCTAAAAATAATCAGCCTAAAATAATCCTTATGCGAAAAAGACACATTTTGGAGTGGCCAGTTTTGCTCCCCTACAAGCACACGCCTTGGATTTGGGTCTACAAGTCTCAAGTGGAGCTCTGCTCTGACACTCGCTAGTTTGTGAATTTGGCAGAGTGACTCTGTCTTCGCCCAGCTCATTTTTCTCATTTGCAAAAATAAAAATAAAACACCCCCAAGGGGTTGAAATGATGATCAAGTGTGATCGCACAAGTAAAAGTGAAACATAATGGCCTGGTCATGAACATTGAAACAAGAGTTCGTCCCTTCAAAAGATTCTGCCACTTCCAAAACTCTGTCGGACTTTCCCATCTGGCATTGCCTTCAGAGGACTGGAAAAACAAACAAAAACAACACACAGCCACACAAATTTCATAGTGCTGAGTGGAGTTTTCAGTATTGGCTTTGGAAATATTTCTGATACTCTCCAGCCCTGGCTTGCTGGTGAATGCTATCTTCACGCTATCTACTGGGGTTAAAACCAAATGTCAACCTGCAAATAGGTGACAAGCCCCAAGCTACATTACTTAAGGTTGAGGCAGGTGGATTGTTAAACTTTTGGAAATAGAATCAAAGCAAAAACTACTTCTTTCTCACTAAATGCGGAGTAAAGTTTAGAGAAGTCTAACGTTTGAATTCATATAGGGCTTGTTTCCAAATTGTGAAGATTCTGTTTCAGTACTTCTGTGTTCGGCTCATGAATCTGTATGTTCAGCAAGCTTCCTGAGTGAGGCTGATGCCGGTTGTCCAAGATCCATGGGCTCCATTTGAAGAACAGATGCTGTATGGCATTTGTTCGTGGGAAAGATGGCTGTACCCCCATGACATCAAAATGGTGAATTAAGTCCGCCCAAGTAGGACTCACGTTATCTATACAGGGTAGTGGAACCAAAAATACACAAAAATGGTACAATCTGCTGAGGCATCTGGGATTGCTCATTTCATCATCTTGTGCTTTTTTCAGGTCCTGAAAGAATAGAAACAAAGTTTGATGATGAAACAGCTTTTAAAGCACAACCAAACCCTGGCATTTTATCCCAGCTGGTGAAATAAGACCTTCAATGCATTTTAAAATCCTTATGCATTATCATCATGCCCTCCAAATTGTACAACAAAATGAATTTAAAATGGACTAAAGAGTGAATGCAAAAAAGGAAAATAAAGGAATTTCCAGAATTTCAAACTTTAATATGTATATATATATAAATACTACTATATATACTACTATATGTATACACACACTATAGAAAGAATAACCATAGATTCTACCATATTAAATTTTTTCACACAATAAAAATTTCATAAATAAGTTAATGACAAATCGCAAACTTGGAAAAGATGTGTTATGTATGGAAGATTAGCTAAGATATGATTTTGTAGAAATTAGTGTGGAAGACAAAAGAAAAAAATGGGCCAAATAGAAGGACTGAAGTAGTAAAATGTTACTAAGCATCAGGAAACTGTTCAATCTCTTTATTAGTAACAACTGATCTTCTGGAGAGATGCTACGGGAAAATAATGAAATCAATACTGGCGTCTTCAGTATTTTCCTCTTCTCTGCTACACTTGGCACAATTTGGAAGCTGAGAAGCAAGCAAGCTTTCAGGAGGTGATAGCACCTGAGCTGAGTTCTGAAGATCGATCGAAGTCAGTAAGATGACACACTTTGCAGGCAAAAGCAAATGCACTGCAGAATGAAAGTCTGTGAAAGGAACGTATAAACACATGCAGTTTCGGGCTGCTAGAGTTTGAAGTGCAAGGTAGAAGTGCCTGAAGACAAAGCTGAGAGGTTAGTCAGGTTATTAGCCTCCTGAATGGCATACGAAAGTTTGGACTTACAGTGTAGGTGGGGAGACATTAAAACAAAAAGACAAGGGGAAAACAAAGCAAAACAAAATAAAAAGCACACACAGACACACAGAGAACAAAAGCGAGGGACTGGAAATATCAGACCATCTATGAACATTTCCTTACTTCCTTATGCCTGCATCTGTTTGTATAACACAAGTTCACTGAACATTGACTGTGTAGCCCATGATTTTCATCGTCTATTGGTCAAACGATGTCATTCCTCTGTTCGATTTCCTTCCCTGTTTGTTTGTGTCCTTGTTTGCTTATTTTCCTACCGCCCCCAGTAAAAGTCATCATTGTGGAATAGCCCCCCCCCAAGACTACCCACACTTCTATGGAAAGAGAATCAGATGAAATTGAATTTGGGATAAATGGAAGGTGAAAAGGTATTGATACAACTTTTGTTTTGTTTTAGTCTTGGGAGGTGGATCACCAGAATGATGAAAGGTATCTCCCCACCCACAAAGCCCCCGTTGGACCAGACAGCTGCTTCCCTCTCCTCCCTCAATTTTCTATCCTATCGATTGCTATCATCCAGGTAGGGTTTAGTTATGAATTCATTGCTTTTAAGGACAAAGAGAAAACTTGCTTAAGAAGGTGGCAGCCTCCTAAGACTGCCCTGGCATTCTGTGGTAGAGAATTCTATTTCTAGGGAAGAGTGGTAGGAGTGCCTGTTGCCTTACCCACCTCATAAAGGAAAATGTTTAAATTTGAACCTGACATTGTTGAGGAATGCAGTTGCCACCCCTAGTAAGGGACACTGTGTGCCAAGTTACGCATGGAGAGTGTGAGGTCAGTTCCTCACGGGAGCTGGCACGGAGGAAAGGCCTGAGCCCCTAAGAGAACTGAACTTGTGAATATTTAGGAGTGACATTCTGCCATAGCCAGAAGCAAACCAATCACAAAGCAGGACGTGTGGATGATTCAACACTGGTGTGTTAATTTCCTAGGACTGCCATGACAAATTTGCTCAAATAGGAACTTATTCTCTCATAGTTTTGGAGGCTGGACATCCAACACCTAGATGTTGGCAGGTCCACGTGCTTCCCCAAGACTGCGGAAGAGAATCTATCCAATGCCTTTCTTTTTCCTTCAGGGAGTTCCCGGCAATCCTTGAAGTTCCTTGGTTTGTGCACTTCACCTCTCCAATCTTTACCTTCATCATCACATCACATGGGGCTCTCCCTGTGTGCCCCTGTCCCTGTGTCTCTGGATTGGATTAAAGCTCATCCTGCTCCAGTATGATCTCATCTTAACCTGACTGCATCTGTAGACACACTTTTTTTCTGAGTAAGGTCACATTCCCAGATACCAGGGGTTAGGATTTCCTCATATTTGGGGGCGGGGGGGGGATACAATTCAACCCACAGCATCAGAAATGTCTCATTTTTCTGGATGAAAATCAATGTGCTCTTCGTTTGACCTGTATGTACTTCATGGTTCATTGGTAATCCCTGGTAAGGGAGGTTTCTGAGGGAGGGAGATTTAGACACAAATTCAAATGGCAGGTAGGGCTCTAGGCCAGATCTGATGCCACTAGAGAAAGAAAAGAGATTGTATTTTTACTGTACGTTATGAAGAAGTCCTAGTGATTACAAGGGAAGGCAAAATTAAGGGGTTATTCTCCACCACTGTAGTGGATAAACTCTGTCCTGCTAATGTGTAGTATTGATTCCCCGATTCCTGGAGAGGAATGTAATGGTGTGGGCATCTGTGTACACCCTGTCTCAAGTTTTCTCAGCTCCAGACAAGGGCTCGGAAGACCTGGATTCCAGTTCCTGTCCAGCCACTTACTAGATGTCTGCCTCAGAGTAGTCTCTTCAGTTCTCCTCACCTGAACTCTGGGTCTAAAAATGCCTAATCCGTGTACCCATTGAATCGCCATGAGGCTCAGTAGAGACAATCCATGCTAACTTCAGTATGAAGCTTACAGCACTATCAGACAGCTAAGAAATTATCCACACAGTTTTTTCTCCCCACATTTTGCCTTGTTCCAAAAATAATTTGAGACCACTCTAAGTATCTTTTCTCACCTAGCAATATGACTTGTTTTGAAGTGTTATTGCCATTCCAGCTAAATTATCATTAAGTCATTAAGCCTAACTGCTGTCTCTTAGCTCTCGACCCAGGATAATGGTCAGAAAACCTGTGGCGCAATAATAACAATTTTTAAAATATAATTAAAAGCAGTAATGGTAATAATAATATATCCATGTGAGACTCAACACTATGTCCTTGAGTTCGTCAATATACTTCAACAAAATACTATAAACACCTTTTGACAAGGTAAACATTTTAAAACATAAATACCTAGTTTATTTAATGTAGTCCTGATGAACAAATCTCACCCAGGGCTGCTTTGGTCTCCTAGAGGGTTAGCAAGCGTCCAAAGACATGAAGATGGGTACGCCAGAACCAGCTTCTGCCCATATGTCTGTGATTTCCAATCCCGTGCATAAATTCAAGCTTTAAAATTCTCAAGTCCTAGAATTTTTTTCTTCTAACTTCACCGCACAGAGATCTTGCTCACATCCTATTTTTTAGCATCCGCCTTTTTAAATTATGGATTGTGATAGATCATGATTATAGATCATGGATGGGATGTGCCATATTACAAAACGCCATTCCAGAATCTTTCTAAATAATTATTTGTGGGCGCCTGGGTGGCTCAGTGGGTTAAAGCCTCTGCCTTTGGCTCAGGTCATGATCTCAGGGTCCTGGGATCGAGGCCCGCATCGGGGTCCCTGCTTGGCGGGGAGCCTGCTTCTTCCTCTCTCTCTGCCTGCCTCTCTGCCTACTTGTGATCTCTCTCTGTCTGTCTGTCAAATAAATAAATAAAATCTTTTTTAAAAGTTATTTGCTTTCTTTTTGAGATTTAAGTTTTTGTTTGTTTGTTTGTTTGTTTGTTTGTTTGTTTTTGACAGAGAGAGACACAGCAGTGATTGAGAGAGGGAACACAAGCAGGGGGAGTGGGAAAGGAAGAAGCAAGCTTCCCGCGGAGCAGGGAGCCCCATGCGGGGCTGGATGTGGGGCTGGATGCGGGCCTCGATCCCGGGCTCGAGCCCAGAACCCTGGGATCACGACCTGAGCTGAAGGCAGATTCTTAAGGACTGAGCCACCCAGGCGTCCCTGCTTTCTTGTTTTCTTATTTGACCAAGTGAAATAATATGCTAAAGTAATGAATCCCAAATGTTAAGCATCTATTTGTTCCTGCAATGTCCTACTGAGCTGGGGCATGGAGCTTTATTTTGAAAACGTACTACCTTTTGCATTTTTCTCGTTTTTATTTAAAGTTTACCCACTTAAAGTCATCAGTAGGAATAGAATGAAGTTTTCCTTTCTTACATCATCGTTGTCAGTTCAGCTACAATGATTGAGCTAGTCTCAAACATGTATTTGCAAGCTTCCCTCACCCCATTTTTTGTATGATTGGCAACGATTTGTGTAGCATGTAAATAATTTGTTACTTGAATGTTTGAAAGCGCTTGGCTGTGAAACAGGGCCTAAAGCAGACATATTTTGAGGTACTTCTTGACAGTCTTAAATTGTCTCCTTTTCATTGGTCTATTCAATTTTTCTATGTTCTTGAGTCAATTTACATAATTAATATCTTGTTGAAAATTATTCATTTTCTTGAGATTTTCAAATATATTTGCATGGATTTGAATCTGCTTATACTTGAAACACCTTCTGTGTCTATGGTTATATTCATTTTCCCTCTTCTAATGTTTGAGTACTCTTTCATCGTTCTTGATTAAATTCTCCATAAACCATATCCTGGATCAGATTCATGTTTTCATCTTTTCTGTTCTTTCCTATTATTTTATTTTATTTCATTTATTTATTTGGGAGAGAGAGAGAGCACATCACCAGGGGGAAAGGCAGGGGAATAAACAGACTCCTCGCTGAGCGGGGAGCCTTGGTACAGGACTCCATCCCAGGACCCCGAGAGCATGACCCGAGCCCAAGGCAGATGCTTAACCGACTGAACCACAAAGGCATCCTGTTTTTATCTTTTCTTAATTTTTATTTTTCCATTCTTTTCCTAGAATTCTGAGAAAAATTTCTCCTCTTTCCCCCTTTACTCCCTCACTATTCTTAACTGTTCAATCTGTTCCACTATAGCAATTACCATCTTTCGTGCATTTAAAATCACTTTGACAAAAATGGTTTCCTTTCTATGTAACATTTCCTAATTTCACACTATGCCTTGTCTATAACTACTTCTTTTAGTTTCACAGATGAGTTAAAAACAAAACAAAACAAAACACATAGGTTTCCTCATGTTATAACAGGGATGGGCATAGGAAATATAGTTTCTTCATATTCTTCAAAGCATCTGAATGTCTTGATGAGCTTTCAACTTATAACAAACGAAATAAAATTACTGGACTTAGTCTAACCCAAAAGAATACAGTATGACTTATAATTAAGGGGCCTTTAAGTAAAGTGACTAGTCTTTCAGTTTCTAATCATTTTCTCTTTTCCAAGATGGGATCTGAATTATGAGTTTATGAGTTTAGAATAGTGAACATGATATCCACACGGTACCTCTAGTTCCCCCTAATCTCTGTGGGGAAGGTCTGTCTGCTGCTCAGGTGACCTCTGAGCTACAACCCACCTAGCCCCTGCAGTTCTGCTCCAGAAGGTGGTGCCTGGTTTAGCTCAACTTGGGGTTCTATTGTCTGTGTAGTAGTGGTGGCTTACACTAAGATAACCTAAATTAAATGTTACTTCCAAAAATAGTAGGTATTCACATCTTGCTGAATTAGAAGGTTTCTGTAGTATTTTTTTCTTATTCTTTCAGAACATCTATTTTGCAGGAATATCACTGTTGCTATATCTTAAATATGTGTGTCTATGGCTTTTCTCTCCTGTCTTATCCTTGTCCAGCTTCATTTATGCCTTCTTCGAAAAATGGTTGGGTTATGCCAACAGTGATAGCCTGTTAATAATAGAGATATTTATTTTCTCCACCCAGACGCTATCTTCTTACTTCTAATAGTACAACTTCTTTCTGGAGGAGATTTCATGCTATGTTGTGAGGGAAGCATATAATCACCACTATTCCCTTGCCTACCATTAACATAGGGAGTTGACTACAACTGACTGATAGTAAGTGTGCCCCATCCTCTTACCCAGAGTAATTTGTACAGGCATGGATCTGTAACCCATTGTAGGCAGATGGTAAGAAGCATTATAATGTCTAAGAAAGACATAAACTGGAGGCTTCTTGAAGTCATTTCTTCAGCCAAATGGAACAATCTATCTTCAGAAGGTAAAAGGCAACCCACAAAGAAAACAAAGTTGCACATAAATGAAAGGCAAGTGAGGGGACTTAGCGCTGTTATTTGAGCTTCCATCCCCATAACACCACACCCTAGGTTTGGTACTAAAACGAGATCTGTCCATGTTTGTTTCAAGTATATACCAAGAGCACCATTTGTTATTCGCAGTAAGGTCGTTTTAAGTGATTTTCCAACACTATTAACCAAAAGAGTTCTCACAAATAAAATTCTTTTATCTAAGTCTTATAGAATAATACAGGAAGAAAACCTAGGATCAAATTTAATGCCCTTCGCAAATATTTCACTCAATTCATTGCGAAACCTGGAAATGAAGTTAAATTGAGGAGACAGAGCAAGTTGGAACACAAACCTTCAGTTCCTTGTTTACATGTCTTTGTCTGCTTGGTGGAGCAGCCAAGAACTGGTATGTCTCTACTATTTGCCTGGTATGACTGGTCTCATTAAGGAGCCAGCAAAAAAGAAGCCTTTGCTGGAGACCACCTGTGAAAGGGTGTCCACGTCAGTTAGAACTGGTAAGGAGGTCCCAGTGCAAATTCATTATCCACATTGCTTCAGCCCTTTGATGACTTCTCAGTACAGTTAATGACGTCAAAATATACACCCCATGTTTGCCATGTCCTGGCCCTCCTTTCAGTTATTTCCAGATAGCAGGACTCTCCTTGCTGCCAGCACACTGATCTTTTTACAGCTGGATGTTGTCTGGCAAGTGCTTTTTCAATTCATGTTTCTTTCTCTCTCTCTCTCTCTCTCTCTCTCTCTCTCTCTCTCTCTCTCTCTTTTTTAAATGAGCTGTAAGAATATGAAGAGACTTCTTTATAGGTTCATGGTACTGATACAGATTTCGGACCATTTTTATATTCCACAATTCATTTCTGTGAGCAATTGGGAGAAAAAGATGAAGACCAAATCAATTGTAACCACTTCTTTGCTTTGCTTGGGATTTCCCTAGAGCATTTTTCAGAAAAAAATCTTGGAAAATTTTTACAGCTTCTTTCATAATGACTTGTCTATTCTGCTTTTCTACTACTTACTGAGACAATTTGGGCAGTTTAATCTTCTGGAAAAGAGTCTTTTTCATTAGGATTTTCAAATTTAACAGTATAGGGTTATACATTTTATTTGCCAATGATTTTCAAATTTCTACACTCTATGCTGTTATAGATAGATAGGTAGATAGATAGATGATAGATAGATATAGATAGCTAATCTGTCTATTGATAAATCAATTGAGCTATCTTATTTCTCATTTTCCAAAAAATCTCTTGTTTCACTTTTATGGACCCAAGTAGTCAACACGGCATCTAATTCATGAAGTTCTACTAAAACCATGATCTTGAGGGCACTTGGTGGCTCAGTTTATTAAGCATCTGCCTTCAGCTCAGCTCATGATCCCTGGGCCCTGGGATCAAGGCCTGTATTGGGCTCCCTGCTCAGAGGGGAGCCTGCTTCTCCCTCTCCTTTGCCGCTCCCCCTGCTTGTTCTCTCTCTCTGTCTCTCAAATAAATAAATAAAAATCTTTAAAATCCTGATCTTGAATTTATTTTTGATTTACATAAGTTTGCAAATTACATTTTTATTTCATTTGATTAAATCACTTTGTTTAGTTTTAATTTTCTAAGTCTAAAATTAAGTTCCAAACTCCTCCATTTTTATTCATTGTATAATTACAACTCTTAGAGTCAGCTTTTTTTGGCTAGCACCAGCATGAATCCAATTTATTCAAATGATCAGCAAATACTTGATCACCTACATCACGCCAACCACTCTGCTAGATATTGGAATTACAATGACAATAGAATGAAATATAATGAAATAAAATAAAATAATAAAATGGCCTCTTTTTAACATGATGTTTCAGTTTATGAAAGATAGAAATAAAATGATAAAGGACTAGTCACATATTGTTAGACATGTGAAGGGAATAAAGAACACTATGGCGGGAAGAGAGGACTGGATCCTAACTTAAATACAATAGTCCTCACATTATGCCAGGCAGAGGATAAGTGCTGGCTTAAGGCTTGACATGGTTGGGACTTCCACAACAGGGACTTAAGATTGGCGTAACTGGAGATGATGGACAAGGGTGACTTTCCATGAGGTGAGATTGGTAACATCAGCCAATCCACCTGGACCCCTAGTCCCTCCATGAAAACCCCCACCTTCCTCTTCCTTATCCTTGATTTTCAACTCTAACAGAGTGTCTTCCAACATAGCCAAAAGAGGGCCATCACCTCTTATATTCCCAGAAATACAGAGATACCAGACAGGACTTCTGCAAATTCCAACAAACACACCTGCAAAATAAATACCTTTGTCTCACTTTCTTTCACAAAGGAGGAAATAACATCTTGTGTGCAGTGCTCATTCCATGTTTGTGCACCACCTCCCTAGTAAGTGATTTCATCATTTAGAGCCATTTTCTATTACTTTCAATAGTTCCTCTCTACTTGCTCTTTTCCTTCCTAGTTAAGTATACTAAAGTCTCATATACATAAAATATTTCAGGTTCTAATTTCTCCCCAATTATTGCCTTACCTCTGTCCTCTCCTTCAGAGCTAAGCTTTGTTTAAATAAACGTCTTGAGTACTTTATTAAAATTCTCTTTTACATATTTCCAATATCCCCTTTGTTGCTAAACTATTGGAAAACCTTCATACCTTAACAATTACTTGATATGTCCATGGCATTTGACCAAAAAAATTCTTCAAACACACCCTCAGTTCAGCATCTAGAATGTTGAGGATGTTCTACCCACTGTCTGATCTCTCATAATTTATCTTCATCGTGATGTCATCTTTGTTCACTTTGCCCCTTAAATATTTGCGTAGCCCATGATTCTATCCTAGAGTTGGTTTTCTTCATTCTTTCAACTATTCTTCCCTATGCACCCTTCTGTCCACTGTATGATCTTTCTTCTCCCCTGGCTTCAATTTCCATCCTTTTATGAGCACACCCTGGGTCTACTCCTGGACCACTCCTTCCATACCTCTCTCCTGGCATTAAATTTTACATAAAAATGTACTTGCATACATTTGAACTGGGTGCCTCCTGGGTACATCTCTCTGGGTGTTTCTAGTTTTGCTGGAATCACCGTCTTTCCACTGCTCTCTGCTTGTGTTAAGTCCTCCTGTCTCTCAGGAACCACCACCTTCTAAGCTGCAGTTACCATGGAGGTGGGGAGACGACGGGCATTTACCGTGGAGGTGGGGAGAAGACGGGCAGTACCGTGGAGGTGGGGAGACGACGGGCAGTACCGTGGAGGTGGGGAGACGACGGGCAGTACCGTGGAGGTGGGGAGAAGACGGGCAGTACCGTGGAGGTGGGGACACGACGGGCAGTTACCGTGGAGGTGGGGAGACGACGGGCAGTTACCGTGGAGGTGGGGAGAAGACGGGCAGTTACCGTGGAGGTGGGGAGACGACGGGCAGTACCGTGGAGGTGGGGAGACGACGGGCAGTTACCGTGGAGGTGGGGAGAAGACGGGCAGTACCGTGGAGGTGGGGAGAAGACGGGCAGTACCATGGAGTTGGGGAGACGACGGGCAGTTACCGTGGAGGTGGGGAGAAGACATCAAATACTTGAAGGTAGAGAATACAGGATTTTCTAATACGCTGAATGTGCCATCTGAGTGAGAGAAGAGTCAGGGATGTCTCCAGGTTTTATCTACAGAAAACAAAAGTTGGCAGTTTCCATAATTCAGATGGAAAAAGGTTCAAGGTGGAACCGTTTCAAAGGAAGCTTGAAGAGCTCGGTTGTAAGTTTCTTAAGTTTGAGGTGCCCTTTAGATATCCCATTGGACAGGGCAAAAGTGCCAGGTACGTGAGTCTGGATTGGTGGAAGAAAGACTGGACTGGAAAAATACATTTGGCATCTTTCTCGTACCTAGGTGTCTTTATTCCCTGCCTAAATCTTCAGTGCCTTCCTTTAGCTCTTGGAACCAAGACCAAGCTTCCTTAGGATGTTTGCCACAGACATATTATCTATACTCTCTATAGTTTCTTCTATCACTGCTTCCATTCCAAAACCTAAAGTGCAGACATTCTAAGTCATTTAGTTCTCAGAGTCTTTGCTCTTTCTCACCTCTAGTTTTGTTCATTTTTCTCTTCTGCCTAGAAGGTTCTTCTCCTAAAGCAAACTCCTATCTTCCACCTGTATGCAAACTCCCACATTTCCTCAGGACTCAGCTCTCAGCTCTCCCTGCCCTGACTCCTGACGGCCTTCTCTGTGCTTTCCCAGCTCTATGCTCCTGCTCACGGCTCCTCACAGATACTGATGAATTGAATTTATGAGCAAGGACAATTGTAACAAGAGAGTGCAGAAGCTGTTTGTAAGAGCGAGATATTTGTAATGATGGAGTAAAGAATCCTTCAGAAACAGAAAAAAAATTTTTCTTAGCTGAATTTTTAAGTTGAAACTAAAAACCCTGAGATCTCACCAGCAAATACCCTTAGAGAATCATTTTTAGAAATTAATTATATCTTAATGCAAATGATATTTAAAGCACATATAAGTTCTTATAGCATTTCATCTTAAAAATGGCAGAAGCAATCACTTTAAAATGACTAAAATGGCAAGTAATGAAATGCTGTTTTGTTAAAGTATTCTGAAGGAATGTGTTGAGGGTAAGGATGCAGAAGATGCCAAAAAGTAGGTGTTTATTTCACAGACCATGCTACTGACATTCAAAATGGTATGTTCTTTCAGAAGCATAAGAGTTCAGTGGTGCACGCGTATAGGCGCGCACACACACACACACACACACACACACTCACCCCACAATAACATCCCATTATCTCTGTCCAAGCTGAAACCCAGACCGATGGAATTAGAATCCCTGGGAGACTACCTCAAGCATTAGTTTTTGTTTGTTTGTTTGTTTGTTTGTTTGTTTTAAGCTCCCCAGTGATTCTGATGTTAAGGGTGAGAACTATTGTGCAGGAGTTCTCAGCCTGGGTTTCAAAGACTCCCAAAATATTTGTAAATATGAATGGGAAAGAAAACAGATCTTGGAAATGGAAATGTAGCTTACCTTTCTGTTATGAAGCTAGACAGCTAACCACAGGAGTATACATAATGTTTTGCTACCAACAGAATTTAAAGAGAGATTTTGCTTATATTATACAAATTTTGCAGATTTCTCAAGATTTTTATACTCATTACTATGCTGCTATTCTCTTATTTATGATGTCTGCCACTATATATCATTATTTAATACTTTAATAAAGAACTGCATGTTTTAATATCTATATGAAGAATTGGTTTTATGTTAATATTTTGATAGTTCTGTTTAGATATATCTTTAATAGCCTTGCTATCTTAAGAATTTATGCAGTTTTAACATTTTGAGAAGAGAAGGGGTCCATAGTCTCCACCAGACTGTCCAGTCTCTGTTCAGAGAGAGAATACCATAAAAAACCACTGACCTGGAATCTTTTCTTTCCAGGTGGTCCTCATTTACATATGGACTTGACATGGCCACACCATCTCCATCAGAAAAGTCATCCCAGTTACATGGTAGTTAGCACTCTTGTCGACCTAGGAATCTCTATCTTGGGTTCACTGGGAGTGCTCATCTCAATTTTGCATCTAGATCTTTTTGTTAAGACTTAATCTTAAAAGATGTGGTATATATATATACAATGGAATACTGTGCACCCATCAAAAGAAACGAAATCTTGCCGTTTTCAATGACGTGGATGGAACTAGAGGGTATTATGCTGAGCGAAATAAGTCGATCAGAGAAAGACAATTATCATATGATCTCTCTGATATGAAGAACTTGAGGAGTGGGGGGGCGTGGGGGGTAGGGAGGGAAAAAATGAAACAAGATGGGATCGGGAAGGAGACAAACCATAAGACACTCTTAATTTCATGAAACAAACTGAGGGTTACTGGGGGTTGGGAGGGTAGGGATAGGGTGGCTGGGTTATAGACATTGGGGAGGGATTGTGCTATGATGATTGCTGTGAAAGGTGTAAGCCTGATGATTCACAGACCTGTACCCCTGGGGCAAATAATAATACAAAAATAATAAAATAATAAAATAAATTAAATTAAATTACAGTCTTAAACCTTCAGTCATTTTCTGTCCCTCTTTTACTGGATGCCAAAGGTAAGACATGTCTTGGACACCATACATATATTTTAGAATTCGAACCATCAGTTTTATTGGCGTGCATTGGTTTGATTTTCAGCCTTGTTTAGAAGTTCTAAGCAAATGTATTTTCAGGAATGCTTACTTGGTATTGCATTAGCAAGATTATATTCCACAGGGCCTCACTATTCCAAAGATGCAAATGAAAAACCAATAAAATTTGAAACCTACTTTGAACTAAAAGGCAATGTACTTTCACAGCCTGGTAGTAATACTGCTTTAACAATGTTTTTCTGCATGTTTGGTGGAACAGGCAAAGTGTATTTTTGCAATTTTAATTCTGTACGGAAAGTCTTACCTTTAATCCCAATGCAGAATATGTCAATATGAAATTTTTCAGATGCTAAATTAGGCAGGGGTTCCTCACTCTCATTTCTTTGGGCCTTCTACGAACTGCCAATATACTTGGGCTTAATTTAATCTTCAAATTCCCCATAAATGCACACTCACATTCTCGCCCCTGCTCACATGTGAAGTGTCTTCTCTTCACACACACTCACTTCACTTCTCTTGGTTTGGAAATTTATAGCAGCCTCTCCCCAACTTCTGTTTTGAAAAATAACAACATTTAATTTAAAAATTCTAATGACTTATTATACCACAGTGAACAATATATACATATATTAATTAGGACAGAAAATATCTAAACTGATTTCCTAAGATGATCCTTATAGCTGACCATGAAAAAATATGGAAAGAAATTCTTGATTTATTAGTTTCTCTTTTTACCTTCTTCATTTAATAATTCTCCAATATTTTAGATTCTTTAAAAAAAACTGAATTTTTAAAAATTAATTAATTAGAAAACATTTTTCCTAAAGAACTTAATTCTTATCGATCCTGGAGAAATGGAAAAGAAGAACAAAATGATCTAAGTGAAACATCCTAAATTTATCTTTAATGTTTTTAGTTGGTGTGATGTTTAATTTTATGTCCTAACTTAGATTGTAGTTCAGATATTTGCTCAAACTTCATTCTCAATGTTTCAGAGGAGCCATTTTTTTTAAAAGATTTTATTTATTTATTTGACAGAGAGAGAGAGAGATCACAATTAGGCAGAGAAGCAGGCAGAGGGAGAGGGGGGAAGCAGGCTCCCTGCTGAGCAGAGAGCCCGATGCGGGCCTCGATCCCAGGACCCTGAGATCATGACCTGAGCCGAAGGCAGAGGCTTTAACCCACTGAGCCACCCAGGTGCCCAGAGGAGCCATTTTTTTAAATGAGCTTTAACATTTAAACCAGTAGACTTTGAATAAAGACATTTACTTTCCACAATGTGGGTGGGCCTCATCTAATCAGTTGAGGACAGAATAGAAAAAGATTAATATCTTAGAAGGAGATTCTGACTGTAGACTGTTTTGAGATTCAAAGTGCCACATCAATTCTCTCTTGGGGTTCCAGCTTGCTAATTTTGGACTTGCCAGGCTTCCCAACTGCATGAGTCAATTCCGTCTCTCTCTACGTCTCCACACACACACACACACACATACACACACACACAGTAACTACCTGAGGTTATGAATATTAATTAGGTTAGTGGTGGTAATCATTACACATTATACTCATATCAAAAATGACACCCTGTACACTTGAAATATATATAATTTTTGTCAATCATACCTCTATAAAGCTAGAAACATAAAAACAAAAAGAAGAACAAAAATCAAAATCCTGTCTGGTTTGGTAATTACAAAAGTAGGCTCTGTGGCATATCCTTATCCTCCTGTTAACCCTTACACTCAGTGGTCCCCTTTTTTTTATAGATCCTTATTTCACTGGTCTGCTAATATTAGCCAACTGTTCAATTACTCATTATATGACCATTTATTGAGTACCTTTTTCTCTCATGTGAAGGTTCTGTTCTTGGGGGTAGTAACGTCATGAGTTGAGGTCAGGAATATCCTTGTGGAACTTATATTCTACTTACAAAGATAGACATTACCAAATAAACAAATAAGAAAATTAATTAGAAATGATGGCAAGTATTTAAAAAAAATAAGCAAACTTCTGGGGATCAGAATAAACTGAAAATGCTTTTTTTTTCTTTTAGAGAGAGAGAGAGTAAGTGGGGGGTAAGGGGCATAGGGTAAAGGAGAAAGAAAAACTCTTAAGCAGGCTTCACACCCAGTGAGGAGCCTACCTGGGGCTCAGTCTCACAACCCTGAACCAAAATCAAAAAGCAGACACTTAACCAAATGAGCCACCCATATGCCCTGAAAATACTTTAAACAGGTTGCTCATGGAAAGCTTCTTTAATGGGAAATAAAAGTTAACTACAGAGGACACAAAATTCCAGCCATGAGCAGAGCCAAAGGAAGAACGTTCCAGACAAGTGCAAAGACCCAGGGTGAGGCAGAGATTGACATACCTAAAGCTGTAGTCCAAAGTCCATCAGGGATGCAGGGAGGCAGTGGAACAAGATGCAGGGCATTGTGCGGCATGTCATGTGAAGCAATTGATAGATATGAAGCATAAAAGAAACATGGATCTAATGTCATAGCAAATTTACTCTGACTGCTATATGGGCAACACATTGGAAGAGGGTAAGAATGGAGGCTGGTTAGCTGACTACTGAAATTGTCCAAGCAAGAAGTGATAGTGAGCTGAGGTTTGGTAATTAGCAGTGGATCCTCATGGCATTTTTACTCTACAAAGTGCAAAAACTGGGACTATCCCAGAATTGCCCCTGCAGTAGTGTCACATCCACAGAAAGTAGTCTAAAAATCATGGGTGCCTTAAAGTTCCCCTTGATCCAGTTAAATTTTAGAAATTGAGGTACTGAATTAACTGAAGTGTGCTATAAATTTGTATTCTGATTATAATATTTGGATGACGAGATTAGTTAATCTGTATCAGTTAAGAATATTTCAGCTAAAATGTGTGCCAGAAAATGATTACAGTGACTTAGACAAATAGGTAATGATTTTCTCATGTAAAATAAAATCCAAAGGTAGGTGACCATTGACTTGTGTCAGTAATTCAAAAATTTTAGAGCCAATGTACTCTTTGCCTTCCACTTATGGTTAATGTGGTTGCTATAGCTCCAGCCATCACATCTACATAAGTCTGCATTCAAATCATGAAAAGGGAAGGGGTGAAGAGGTGGACAGCTGCCTATCTCATTGAGAAAACTGGTGCCAATTTATCAATGCCTCAGTGTGAAGAAGCTTCGAGAATCACTTCAGTGTTTATAAATTTTAACAGAGAACTTTCAAAAAGGAAAAAGAAATTTTAAAACAACAAATTTCTAGTTGTCATCCTTGATTTGAAGTTTAATTTCAAGTTAATAGTCCATTATTATTATTGCACTGGGTTTTTAGTATAAAAAACACTAAATCAGGGGGAAAAATAAGTTTAATAAAGATGAGCCTAGTTTCAAATGATACTTCAGACTATGCAGACATTTCAAATTTTACAGAANACTAAATCAGGGGGAAAAATAAGTTTAATAAAGATGAGCCTAGTTTCAAATGATACTTCAGACTATGCAGACATTTCAAATTTTACAGAAGATATTCCCTCCAGACTTAAGCGTCTTACTTTACTCACTTTGTAATAAGGAACAGAATATGATTTCTATAAGAGGCATAGAGGGGCACCTGGGTGGCTCAGTGGGTTAAAGCCTCTGCCTTCGGCTCAGGTCATGATCTCAGGGTCCTGGGATCGAGCCCCGCATCAGGCTCGGTGCTCAGCGGGGAGCCTGCTTCCTCCTCTCTCTCTCTGCCTGCCTCTCTGCCTACTTGTGATCTCTCCCTCTTTCTGGCAAATAAATAAATAAAATCTTTATAAGAAGCATAGAAAGCTATTACTCAACAAATGATAGATATATTTTTCCTTTCCATGTACTATATGCATTCCTAGTAACCTGTTTCTATTTTATAAAGCCATGTAAAGTATAAATATAATAAAAGGAATAAAATGCAGTAAAAGACTCAAACTTAAACATGGGTAAAATCCACTCTTTCTGTACATGTTTCTCAATCTTTAAAATGATAAGCCTAGGCTGGGCTGTTCCTTCAATTACTGGTAATGTTTAGATTTACCTATTTCTAGAAGATTATTTCAATACAGGATAAAAGAATACATTTAGGACATCTTGGGACAGTTGTAACTGGGTAGCTGGGTAGAAGAGTGTGAATTTAGCTGGGTAGAACTGTTTGGTGAACTTAATCCTGAATTTCTTGGAATATTAAGCAAAAAGAATAATACATGAATTTGTAAAAAGAGAAAGAAGTTTCCTTTGTCTTTGGATGCAATTATTATTATTATTATTTATTTTTTTACTGGAACTGAATCCAGGGTGTAAGAGATTCCATGAGGCCTTGAAAAAAGGGCACTGGAAACAGAGTGAACAATATCTTGACTGCATTTTTGCAAAATATCAGAATGCAGTATTAAGTGATTGAATCTTAAAGAAAATATCTCTAGAGACAGAAAGAATTACCAAGAAATTGTAATGGAGTAAAAGTAGTTGTGTGTTGGTGACCCAGACACTTTTATTTTTCACCAATAATGAAAACCAGATACTTCTTTGAAGCTTTATTCAATACTCTCAAAGACTACCTTAATGCAGAGGTAAAAATAGATGCAGCTTCTTTTTAGGAAGAAAGAAAGCAAAATAAAGAAAGAAAGAAAAAAGAAAGAAAGGAAGGAAAGAAGGAAGGAAGGAAGGAAGGAAGGAAAGAAGGAAGGAAGGAAGGAAGGAAGGAAGGAAGGAAGGAAAGAAGGAAGGAAAGAAGGAAGGAAGGAAGGAAGGAAGGAAGGAAGGAAGGAAGGAAGGAAGGAATAGTTTTCACCTCAAGTTATCCACCAAGACTAAAAGATATTAGATAATTAAAGCATCCTCTCTATAAATTCCTTCCTTAATTCAAGAATATAATTGAGATCCTTTTTGAGTTGACCAAGCATATCTAAGATTCATTTTTTTTGAAGAACTTTTATTTATTTTATTTTATTTTTTATTCTTTGCCCCAGGGGTACAGGTCTGTGAATCATCAGGCTTACACCTTTCACAGCATTCACCAAAGCACAAACCCTCCCCAATGTCCATAACCCATCCACCCTATCCCTACCCTCCCACCCTCATTTATTTTATAAAAGAATGCTATTAATAATATGCACCTGCAAAGTAGATAACCCAGAAGTAATAGAGAAATTTCTAAAAAACAAAGCAAAACAAAACAAAAATCCAGAAGTTACCAAAACTGACTCTAGAAGAAATAGAAAATCTATAAGACTTATTACAACTAAAGTTATTTGAGTAATCAAAACCTCTCAACAAACAAAAGTCCAGTATCATATGGCTTCATAGTAGATTTTACCAAACATTTGAAAAAGTATTAATACCAATGATTCTCAAATTCTTCCACAGATTAAAAAAGGAGGTAATACTTCTAACTCATTCTGTAAAATAAAAATTACCCTAACAACACCTGACAAAGACAATGTAGGAAAACCACAGACAAATAAACCATATGAGTATAGATGAAAAAATCCTCAGCATAACATTAGCAAACCAAATCTGACAGTGTATTAAAAGGATTATAGACCATGATCACGTGGAATTTATCCCAGGAATGTAAGGGTGGTTCAGCATAAGAAAATAAATCAATGTGGGTGCCTGGGTGGCTCAGTGGGTTAAAGCCTCTGCTTTTGGCTCAGGTCATGATCTCAGGGTCCTGGGATTGAGGCCCACATCCGGCTCCCTGCTCGGCGAGGAGCCTGCTTCCCCCTCTCTCTCTGCCTGCCTCTCTGTCTCCTGTGATCTCTCTCCCTCTGTGAAATAAATAAATAAAATCTTTAAAAAAAAAAGAAAAAGAAAATAAATCAATGTAATACTGCACATAAATAGAATTTGGGGGGAAATACATGATATTTTCAAATGACACAGAAAGAGCATTTGACAAAACCCAAAACCTTTCCCAGATAAATACATACAGAAAGCTAAGAATAGAAAGGAACTCCCTCTAAATAATAAGGACACATCCAGTGCTAAGATCATTCTTACTGGTGAAATATTGGAAGCCTTTCTTCTGAAGATAGAAATAATACAAAGCATGCTTTTGCCACTGTTATTTAACACTATGCCAGAAGTCCTAGTCTAGATAGAACAGTTTATGGAAGGAAGGAAGGAAAGAGGAAGGAAGGAAGGAAGGAAGGAAGGAAGGAAGGAAGGAAAGAAGGAAGGAAGGAAGG